>JALIZH010012893.1:1987500-2380000 GCA_030522465.1 Rhipicephalus appendiculatus
GCGCTTATTCTTCATCGTCATCAGCGTCATCGTCATCGCCATGGCGTATAATGGTTACCTTGCATGTGCTGTGCCGCGATGGCAGCGTCATCGTCATCGCACTAGCGTGGCTACGGCGGACAATGGGGGGGGACGGAGGGACAGGTCTCGTTCATAAGATGCTTCGCATCTAATAATATGAGGATGATGATGAACCAATGAATATTGACAAATGGAGAGGGGGGGGAGGAGGATCGGCCTTGAAATTGGGTGGATATAAATATGATTTTAAAATTTTCATTTTATGCTAGTACTGGTGAGGTCAATTGGAATAGATGATTCCTTATTGATAAATAATAGCGTTAGACTACCTAATTTTAATTATTACATTCTAATCAGGTGTATCCATTAAACATTTAATGGGAAACAATAAAAACAGAAGACGAAGAAATGGTGGGCGTATATCACTCGTCATTTCCTTGCTCGCGCTCTCAATCCGTGAAATTGTTCGAGCCATCTTCATTAAATGTACGTGCCTGATGATGATGATGATGATGATGATGATGTTTCTTGTATGATTGGCACCTACCCACTCAGGGGGGATCGGCCAAGAGTCGGGCCTACAGGGCACGGCTACACGTGAACCAAAGGGGCGAACCTTGATTGCACGTGTTTTTGTGTGGGATTGCTTTTCATTTTAAAAATCGCACGAGTATTTTCGTCAACGATTTACAAAAAATGCGATGATAGCAAAAGTACTGATTTTCATTTTGAATGCATTGCGTTTAGTGAGCAGACAAATCCAGATTTCTTTTTCCCTCAAGTCATTCATGGTATGTCACCTCCTTTTCAAATGGCCATTTTTTGTTTTAAATAATGCATTTCAATTTTTTTATATTTTAAAAAAATTAGATACCTTCAGAACTGCGGTTCCGAAAAAACTGTCTTAATCTGGTTTCTTTCATAAGTTAAGGTTCTTTTCATAATTGCCCTCAAACCGAAAATAGCATGTTTGTAAACCTTTATGCTTGTTTTTCTCGAACTTGATTGTCGCGTGTTTTTCGTTGCGCAAAACCTCGTGGGTTTTGAGGGGAAAAAAATGTGGGGATAGAGCATGTAGGAAAGGTTGTTTCAGCTCCACTAACGTGAAACCTGGGTAGAGTCGAAGCATGCAGTGCACGCCGGTGCTTCCCACAACAAAATCATTACTCCTTACTGCTTTACTCGCCAACGGTCCTCTAACGCACCATCACTTTGCAGATATGTTTCAAGAAGTGGCGTTTCAAATAGACGACTTTACCGTATAGAGATGCACGTTTGTGTCTCTGGTTTTAGATAAGAAACTTGAGCGCCATCGTAAATTTCGTCGGGAATTCTGACACCGCCGCTAAGATAAACATAATTTTTTAGGTAGTAACGGCGAACCTTTAACTCATAATATGCGTAATATGGACCGGTGCCGAGCAGTGGGAGTTACCCAATTTTTGTGGCTCATACCCGTTTATGATGGACCGGAACGACAACATGACACGCCGACAAGCCGAGACCCTAAAGTGTTTCGCCCCTAATAATTATTTATGGGGTTATAAGCGCCAAAACCACGATATAAATATGAGGCACGCCTTAGTGGGAGACTACGGATTAATTTTGTCCACCCTGGGGTTCTTTGACGGGTACCTAAAGTCTAAGTACATGAGCGTCCTTGCATTTCGCCCCCCATCCAAATGCGCTCCTCCTAGCCTGGTATTGAACCCACACCGCTGAGCTTGATGGACGCGACCAACGTTACTAGATTAGCTAATCTAGTAACGTTAAGGCGCGACGCCCTGCCTGCTAAGCTAGAAACGGTGTGTTTTCAGTGATTCAAAATTATTTTGGAAGTCAGCGCTATACGTGCCCTCGTATATATTTTTTATTGCGATAGCAATTATATGGACACTCGCGGCTGGTTTTCGCCGTCGGCGTCGGCGTTTTGCGTCATTTGCCGTATATGTATATGTATATATATAACCGGGCCCGCCGGTCGTTCGTGAGCGTGAAAAGACGCGAGGGGGGGGGGGGGGGTCCCTCGAGTGACCTTCGATTTTACGAGCGGGGCGCGCGCGCGTTATCTCCCCTCTCTCATCTCCCCTTCTCGGCGGCCGGGCCGGCGTACCCTTCTACGTGCTGCGCTCTCAACGCGAAGAGAATTCTCTTAAACAAGCGTTTTCTAGAGTTGCGTGAGATCGGATCCAAAAAGAGTTAGCTGCCAGCCTCACTTCGTATAACATTACAATTTTTTGCTATCGCATTCATTGCTTCACCCTTGCGGTGAAACTGTGACTTTTTTTTTTTCATCCACGTGTACCTTTCAGCTATAAGGTATAGTTAAGAAGGACCGGACAACCAGCCCAAACTTCTACACTGCTATAGCGTAAGTACATATTTATTTAGACTATATTTTCACCCCAAATGATAAACTAATACCACTTCGATAGTTATGTGATGCGCTACAAGATTACCTTTCTGCCGCCCTAGTGGTAGAGTTGTTACGGTGCTCGGCTGCTGACCCGGAGGTCGCGGGTTCGATCCCGGCCGTGGCGGTCGCATTTCGATGGAGGCGAAATGCAAGAGGCCCGTGTTCTATAAATTTAGGTGCACGTTAAAGAATCCCCAGGTGGTCGAAATTTCCGGAGCCCTCCACTACGGCGTCTCTCATAATCATATTGTGGTTTTGGCACGTTAAACCCCGGATACACATATTATTCAGGATTGCCATTCCCACCGGGAAAAAATCGATATAATGGCCACTGACGATACGCTGTCAGCGTGGAAGGCTAGTGCAAGCATCTTCTCTCCTTCTCTTTCTTGGTATTTTTTTTATTTCGATGAATGTGATTTTTCTGTATTTTTTATCTTTGGAGTATTTACAACCTAACGGCGTTAATACCTCTGTCATACTTTTCCAATAGTTCATCTGAGTGCTCTCCATTTTGGTATAATAATTCTTTTTTATTGGCCAACTTTCCGAACTTTCCATCCTTTTGAAGAATACCACTTTCTCTTGACATTTCATTTTCATCTTCGATTGATTTATGGGCTTTAACGTCACAAAGCGACTCGTACTATGACAGACGCCGTAGTGGAGGGTACCGGGTAATTTCGACCCCCCGGGGTTCTCTTAACGTGCACTCACATACGGCACGCTGCACGGGCCTCTAACATTTCGCCTGACTCTAAATGTTAGAGAGGCGGGACTCAGGTGAGCTAACCCGAGAGATGGGACCAACCGCGCGTCTCTCGGGTTAGCTCACTGGGTCATCACGGCGGCTTCATTTTGTTTTCAATTTTAATAATAATAATAATATCTTGGGTTTAACGTCCCAAAACCACCATATGATTATGAGAGACGCCGTAGTGGGGGGCTCCGGAAATTTTGACCACTTGGGGTTCTTTAACGTGCACCTAAATCTAAGTACGCGGGCCTCAAGCATTTTCGCTCCCATCGAAAATGCGGCCGCCGCGGCCGGGATTCGATCCCGCGACCTGCGGGTCTGCTGCCGAGCACCTTAACCACTAGACCACCGTGGCGGGTTTGTTTTCAATTTTAAGCACTTTAGGGGCCCGGACTGTCGTCCATCCATCTGAAGTGGCGTGATAACGCTCACAGTAAAGCGCTCAATACAGGCCATAACAAGGCAATCAATGTTCAACCAGGGTTAAGATGAATAATGTCAAAAATGATATAATTAGCAGAAATAGCCATGAAGTAATCGCACTAATTACCTTAAAATCGCTGAAACTTTTCTGAAACATGAGGCCGTCTCGGCAAAAGAGGGCGCGCATGCCTCGCCAAGCGAGCGAATGCCCCCCCCCCCCCCCACCTGTGCCGCCTTTGTGCTGGCGCTGCGGCGCGCCGCTACATAGAGTTACTGTAAAGGTAGCATGTACAGTAACTCTACCGCTACGTGACTACATCGGATGGGGCAAACGACCCGACGGAACTCGCTGCAAACGACGCGTATATCAATTGCCGTAACAAGCAGGAAGTCGATAAAGCGCAGCAAAAAGTAGCGCACATGTCGCACACCTAGTTCGTGAATCTGCCTAACATGATTCTAGTCGTGCCGGGAAAATCCTACATGCTTACCTGAAACATTGGCGTCATTGACGCTTTGGTAAACGGAGCAGTGGGAACTCTACGAACGGGAATCGCTTAAAACGAAGTGCATAAAAATCAATTTTTATGTTCAACAGCGTTTGGTATCTGAGGTATTTGATATCTGAGATACATGACGTTCCGTATAGTTAGCACGCGTGAATGGTAATATTTTGATGAGGAAACAATATTTATATATCTGCTTACTATCTGTAGTTAATTATTGTATGTTATTGAGCTGATATCAATAAACTGAATCTGAAAAGACCCTAACCACAAGTATAATCAAATGAGAGTTGTACTTATAATTGCGATGTTGAAAACTGACAACTTGCAAAACCACAAAATCCCCCCCCTCGCCCTGTTCGAATTTAGAGGGACAATGTTTCGGCAAATTCGTGTTCTAACCGTCCTGTTTCAAGAGAATTTTATTGTCCGGTAGTGTTCTGCATTACAGGAAACTTATCCATCCGGTGTACATTTGCGTACTGAAGACACTCATAACACTCATGTTCTACATGCATATGTACAATTGGAACTAACCGTCCTTTACATCTTGGCTAAACCGCTGTGCTTAAAGTTTCCAACCGAGACTAGCGCCGTATAGCTATTGGAAATAGGACATTATACAATGTGCGGGGTGGGGGGGGGGGGGGGGTCAAAAGTTCGCAGGCCACTATCCCATGCATGTATTTCTATTAAAGCGTGGCCTGCGAACTTTTGACCAACACTGTACATAGCTAGGAGTCTTGAGTCTTTAATGATGCACTTGCGCTATGAGCACGCATATGTGATCTGCTAACAAAACAATAAAGGATAACATAAGGCCTGTACGTGGTGTCGCACCGGTATACATGTTTGTTTTTTTCTTACTTTAATAAGTGTCCTTAACCAGATGCTGGCCCATATCTGTGGCGCTATCTATTTGTCTTCTGTGACATGATGGTGTTTCTAGTTATGTTACAACAAACACAGAAGGAAGGAACACATGAACGAAGATGCACATACACGAGGGTTATATACAACAATATAAATCTTAACAGACCAGAAATTTCTTGGATATATCTTCATCGAACTAGCAGATAGAGAGTTTAACGAAGATGGTAGTGAATATTAACAGCGGAGCCTGTTCTTGGTCGAGCCTTTCATGTCCGGGATCCCTGGTAACGCATTGGGTCATCCTAAACGGGTATGCGCCACAGACATTGGGTAAATCCCACTACACGACTCTTCCACTAAAAAGGAAGAAGGCAACAGTTAGCCCAACAAATGGCGTGCGCGGTGCCATAGTCACACCACTGTCACGTGATACTTTGGGCTTATAAAAGGTGGTGACTACACTACCACGTCAAAGCTTAACAAAGAGCGTTTAATAAAGAGCAGCGATACAACATATCGGAGCATCTTAAACGAAGGCTTCTTTGTAAACCTGTGTATGAGAGTTATGCGGCCAAGATGCAATAAAACTATACTACCACCCCAAAGCTTAACAAATAGCGTTTATTAAAGAGCAGTGATACAACATATATGAAACAGAAATGCGTTGGCCTGACGAGGGGAACAGCACCAGCTTCGCTGTTTAAATCGGTGTCCGCGAAGCGGAGCTGGTTGAAGTTTTTCTCTTTAATTTCCTTAAATATATTGTCACGTGACTGTGACGGTGAAGAACGAAGCAGTAAAAACAAATATTGAACTCTTTATTGGACGAACATGTGCCCAGCAAAGCGAAGCACTCGCATTGCAATGATAGCAGCGATCATGGTCGCCGGTCTTGAAGCACCGTATCTGTCGATCAAACCCGTCGGCTGCTTATACATGAGTCACGGTATACTCACGCACAATCGCCCGCGCTCTCGTGTGTTTACTGACGTACGTTTCGTTTCTTGCAGACAAAACTCATTACAAGGAAAGAAAACGTCCGATAGTATTCCGATACATTCAGGCGCGGTCTACGCCAAGCGGTAGCACGTGTAACAGTTGTAAACAGTGAAATCCACGTCACAATGAAACAGAGAAAACCAAGTACGCGTGTTCTTTCTGTGTATTGGGCTACCGCATTCTAGAGCAGTGGTTCTCAAATGGGCGTCCGCGAAGCCATTTTTATGGGTCCGCAAAACCAATCGTCGAAACACACACACACACACACACACACACACACACACACACACACACACACACACACACACACACACACACACACACACACACACACGCACACACACACACACACACACGCACACACACACACACACACACACACACACACACACACACACACACACACACAAAAGAACGCGTTTTTTTAAGGCACACTATAGTCGGGTACAACTGTAGAAGACAGGAGAGGCCCCGCCCACATGACCGAGGCGCAGCAGCCAATTGCCTCCGCGACTAAAGAAATAGTCCCGCTCAAAAAAATTGTGACTGCTTCTAAAACGCGTATTTGTCAGTATAAATGAGATTTTTGTATCCTGACGAGTGCTTTGGTAAAGCTGTCATGATGGAAATGCTACAGCACATGAGGGATCGCGAGAGAAAAATAACCCCGTGCCTTCTAGAACGCTGTGCGTCGTCTGCTACGGAGCAAGATCGACGGCACCGGGCGTGTTGTTATAAAGCAGTCGCTGGCTTAATAGCATAAGATTCACATATACTTTTTGTGCGTTTGCAAAAGCTTACTTTTTTCAATGTGTTAGGCTTATTTTTTAATTATTATTATTATTATTTAATAAGAAGCATAGCGGCTTCTTATAAACGAAAGAACATCCCTTATTAGGGCTACCAAATTTTTGCTGGTGGGTTCGCAACAGCCAACCATCCATTCCGTGACCTCTCAAATAATTAAGCAGTTCCATTTATGGCATATTCCTTATAATAGAAGCTCAATTCTGATAACCAACGTCCTGCACACATCGTGCTCGATTTAAGAAGTGGCACAGAAACACATTTCAATGCTGGCATATCTGAATTTAAACACTATTGTTAACCCTGATTATCGTAGGCGAGCTCAACATGCTCATACGGGCAGCTATACTCTGTTTCACCACTACCGTTCAGCACTGCCAAAGCTACGGGGTGTAAACAAGCCACACGCTTGCGCAGGAAAACATAGGTCCAGATATAATTGTTTTGTAATCGGCAAGGATCAGACATTTGCCCTTGTTTAGCATCCACTTCTGCACATCAATAAGTAATCTGTTTATTCTTTATCGCATTTACGTCGTATTTCTTTAATTGTTGTATCAGTAACCGTCGGTAACTGTGGTTAAAAATCAACATGGCAGCGCCCATGCAGACGCGACCACCCGCTTCGATCCGAACTTGCCCTTGAGGCTCGCCCAAAGCGCTCACAGCACGAAATGAATGGTGTAGTGAGCTATCGCTTTGCGCCATCTCACGATCAGGACAAAGCATCAGGTACGCTCTGTCGTTATTGGCGAGATAAGCTGTTGCTTTAACCACGCCTGCTAAGCCTAACGCGCCGAGAATTTGATTGCGGTTCACGGAATTATCGCAATGTAGTCACGAATACATTGCTGCCGAAGCTCCAAGACACAAATGTAAAGCAAATACAAGCATCTGTTTGGAACTTACGGGCCATAGAGCGCACGACGACGAGGTCATAAACTTGAGGCGGAGAGCACCAGCCTCGATGAGTGCAGCCATGTTCTGTTTTTTTTTTTCGGCGCAGACGTCTCGCTGAACGAGTGCACGCAGACGCCATGGGAATGCTAGCAGACGACGCGGCGCGGATGAATACATGTGGAGAGGCTAATCGCCCTTCCTATTGGCTAAGGGGCCCTGTAGCCTCCACAGTGCTGAAGGGAACTTCTGAAACAGAGTATAAAAGCTCGGCTATCTTATCACACTGCTGCCAATGATCGGTCGTTTGCGCGCTGAGCTGCCAGCAACGATGGCAGCATGTTCTCCGTCGGCGGGGTCACCGGCCGTCCGGCTCATGACGTCACCTGAAGTGCGCGCCTATTGGTGGAGGCTCGTGTGCATCCGCCTTTGAGGAGAAAATGCCGCTGCCTTCTAAAGTTGTACCCGACTATATGTTCCGTGACAGCAGCCCGTTTTCATTTTTGGTATGCTTCACCGCGTAACATTTCTGCATTGCGGCGGAGCTGGCTTACGTTTCCCCTTCTCCATTAGATGGCTGTTAAGCGTTTCTTGCAGTTTTCTACATATGCACGCGAGCATACATTTTTTAGGCTTGCATATTTCAAGAGCAATCATAGCTAGAAACAGGTTGAAAGTGGCTGCATAACGCACAACTTATTGACAAGCTGTTGAGACTGAATTGGCGACACTTTAGTTGGAGCATTCTTCGCAAGGCAGAAATAAAAGGCACTTATTTCGCGTTACATCTTTCATTAATATATGACCCCCTTCTCCTCCCGTTTTTTTCTCACTGCAAGAAGGTACCTCATTACTTTCACGAAGTGCACAATGTGTCCCCGAAAGATCCATGGCTAAGAACCACTGTTCTACAGTCCTACGTGTGCCCGCACTTTCTAGTGTGGCGCGCGTTCTGGGTGTGTCTGCACGGGCCGTTGAATACCGTGGCATTTATGGGTCCTTCCGCATACGTTATAATCGATACTATATATATATATATATATATATATATATATATATATATATATATATATATATATATATATATATATATATATATATATATATATATATATATATATATATATATATATATATATATATATATATATATATATATATATGTATATATATATATATATATATATATATATATATATATATATATATATATATATATATATATATATATATATATATATATATATATATATATATATAACATAACTGTTTATTCTGTCGACGTTTCGACGGGAACCCCGTCTTTTTGCCTTGAAAAAGACGGGGTTCCCGTCGAAACGTCGGTAGAATAACAGTTGTTATATATATATATATATATATATATATATATATATATATATATATATATATATATATATATATATATATATATATATATATATATATATATATATATATATATATACTTAGCAGACCGAGGCTAACGGCACGTACTTCTAGTCGAAAGAGTATTTCTAGGAGTCCGGATGACCGTAAGGTTAAAGATGGAAACATTAACTATTTTGTGCAAACGGCACGAGTGGGATCGTGGGAGTTGCGGAACCTCTCGGAAACGGCACCCAATAAAGGTATTGTTTTTGTTTTTGTTTTTTCACGACGTCATGCCTCCATACATGGCTATTTGTTTTTCCTCATCTCTCCAAGCGATGTCGAGAAACATGAAAACAAAAGCGACGACGGTGCGCTTTTCCGCGTCGATATGCACGTCGGTTGAACGTGCTTTCACAGATCGACTCCCGTATTCCTAACGTAAGATAAGCGAATGCGTGGGATAAAATTAACTAAATTCTACAGCGCTACGAGCGAAATCCACGGCCTCATTTTTTTTTTCAATTTCGAAGGTTTGCATGGCAACACCACAATAGGAACGAGAAGTCGAAACAGTACATTTTTAACTGCACTCTAACGAAAGAAAGAAAGAAAGAAAGAAAGAAAGAAAGAAAGAAAGAAAGAAAGAAAGAAAGAAAGAAAGAAAGAAAGAAAGAAAGAAAGAAAGAAAGAAAGAAAGAAAGAAAGAAAGAAAGAAAGAAAGAAAGAAAGAAAGAAAGAAAGAAAGAAAGAAAGAAAGAAAGAAAGAAAGAAAGAAAGAAAGAAAGAAAGAAAGAAAGAAAGAAAGAAAGAAAGAAAGAAAACAGTATATGTGACTATTTTGTGTAACTCCTGACTCGCCACTCGCTTGAAAGAGCTGCGTTAACACTCTTTGGGTTCCGTGACTCTCGGCAGATGGTGTAATGGTCCCCAAAGAGAGTTAACCTGTCTCTTTAAAGAGTCAAATACGTGGCAAAACAGGACTCGCAAAAAAAAAAAAAAGAGTCGAATCGACTCGTCTTTTTTTTTTTAGCTTGTGCTTTTTTTACAAAGAAACATGCGGCTTGCATTTTTAGAAACGTGATTGTGAACGCCGAGAACGAGACGTGCCACGCGGCACTGTGACATAATTTACTATGTCCATTCTACCCCCCCCCCCCCCCTGTGCCTCCAGAACGCATGGTAGAAAACTCTCATTGTGCAACGTGATGTTAATTATTATGGCAGTGCTTCGCAACCTCGATAATTCACCCCAATTACGACGGCATAGTCCCTTTTTTTTTTTTTTTGGTCTACCTATTTCATGGACCACTTGGTACGTACCCGTTCATGTTTAATACCCCAGAGTTAGAACTTGCCGCTGTCGAAACTAAGGGTGTAGAATGGGCCTGAAACCTATTCATACACGCGTCACATACTTCTCCCTCAATGTTGCCCGCGATATATCGCGCAAAGAAATTCGATGGCCACCACCTTGTTGAAATCTACGGAGCAACAAGTTTCTGAAAAAGTTCTGTTGGGACCACCACCTCGTCATCAGAGCGATGTTCTGAAAGCGCTAATCAAGTTTTTTGCGAGAGACTGAACTCGACAAGAGACTGTGAATTGTTTGTGAACGTTTTGCTTCATCACCACCCTCCTTTTCATCATCATCACCTTCTCTCTCCTTTCTGTACCGCCCCTTCCCCTTTCCTAACGCTGAGTAGCAGGCCAGAAAATGGATTCAGGCCGACCTCTCAGCTTTTCTGCCACAATAAACATCTCTCTCTCTCTCTCCCTCAATGTCTGCATACAACTGTCACCACCGTTTTTCTGTCGACATGCATTGCACATCACCTTCGTACTGAAAAATCGTCACCCCTACGTCACATACCGCATCAACTTGATTTCGGTGTTTACATTTCAGCGTTAATTGCGAATGTCGTAGTTCCTGAACAACAACAAAGAAGTTGAAGCGGAAACTGACTACGGAGGAACTTTTAGCCTGTGTGGTACGGTTATGCGATACGGCAGCTCTACGGGTCGCCATTCTTTCTTCCCTGACTGCACACGGTACGGCTACTTGCTGCGGCCACTGTACTGCCCAGCTTTCTGTACTGATAAGGAATTGTTACACACACACACCCACACACACCCACACACACACACACACAAGCACACGTACATACATACATACATACATACATACATACATACATACATACATACATACATACATACATACATACATACATACATACATACATACATACATACATACATACATACATACATACATACATACATACATACATACATACATACATACATACATACATACATACATACATACATACATACATACATACATACATACATACATACATACATACATACATACATACATACATACATACATACATACATACATACATACATACGCACAGTAACGCAGGTGCATTACCTTAACGTCGGAGAGAGGACAGTTTTTCGAGGGAAATAAATATTTCGTTTTTTTCTACTCGTCCAAGAATGCTCACGCATTGAAAAAAAATCACAGCATATCCACGAAGTGAATGATGGTGAGTGGGCGAAGCTTGGAGGGATCATTCGGGTAACCGTGAATCCCTCCGTACTTTGCCCACTCGATCATGCAAAGACGTGACAACACGTGTCACGTCTTTGCATGATCCTGGGTGTTCGATCGTGAGCTGGGTTGTGTTCCGGGACTTGTGTTCCGGGCGCTCCAAGCCTCAGCGACAACGCCAGTTCGCGTTCCACGACAGAGGAAGACGATGCCACCTACTCAGACGCCGAAGTCCACACCAGTGCTCGACGCAACGCCTCGCCTCCGCATGCATCACCACAGAACGCTGCTGTGAGTTGTGAAAGCCACGCGTCCTTGGCTATGGGTTGTGCCGCCGTGAGTACCGGAGCCGCCGCATGCTCCGCAGATACCGGCTGCCCTGGTTTTGCATGCGACTCACACGAGAGCACTGTGGAGCTGACTACCTCCTCTCTGGTGAAGTTCACCTCACCGTTGATCACGATGGAGTCCACCTTCGGTGCTCGACTCCGAGTACCGCGTCGGCCCGACGATCCCAATTATAACAGCGCCATCTAGCCTCTTTAATCGTCAACTATACGAAAACCACTAACGCCATCTAGTGGATATTATTTCCAAGGACATATACACACAACGCCATCTAGTGAGCAATTCTTAAAACTAACTAGAAGTGGCTACTACAACATACTATTACAGAGGAGGGAACGACCCACACCCTGAGGAGCTTCGCCCCTAAAAGAAAATCATTGCACAGAATTAAATTTGCGGCCTGCGCGTTGCTCGAACAAGAACACGGCCCGAGAATACGCGTCATGCACAGGCTTCTCGGTGAAGAATTCGTAGCAGACATTTAAACGGCACTAGTCTAGGCATTTTCGTTGCCTTGCAGTGGTTTGGCTAAATGATGAAATGGACGTTCAATTTATGTTTCGCAGTACTTTTTATAGTGCAGGTTGCAAGTACAGCTACTTAAATAGGTAGTAGAACTCCGCAATGAAACCAGATCGAGCGCGGAGGCTTTTCAGTATTATAAACTAGGTGTGTCCTGACGTGCTCAGTTTTTCATGAACAGTGTTACAAACAATTATTCACAGTTGCCTGAAGCGAATTGGGGCTTCGCTTTTCGCCAAGGTGCTTGTAGAATTTTTTCCGTCGCTTGTCGCGTTTTATGGGCTTATGTGCATTTTCCCAAGAAACATGGTTATTTTAGTGTACATCACGTTCACTAATGCCGCATTTGTCGATGACTTAGAGTGGTTGAATTTTGAAGTCAAAAATACGATCGGGGGAATCAACAATTAAGTAAACGATAATCATGCACTGGCAAACGTGCATTCAACCGAATTGACACTAACCTGGGGATAATGTTAAGAAGTAAACATGTGCTTTTGTTTATAGTTGCGCATACTATAGCTGTGCAAAATAATTAAAAGTGACGTTTTTCAACTCCCCTTCGCATTTGAGTGACATTTTTTATCATAATTAAAAAATGTTTCAAGAATTGGAAATTTCATTAAATTTCCGCCTATTTTGGGCTTCTTCTGTGATGATTATTTGCTTGTTATCTCGGTAGAATCTGGCAACTCTGCCAGAGACCGATCGGGTTTCTTTAACTTGTGTACATTCTGATGCACAGGGATAAATAGACGTTAGACTAGGAGGTTTTAAAAAAAGACATGGTAAAACGTGTGTTCACAGAAGTAGTTGGTTATTTTTAGTGCATTCATATATGAAAGCTAGTGCAATGTCTATTGGTGTTTGGCAGATATGGCACCGCTTAGTGTGAACCCAACCACGTTGACGCCTAGCGGCGCATTTCCGTCCCGACGACTAGCGCCCATGATCATAATTTAACCTTTGCGGTAGCTGAACTTGTTAACATATACCTGGACACCACGTATGGTGAACCCAAGGGGTGAACCCCACGCAAAGATGGCAGCAACAAGAATATCATAACCACTGGTACTCTGTATGCACTCCTTCAAAGCGTCGTTAAACGCGCAGAGAAACGCAACGCGCGTCGTGTGTTCCCTCTAGCCCAGCCGTGATTTCTCACAAGGCGAGCGCGGAACGCGGTGCGACAGCCAGGCGAGCGTCGGAGAGCTATATTTTAATATGGATGAATGTTATGAGTGAGGCTTGGTTTAAAGCTGCCTCCTCGCGGTGTGTCAAAATGTTGACAAAATTACACTTTTATTGGAAAAGCGCCGAATGGGGCGGTAGTAGCAACGGCGCGTTGCCCGAGCTGATTGCGGAAGCCACGCATAACTTGACTCTCCCATTTCCAGACAGCGACACCACCCTGTGAACAAGAGCACTGTGAGAGAGATAAAATGCGCGTTCGTATTGTATCCTCCATGGCTTTGGCGGTGGCGTGGGGGTTAAACGCCCGCCAGCCATCGTCGTGGACCGAGAGGTCGTGGGTTCGACTCCCGGCAACGGAACAGTTTCCTACGTGTTTCTTTCTTTGTCGTCTGGTTGCTTTTACTTTGCTGACGTATTTCCGTGACGAAAATGCGTAAGCAAAATGACGTATTTCCGTGACGAAAATACGTCATGAAAGTCTTGGTGGACTCTGGCATAAAACAGTTTCGTGCTAAAAATTGCTAGAGTGGAAATTATTGCCCAGAAGTGAAGCCGTGCCCGCCAAAAGATGGCGGCTGCGGCTGCCATCTAAAGTAGGGGCATGATAAATTGTCGGCGTTCGTCAAAGGAAACGGAGCGTTTTCCTGGCATGACCGTTGCTATAGTCGAAACATTTGTGAGGCACAAAAAAAATTACACCATCTCCCGCTAAAGGGAACCATGTGTAGATGTGAAGCAGCGGGCGCTAACGCTTACACTGGCGGCGGCGTTGACGCTGGCGCTCATCGCAGCGTTGCGCAGGAGAGAAAACTGGGGAGGCGCAAAGCACGCAGTGATGGAGCGGTGTTTCCTACTGGAACATGCCAATCGCTGCTAATGGGCAATGAGAGACAGAAGACTCCGACTGGACACAGAGACCCGCAGTCCGCTTTTAGTTAACGCGCACGCTGCGAATTTTTATTGTTCAACAGCGCACAGGAGAAATCTCCCACCGGCACCACCCTGCAGGTCGAAATCCGATTGCCATATATACGGAGTGGCCAGTGAACGGTTGTGCAGCGCGAGCAGTCGGTTTTTTCAACCAAGAAACTCGCTAGCAGACGCTGCCTGCGTCGGCGTCGCGAGGCGAGAGAGGGGGGAGCGTAGGAGAGGAGAGAGAGGAGGGTACGGGCATGCGCAGTGGGAGTGTGGACGCCGCGGGCAGGGATGCCTAGAGGAGAGAGGGGGGAAGCGTAGGAGAGGAGAGAGGGGGGACGCGCATGCGCAGTGGGAGTGTGGACGCCGCGGGCAGGTATGCCTAGAGGAGAGAGGGGAGGGCGTAGGAGGGGAGAGAGGAGGGGAGGCGCATGCGCAGTGAGGGGTGTGGTTGCCGCGGGGAGGGATGCCTAGAGGAGAGAGAGGGGAAAGGTTTTTTATTTATTTTTTTTGGAAGGGTTTGCGCATGCGCAGCAGGGGCTGGGCAAAGATACTTTGAAATTGTATCGCGATACGATACAAGATACTCGGGCAAGAAGTATTTGAGATACAGATACAAGATACTTCCGAAATAATTGTATCCGATACGATACTTCCGAAGTGTATCTTAAGATACTTCGATACATCTGGAAATTAGCTATAATAGATCTATATAATGAAGCAAAGGCCTATGTACGAATGTATACTTTGTTTATTTTTAACGAAATACCGGTTTGTATCACAAAATTTCTGTCTTTGTTGCTCAAGGTATATCAGTTTTATTCCGAAACAACTTGCTGGGATATGTGTGCCTGCTTAACATGACAGCTCATTAACCGCTGCGCTGTTAGTGTTTTTTGCTTCACACTTTTGTAATTGATGGATGTCACTGCTCTACATGACCACCAAATAGCGGGTGGCCATTATACTTGCAAGAACGTTATTAAGATGCCTCCGCACGATGATGCAAATACAGCTGTGCAGCCTTGCCTTGTCCGCAAGCATATTGTCCTTTTCGTAATACCATATGTCAAACAACATATGCAGAGCAGCAATAACGTTGGTAGCGATATTGTTTGGGACGCATCATATGAAGACGATGAACTACATATCCAGCGCTCGTAATTCATTGCGGACGTAAAACTGCAATGATTTTTCATATTCTACTTATCTGCTGGCGTAAAGCGTTCGTTAGCAACATATTCACTAACGTGCAATCTTTTACCATTTCTTTCCCAGAGAACTTGAGTCTCCCAGAAACGTCTCAGACGAATTGTTGTGGCACAAAGCGCCGGCAGGATATCACTGCTATTAACTATTGCCACTTCTAGCTCTATTTACGGGCAGGTTTGTAACAATAAGAATACTTTACGTTGACCTAAAGCGAACGAAAACGAATATATCTAAGTAAAATAGCTAGGCGGTTCCGTGTTAAACATCCAAAGTGAATAAGTACGCAGGGTGTTTCAAGTAAGTATAAACAAATTTAAAAAAAAAGACAACCGGTTAGCCACCACTTAATGGAATCAAATATTTATGGTTTGCTGTCATATTGAGCTCGTTATAGTATTTTTATACTGAGCTTAATTGGTTAATTAAATAGGGTCAATTATGCGAGATTTTTAATTTTCATTTTAGGGCGAACTGCGCTTCGACAAATCGTACAGCGCATTTAAAAACGACCGATGCGATTTTTTTGGCAGCGCACATGCTGCGTGGTGAATATTTTCGGGCTTTTAAAGAAAGGCCGCAAACTATGAAATAAAACCACGTTCGCAGGCAGTTAAAAAACAAAAATAAAGCAGAGAATGTATTCAAGCAGCAGGTTGCGAAAGACATATTAAAATAAACAGACGGGCGAAAACTATACAGAGGCCCAGGTAATGTAGGGGATGCGAACAGAGGACGACAAAGAGAGCACTTGAGCGCACACTCAAATTATCATGAAGAGAACTTCTCGAATAATTAAGCAGGAAGAACAAAGACACAGTACGTCAAAATATTTCTGTTACGTAAATGCTTGTTGCATTTCATCTAACATCAGCACCAATAGTGAAATGGTTGTTAGAATCTCATTCGCGTGTAAGTCTATATCTTTGTATGCAAGTCACGCTTACATCCCAAGATCTTTCAAATCACTGATGAATGAAAGCCGCGAGACGCAAAGCAGCCCCATTATTGCATTCTTCAGACTTCGCAACGAAGCACCATGTAAGACAAAGGCACCAGAATTCGACTGAAAGACGCCGCACGCATTAGAGTACGCAGCACAGTACAGTGGATACGAACAAGTGTCATGGTACCGAAACATATAGAAAGAAAGAAAACGGCGATAAAACAGAAGGTAGGCTCCGCGTAGACGTTCGCGCGCTTATTTTTGTCGAGATGGCTCGAGCGCCATCACGTGACTCTGCTTCACCAATAGAGATGCACCGACCTCATCGCCTATCTTCGCTGGAGCACTCTGGTGGAAGGATACAAGAATGTCACTGTCGTTAGTTTTATTCAGGTGGCTTAGTGGCGGCAATATCAGCTTCAGAACCAGAATTCAGGTTGACGTTTATTCTTTTACTCGGTAGTATTTCCACAGCAGTATCTTGTATCTTAAGATACACGATACATTATTGAAAGTATCGGAAATACAGATACAGATACCCGTCTTGCGAGACGTATCGCGATACAGATACAAGATACCCAAAGAGTATCTAAGATAGTATCTAAGATACATGTATCTTCGGTACTGCCCAGCACTGATGCGCAGTAAGGGATGTCACGCCGCACACCGGATTAAGCTCGGCCATAAGATGCTTCACATCTAAAAAGGGTTTTAGAATAGACTAATATCAATCATAATTGTGACTGAACAATATAAAACACTTACAAGCACAAAGCCTTTATAGTAGTCGGTGACTTCAACGTAGACATTATGGACCTTAGGACCTAGCTTTGTCGTTGACTCTCACTGTCCGCTTTCACGGTATATAGAAAACCACTGCTATAGTCGAAACATATGTGTGTATGTGAATAAAAAAAATGTTTACAATAAACGAACATAAGTTGGGAACCGTAAGTTGGGAACGCGGAGTTACGACCACGCGAAGCACTCGCGCCTCGCAGAGCTTTTTTCGGTATGGATGGATGCTCTGAGCGAAGCTGACGCTGGGGGTAACGTCGCGACCTGGTAATATGCTAATGCGTCGACAAAATTGCCCTTTTCCTATTCGAAACGCGCCGAACGGAGGAAGGAAACAGCTAGGAGAGAGCATTGCACGTTGTAAACATATGCGTTTCAAATTTTGTTTTGACTACGCCTGCTTTTGGGGCGAGCGAAAGGGCAATGGAGAGGGGGGGGGGGGGGGTAGGCGATAACTTGGGGGGAGGGCTGCCCCCCGTGCCTACTCCTGGCGCTGCCCCAGCAGCGATCGTGTTACAGAACGGACGGGCGGACACGCATTTTTCTCGTTGACTAGGCGCAGAAACGCTATCGCGTTTAAAAGCCCAACTTCAAATGGCGGCGACGTTCTCGCAGCCGTGTGAACGCAGTTGGTAACGTTCCTTCGCAACGGAACGTTTCCTTCATCACGCCTTCCTTTTCTGTATATTCCGCGCTTCGTCGGTAAAGTCAACGAGCCAGATGTGTCTATACCACGGCTGGAAACAGAGTCATGGCCATACGGTATACCGCCGATGTCGTATATGTGTACACACGCACATGGGGCCCGACATGCCGGGACGTCTGTCGTTCATCTCCGTGCTGCCAGGACGTGGCAGGTGTTCCTACGACAGCCATTTTATTTTTTTTTAGTTCGTTTACTTTATTTCCGGAACGGAGAGAAACACATTGGCCGCGCGTGCCATACCGGTGCACATCTGCGACCCTGACTTCAAATCCGGGCTTCAGAACCAACCGAGTGCGAACTGAACTTGTCCCGTATGCTTGTGTCGACTTGGAAGCCGAACATTTACCTCGGCCTTAAGGGACTTCCCCATCTCGGAGAGCACGGATCATCGAGGCTACGTCGCAGCGCTGTTTCTATATTTGGAGTAAGGAGCCGCCCGACCAACGCTGACACGATGGTTGACGCGGTAAGCTCTTCAGCAGCCATGGCGTGATTCATCGTGCGTGACTAAAAGGTCAATACGTATCGCTCATTTTTCACATATTAATACGCGCAAAGGTCGTTTCTTTCATCTTAAGGTAAACACCTGTACGTCATAGCTACGGTGTTGCTGTATTTTTTTGATGCCACTCTTCTTTATTTGTGATTTTTTTTCTTCTTCTTCGAACACGTCCATTAGACGATAGGCGCGGATGTGACACGAAGGGCGTTGCCGTTTGGTCGTACGCGTATGCCCGGTACCACGCCCTGAGTTGCGTAGATGTGGCGTAGCTCCACTGTTCAGCCCGCTTACGAGTTAAGAATGAAGGTAAGGCCGAAAGATGTCCCATTATTTCATTATTTTTTAGTTGGTTTTTCATCTCCAATAGAAGATAAATATATAACAAATAAGTTGCGCAGGCTCTAGATTGTCTTCCACACTTCCCTCCACGGTTATGTCGATCTACGCATCATCTTGGAAAGCGCATTAGCGACAGTCTACGTCAATCGTGGTTCAAGCGATAGGTGCAGACTTTAATATCTTACGCCCCAGGAACCATGCTCACGGAAGCGGCGCAGTTGTGCTTTAACGGGACTACGTCATACATACACTTATACGTTCCTTCTCTCAGAAATATAGTTGAAGTGTTCCTGAAACACTTTTCCAAGTTAACTTCGAATGACCTCAGTGTCTGAGTTTGTTTATCAAGGCGAAAGCCTTCGATGCCTCACCAAACTGAAATTTAGACCGCCGGCTGCGACCGTATCGCGGCGTCGGAGACGAGTGATGCAAAAGATCTTCACTTGATGACGTCACTATATGACGTCATCATTGTCACGGATTCGGGCGGACCCGCGCAATGGACTCAGTCAAAGACTCGGAGTGAAACACAGCAAACATTTATCAAAAAACTAAGAAAACACGCGGCACTCTGAAAATACACAAATGTACAGAATTAACTCATAAAGTCACTTCCAACTCAAACCAGCAACCTACTCCATAACTGAACTGCCCTACTCTTCGCCTGTCACTGCAGTCTTATAACAACTATACCGCGTTGGGCCGGTCTTACTTGACCCTAGTTGCCAATGTCCAAAGTCGCCGTTCCCGTTGGGTCAACAGTCGTAACCCGTGATGCCTCCACCATTCTTGGTGTACACTCCGAAGCCCGGCAGGCCAATCGTAGCCTGTCCACATGCAGGCCGCCGTACCGCTGGCTTGACCGCTAGGCCCGTTAGGCCTAACGTCGTCGTCGGCGCGTTGACCCGGCGCGGTGTCCCACTGATGACGTCGCACTCCGGGCATTGCCTTTGGTGGCCTGCAGCAGAAGGGGGCTTGCTCCGGGAACGTCCGTGCTTGCCGGGCGCGGTAGCCGCATCCCCGAGGAGCCTTGCTCGAACGCCGTCGAGTACGCCGGCCACACCTCGGGACGCCCGCGTCACCGGTAGCCGACTCGAACGCCCGTCGCTCCCGTCACCAGGCCATCAGCTGGCGATCCAGCCTCCCGCTTCGCAGTCCACGCAGACAATGCCCGCTCCCGCCTCTTCGTCTTCCATTTCGGCTCGGGTCCACGAGCCTCGAGCGCTCTCGAACTTTCCAAGCGCGCGCTCGCGCGGATCGCTTGGTAGGCTTTATCGTCTTCCTCTTCTTTTCGTCACATACATCTTGCTCGTGACAATCATGACATCACAAATTGCAAAAATTTGTGCCGTCATCATGACGCCGCAAATTCTGGCGTGACGTCATGTTACGTAACGCCACATCATGCTGTTGTAGCGCCCTCCTTTGGGCGGCGAACACAACCGGAGAGCGCGCGACCTTAAGAGAAGAAAATGAAGGCGGCGCTTGGCAGTGGCACGGGAAGCCACGGCTCGTGTTCCCTGCTCCCTTATACATCGACTTAGAAGAAAAAGATGGCTTTCGCCTTCGAGTTGTCTTAGGTGAATGCACAAGGGACCCTGTGAGTTTTTCGCCTCACGAATCGATCGACGCAAAACTTTCTGAATTCTTCAAGAACGAGCGCAGTTAGAGGTGTTTGTCGCACGCTTTAAGCAATCTCGCTTTTCTCTCGTCCCGACGAACGCGCAGAAAGCTACACGGCGAGGGATGACACGGGGGAAAGACGCTACGTGAGCGCGTGACATGAAACACGAACGCTCTCCCCCGTTGTAGTTCCTGTTCGCGCTGGTGTGCTACTGTGTAATTTAGCACGCTATAGAGCACGGCGCCGCCACGTGGTGACAACCCGTAGCAAGAAGCGCATCTGATCCAAACGCCGCTCCTGATTTATGTCCAGCTATCAGCAGCAGTCTGCCATTTGACGACATAAAGCTGGCGCCCCGTCCAACGAAGTGAGTGAGGACGGGGCCCCCCGTGTAAAGAGATGGCACTTGTGAAATAGGTAACTTTAATAATTGTTGGGGTTTAACGTCTCTAAACCACTATATTACTATGAGAGACGCCGTAGTGGAGGACTCCGGAAATTTTGACCACCCTGGGGTTCTTTAACATGCACCTAAATAAAAGTACACGGGCCTCAAGCACTTTCACCTCCATCGAAAATGCGGCCGCCTGCGGCCGGGATTCGATCCCGCGACCTGCGGGTCAGCAGTCGAGCACCTTAACCACTATAGACCACCGTGGCGAGGTAGAAATAGGCAACTTAGCGCTCCGCTTGTGAACTGCACGCGACTAAAAAATTTGGCTGAACTGTTCACAGCACTGTTTGCTGTTCGTCGCACGTTTTTTTCTTTTTTTTTTTCTGCAATGTTGAGGGTTGGTTCGGACATATTTAAGACCTGCAGTGTTTACCATTGTATGGTAGCGAACTCGGTTCCTCCAATCTCATTTCTTCTCTCTGGCT
Source organism: Rhipicephalus appendiculatus (assembly GCA_030522465.1). Taxonomy (NCBI): domain Eukaryota; kingdom Metazoa; phylum Arthropoda; class Arachnida; order Ixodida; family Ixodidae; genus Rhipicephalus; species Rhipicephalus appendiculatus. The sequence goes on from JALIZH010012893.1 coordinate 2,009,116, forward strand.
CTCTCCCTCTCGTGCAAGAGTAACGCTTTTATACCATCCCCCGCCTCTCTTCGTCTTTGACCTCATTTTTTGTATCAGCTTGCAAACGGTGTCGTCATTAAAATAGGCCCCTGCGGCCATGTACTCTCCCTTTTTCTGCCTCTACGTCGACGTGAATTGGCACTACGCGGAAGCCGGAGCAAAGCAAGTAGCAAGGTGCAGTTAAAGCTTCCACCACACTTATAACGACCTTCCGCTCATCCCGCTGCGGCTTTGACCTTATTTTGTGCATCATTTAGCAAAGGTCTCGCCATTCTCTCAACATTAGACAGGGGTGGTCGATCGGGCTAGTTGGTGGTTAAGCTGTCGCATCGGACCATAAAAACCGGTTAACGCATTGTTGTGGGGTGGTCTTATCGGCAACGTGCAAGCTCACCCAACTCGCCAGGATGATGCCGCCGCTGGTGGATTAGTAGGGTGCTCGGTTGCTGGCCCAGAGGTCGTCGGTTCGATCCTGTCTGCGGCGGCTGCATTTCGATGTAGGCGAAATGCCGGAGGCCTGTGTACTTTGATAGAGACGCACATTAAAGAACCCCAGATGGCCGTAATTTCCGGAGTACGCCACTACGGCGTGCCTCATAACCATATCGTGGTTTTGGCCCGTAAAACCCCAGATATTAGGAGTGAAGCACCTTAGGTGCTTGACTTGTCGGCGTCTACTGTCGTCACGGTGTGTCATGTAGTCACGGTCCATCATAAAGACGGGTATGCACCACAATGGGATCAATGCCACTACTCGCCACCGGTCCACTTAAAATGAAGAAGGCAACAGTTAGCCCAACAAATAACCGACGACGTTAGTGGAAGCAGAAACACCCTTCCCTAGATGCCGTAGGAAACTGTAAACCGGGCATGTAGAGAAGAAGAAGAAGCACCTTAGGGTAAGCTGCATTCCGACGCAGTTTTCCGACGACGTCAGTGGAGCAGAAACACCCTTCCCTACATTCCCGGTGTCAGGCTTGGCACCACTAGTGGCCTCATCAAAGAAATCTCTCAAAAGCACTGCTTGCTTCGCCCCTTCCCAGGTTTCACGTTAGTGGAGCTGAAACCCCCTTCCCTACATGCTTCTCCCCTCCCCAGTTTTATTACTTATTACTGTTAATTCACCCGGATGACGAGCTCTGGCAACAAGGAAAAACGCTTTTGCGCAGTCAGGCACAAACCCCAGTTAGTCAGATATAGCATGAACGTACAGCTTGTAAGATTCCGTTATCATGAGGAGCTTGTTACATCGGCCATGCTAGGCTTAATGAGCGCTTGCGTGAACACGTGCGCGATGTACGCAAGGGCAATGAAGGTTTCCTGGCTCAACATATTAGCAGGTGCGGTTACAAGGTCCAGTTTCAAAATACGGCTGTCATTCAAAGGTACAAACATGATCGCTCCTGAGTCATCGTCGATGCAAAAAAAAAAGAAAAAGGATGGCGCGGGAACCATATGCGCATGCGTCAGCAAAGCAGCCATCACTTCCTCGCACAAGAAGCTGCGTTTTCCTGGCAAATGAGATGTACGGGAGGCACGCCGTCTTCAGTTTGTTCCACATCAGCGTAATGCATGTGACTCGCATTCTTACGTCAGAACCAACGTCATCTCTAGTGGTCATATATCCATAGTGACATGGCGTAAGGATGACTGCCAGTTGGGCATGTTGGTAAAGGTTCATGATGAACATGCACAGAAAGGAAAAAGCACTGAAGAAACAGATGGATGTGACATAAAACACAGCAGAAGGTATGTTGACTGCAAAAAAAGATGTCGTGTATGGAATTCCTTTCACATGTGGAAAGGAATACATCGGCCAAACAGGTCGTTGCCTGAACGTGCGCCTTCACGAACATGAGAGTTCGCTAAAGGGGGCCCCGTACTCGTACTTAGCGATGCACTGCAAGGAGTGCACTTTCCAGCCAAAACTTTGTGACGCAGAAATAATCGACAAGCACGAGAAGCGAACAAGAAGAGAAATAATAGAAGCGTTTCGAATTAGGAAGGTGGCGAAGTGCATCAGCCAGGCGTCTGTTCTGCTAACAGATTCTGAATTTGTTTTTTTGGACGTGACATGACTCAGTGCATTTCTTTACTTGTTTTTTTTTTTTTTTTTTTTTTTTTTTTTTTTTTTTTTTTTTTTTTTTGGGGGGGGGGGGGGGGGGGGCTAACACGTGCTTTCCTGCTGTATGCAATCGTTTAACGTAGCGGTCTTTCGTTGATTCACACTATTGGTGGTGATAGGGTTAGTTTGTGGTGACGTGCATTCATGTGATGCCTATAAGAACGTTCTTTACGTAATAAAACTTTTCAGTTGCTAGTAAGCGCTCCGTCATGTGTCCTTTCGACGTCTTCGTGCATTTGCGCTTGTTTCATCATGGACATGGCGTAGCTATTTGGGGCAACTGCGCATGCCGGGTGTCGCGTTTCATTCCGTCGCGTTTCATTCCGTGTCGCGTTTCATTCCGTGAGCATTGTACATGACTCATCGAGTTAAGTGCGTCGTCACGAGCGATCGTTCTCTCACCCTTCACCAGTGAGGAGTGTCATACCAGGGGCACGCACTTCCGGTCTGCCTTTTCTTGTCTACTCCTTTACTTGACAAAAAATGTTCGGCAACCTTTGCCAGTGGCCTTTGCGAAACGTTTGGTTCGTGTGATGATGCTAAAGACATGTGTGACGCGATGAAACCGGTGAGATTCTAAAAAAAAAATGTTAAGGCAGCTTCGCACTAGTGGTGCCAAGCCTGAAGGAAGTGCGGAGCTGGGCAGCCTTCTTTGTTTCCCTTCGGTTTTCTCTCTCTTTCCTCCTGTCTTTCTTTCTTTTTCTCCTTTTCCAGATTTTGTCTTTTTTTTATCTATATTTCTATTTATTTCTACTTTTTTCCCTTTCTTCCTCGCTTGCTTTCTCTTTTTTTCTATTTTTATACGTGGTTTTGCCTGCATTACGCCAAGCGACGACAGCATACGACAGACCAAGCCCCTAAAGTGATCCGCACTTAATATCGGTCATCAAGGCGCTCGAAGAACAAGAGGAAGAAGACTTCTCCTTGGCACGAGCGCGCGCTCAATGTGCTACAGATGGCTATGCTACACGTGGTTTTGCCTGCGTTACGCCAAGCGATGACAGCATACGACAGCATACGACAGCAGCCCGGGCCCCTAAAGTGCTCCGCACTTAAAAAAGGAAGGAATGCGCAACACAAAGCACGATGGCGATCACTTTGCTTCAACGCTATTTTACTCGATGAATGATTGAGTGGGGTTGGCAAGACACTCGAAACAATATGCGCACCTTGAATTTCCCTCTGTATTTACATTTGCGGGTGTTATATTTCACTTCGTATGTGATGTGAGTCGCAGCCTTAAGGTTTTCGTTGCAATATAAATGCTACGTAACCGTAGTTACTGTCCATTCTGCTAAATGGTTCTTCACAGCTTACATTTTGACAATTCCTTAGAGTCCTTACGTCCCAGAGTGGTTATGTGGACCAAATTTTAACTTTTTCTCCTGTACGTATGGGAGTTTAGTGAATTATCACTCAAAGATGAACAATACGTACTTGTTCTTGTTCAAGTAGCGAATGTGTTTTAAATGAATAATTATTATCTATTTGTGTTATCCAGCTCCCCAACATCACGCATCAACTTTTATGACAGTCTGTATGAAAACAAGAGAACAAATGGCGCCGCAAAATAATCAATTAGTCTACTGCTTGGACCACTATAATTAGTAAAATATTACTTTTTTAAAAGCTTACCTCCAATAGATTGACTAAATTGTCGCTCCAACGACTCATATTTGTGATAAGTATTGAGAGAACTACATCGAAAGCATGCAGCGTGTTTATATGTGTGCTCTGTTAAGACGAGAACTTTTTGAACTCATCAAATGCAGGACTGTGTATATGTATATATATTCTTGCTCTTTCTTCATTTGTTTTATCCCAACACTCAAGTGGAAAAGGGTAGTCTTCGCCAAGAAATGGCGCACACAACTCCATAACTTATTTTTTATTTCAATTAAAAAAAATAATTGCCTCCGAAACAATAGTAAAAATTTAGTCGGTGGGCGTCACGCGTCGTCATAACGACACTCGCGATATTTCAAGCAAATAAAGATTTTTTTATTATTATTTGGTAACTACGGGCATGTCGTCCGAATACTTCGAAGTACTATACAGCGAGCGCAGCCAGCCAGGAAATTCGATTTCTAGGTAGGCGTGCAGCAGGTCTCCTCTCTCGAATCGTTCGAAGTATATCGAGCAAGCAAGTAGGAAGGCAACGCTTCTCTCGTCTCATTGATCGTCACCAACTATTCCTTACTTCTTACCTCACTGCAGTATCCGTTGGTTACATTGATTTCCGATGCGTCTTACTACATACGCTAAGCGAGATCCCTGAGCCTCTCTTTACGATAGCTTATAATGGTGTGCGGAAAATTTCAAAACGTTCAGAAAAACGAATCGAAAGTTGCCTGGTCGAATTCGATTTTTAGAGTCGTATATATAGTCGCCATACGTAAGTGCAAATGTTTTCGAATATCTTAAATATTGACCTGTAATAATAAGAATGTCTGGGGTTTTACGTCCCAAAACCACGATATGATTATGAGAGACGCCGTAGTGGAGGGCTCCGGAAATTTTGACCATCTGGTGTTCTTTAACGTGCGCTGACATCGCACAGCACACGGGCCGCTACCATTTCTCCTCCATCGAAATGCGACTGCCGCGGCCGGGATCGAACCCGCGACCTTCGGGTCAGCAGCCGAGCACAGTAACCACTGATCCACCGTGGCGGACAGAAATATTGATCTGTAGGCGAATAATAATAAAACTGCAGCAAAACTAGGTGTGTGCCCGTATGTATGTCTGTGCACGTGTTTCTGGTGGGGGGGTAGGGTGGTGCGTGTTCCCCGCGTACGCTGCATGTATCGGAGGTACTGCAGCGCCAACTCGCTCAAAGTTTCCATCGTGAAGCAACGTTTACGGAGTTTCGTCCTGTCAACATCTTCCAATTCGAGCAACGCGGAATTCATTGAGCGCTCGAATGTGAACCGGAGAATACGCTATCTTACGCTGCAACGTTACTAAAGTCCACCTCTGTCCTTTACCACTCTACCTTTTAGTCTGCGCAGCAAATTTCAGATGACCTAGAGACCCGGTTTCCAAAGGCATGCCGACGCTAGTAAACATGCATGCGCTGCGCAGCCACGTTCGAAAACGAATGACAGGTTCCGCGTGTTCAACAAAAAAAAAATTTAAAAAGAAAAGTTGCACCTCTACATTGTCGCGGACAACTGTCGAGAAAGCTGGCGTTCCCGAATAGACGTGCGACGGTCTTTTATGGGCGGCGGCGGTCGATTCAGTTTGCATTTGCTTTTCCTTACTTGACTTCGTTTAATTTTGGTTCCCCCCTTCTGCGTACACTCGGAATAGCCGTGTCTAGTGGCTGCAGTGGCGGACCTTTTCCGTTCTGCATGTCGCTGTCGTGTATCGATTATGTTCAATTCAGACCTACCGGAGCTTGCTTCCCTTTTTTTTTTTCACTCTTTTTTTTTCTTTTTCTCGTGTTTGCACGTGTGCGTGTGTTGCCCGCTCCACCCGTACATGGACACCGGAAATGAATGCAGACGCCTACACTATATGTATAGACGCCAAACAGCTACAGGCTTGGTCAACACGCAGCACCTGCAGGACACATATACACCACGCTTGCTGCACTCAACAGGAGTTTGCTTGACCTTGCTTACTCAGTAATCATCGATGTTTTCTGCCAGGGCGAACGGACAAATGGAGTCCGTTATTACTACAACGTAACGCGCTGGAGGAAGCCTTTTATCGCGTTAGGCCTCACGCGAACCAAAGACACTTTGTAACGCAAGAAGCAGCTGCCTATATCGTCATATTATGCTGCGTCGGCTGTACAGGCTAGTTGGCTATCTACGATTAAAAAAAAAAAAGAAATGGCATTGGAATTGGACTTGAAAGACGTTATAGCCAGGCCCGTAGCCAAAGGGGGGGGGGGGGGGGGTTGCCCCCCCCCTCTTGAAATTCGGGTAGAGGGGGATGTGTTACCGAGGACAAATAATAAAAATAGGTGTTTTTCAAGGCCTTCAACAAGTGCCCCCCCCCCCCCCCCCCCCGAAAAAAATTCCTGCAGCTACCGGCCTGCTTATAGCTAAACCTGAGAACAAGGCTCCCAGGAAAAGCACGGGCGATTCCTTTAAATCAGCTGTCGCACCTTATAGAGCACACGTAAAAGACGGCCTAAAGCATGTCCGTCCCTGTCGGGAAAGCCGCGCCGTGCGTCGCTGAAGGGTGCGGTCAAATTCGCAATCAGTCAAGCTAATGATGCACGTAGGTAAAGCCAACTGCCCGTGACGGTAAAAGGCGTTCTGATAAGATAGAGGTTGCGGTGGCGTGTTTACTTACTGTGCAGGAAAACGAAACCGCGCGCTCTTAGGGCGTATGCCTTGATATAGGGCTACATATATGCACGCATATGCAGTTTTCTAAGTCACGTAATATGGTGAAGGCCTTATATGGCCTAACCAAAAAAAGATAATAAAAAGTCACAGTTTCGCCACGAGGGCGAAGCAATGAATGCGAAAGCAAGAAATTGGAATGTCACACGAAGAACTACAAGCAGCTCCATATACTTGTAGCGCGCCGCTGAAGCACAAAGAAGGACGGTCGACAAGAACGCACAGGTATAAACAGGACAAGCGTGAACTAACAAATGACCCAGTTGTTACGTCTTTGTGTTTGAGCAACGCGCTGCAAGTGCCGATAATGCAAAACCCGACGCTCTTAGATATTTCTTCTTTTAAAATGCGGCGCGTGGAGTGACCCCCCTGCGTCTCCTGCCACGCGGTGCCGTCTGACCCGAGATGTTCCCGGCGTTTTTATTTTTTTTGTTTGTTTTTTCTTTTTCCTTTGTTTTCGTTCCACATCACGGGTGCGTACAGAAAGGGGTCACTTTTTTGTGCACGTCTCAAGAGCAGTTTTCGAATTGAAAGGAAATGTAGGAGCGCTGCGTGACAGAAAACACGCGTAAGCTCCTTCGAGATCTGCGTGCCACCAGAGGTAAGTGGTGTATATAAATAACTCGCCGTTATTCGGCTGAAACATGGATGGCGTGTGGTTGGGTGGTCTAACGCAGCGCACTGCGGAACAAGGGGTCAGTGGTTCGAATCCTCGGTCGGGCGCTTTGGAATTCTTTTCTTCTGAATTATTTTTCTTTGTGCCTTTGATATATATATATATATATATATATATATATATATATATATATATATATATATATATATATATTGCGAAGAGGTTTATTGACAGTATGCACCTGTGGTGACACTGCGAATTCAACACAGCGAAAACAGACCGTAGCACCGGCTAGCAAGATGGCAACAACCAGAAGCGCGCGGTGAGCGAGCCGAGCGAGCCCAGCACCCGAGCGTTCGCGATGCTGCTGACCGGCGGCGCGTCTTCTTCTTCACAATTCGCCCCCCGCCGAAGAAGAGCCATCCTGGCGACCTAAGAGTCTGGGAGAAGAGGGCTATGGTATGGTTTGAGACGGGACACGTGGACGAGGTCACGTCCACGCCGGCGCATGTCGTCAGATGGGGAAACTGGCTCAATGAGAAAATTGACTGGGGAGGTTTGCTCCAAAACACGGTAAGGGCCCTCGTACTTTGGGACGAGTTTTGAGGAAAGCCCAGAAGTTTGGTATGGGACAGCCAGCCATACCAGAGATCCCGGGGAATAGCTGGGACTTCGACGTGAGTCAGCGTTGTTGTCCTTTTGGCGCTGTTGCTCCTGTGACGTAAAGTTGCGCGCGAGTTGGCGGCACTCTTCCGCTTGGCGGGCAGCTTCGGAGACAGGTGGGCATTCGGAAGCGTCAGGACGGTATGGAAGTAGAGTGTCAATGGTGTGCGAAGGGTCGCGTCCATACAGGAGGAAGAACGGTGAGAATCCCGTGGTAGCTTGTGTCGCGGTGTTGTATGCGAACGTTATGAATGGAAGAACCCGGTCCCAGTTGTCATGATCAGATGTCACATACATCGCGAGCATATCGCCGAGTGTGCGGTTGAAGCGCTCTGTGAGTCCGTTAGTTTGCGGGTGGTATGCCGTGGTCCTACGATGAACAACGTGGCATTCGGAAAGGAGAGCTTCAACGACTTCCGAGAGAAAGGCTCGACCTCGGTCACTGAGGAGTTCTCGAGGCGCGCCATGTCGAAGGATGAAGTGGCGGAGGACGAAAGACGCTACGTCCCGCGCTGTGCCACTTGGTAGGGCGGCAGTCTCGGCGTATCGTGTTAGGTGGTCCACCGCGACTATGATCCACCGATTGCCATCCGGTGTCATCGGTAGTGGGCCGTAGAGATCAATCCCCACGCGGTCGAAGGGTTTGGCAGGGCACGGAAGTGGCTGCAGGGCTCCAGACGAGCGTAAAGGCGGCGATTTGCGACGCTGACAGTCAGGGCAGCACTGAACAAATTTTCGTACGAAATTGTACATTCCGCGCCAGTAGTAGCGATGGCGAATACGGTCGTACGTTTTGAAAACTCCGGCATGGCCACATTGCGGATCGTCGTGGAAGGAGGCACATATTTGTGACCTTAAGCTGCGGGGAATGACCAAGAGCCACTTACGGCCCTCGGGAGCATAGTTGCGGCGGTGAAGTAGCCGATCACGAATGGCGAAATGAGCAGCTTGACGTCGTAGAGATCGAGATACTGCAGTAGTCGAAGATCCGGAAAGATAGTCGAAAAGCGACGCGATCCACGGGTCGCGGAGTTGTTCAGTAGCCATGGAGTCAAAGTCGAGAGTTGAGACCGAGGGTGTGGAATTCGTTCCGCAGGCGGAGTCTGCAGGTAGAGGGGAACGAGACAAGGCGTCTGCGTCAGAGTGCTTGCGTCCGCTGCGATAGATGACGCGAATATCGTACTCCTGGATTCGGAGTGCCCAGCGTGCTAGCCGGCCGGAAGGATCTTTCAACGTGGCGAGCCAACATAGGGCGTGGTGATCCGTTACCAGGTCGAACGGGCGACCGTACAAATACGGGCGGAACTTGCTAAGCGCCCATACTAGAGCCAAGCACTCCTTTTCAGTGACGCTGTAATTGGCCTCTGCTTTCGTGAGAGTGCGACTCGCATAGGCGACGACGTATTCGGAGTAGCCGGGCTTACGTTGGGCGAGGACAGCGCCAAGACCGACCCCGCTTGCGTCTGTGTGCACTTCCGTTGCAGCTGTTGGGTCAAAATGCCGAAGAATGGGAGGGGATGTGAGGAGACGACGGAGAGTAGCAAACGCGACGTCGCACTCGGGGGACCAGGAGGAGAGGTCCTTGTCACCGCGTAGGAGATTGGTCAATGGCGACATGATCGAAGCGAAATTTCGAACGAAGCGCCGGAAGTAGGAGCATAGTCCGACAAAACTACGGAGTTCTTTGATCGTAGCAGGTTTCGGAAACTCGGCAACAGCACGAAGTTTCGCAGGATCGGGTAGAACTCCGTGCTTGGACACTGTGTGTCCTAAGATGGTCAACTCCCGCGCGGCGAAGTTGCACTTTTTGAGGTTCAGTTGCAGTCCAGCGTTGCTTAAACACGTCAGAACTTGTCGGAGCCTATGTAGGTGGGTAGGAAAATCGGGAGAGAAAACGACAATGTCGTCGAGGTAACATAAACACATAGACCACTTGAGGTCACGCAATGTGTTGTCCATGAGTCGTTCAAACGTGGCTGGCGCGTTGCAAAGCCCAAAAGGCATTACGTTAAACTCGTATAGTCCGTCTGGTGTAATAAATGCCGTTTTCTGACGATCAGCTTCAGCCATCGGAACCTGCCAGTAGCCAGAACGTAAGTCTAAGGACGAGAAGAATTCGGCTCCTTGGAGGCTGTCAAGGGCGTCGTCGATGCGTGGCAAAGGATAGACGTCTTTCCGCGTCACCTTATTTAATCGACGGTAGTCGACGCAAAAGCGAATAGAACCGTCCTTCTTGCGAACTAGAACGACAGGAGATGCCCAAGGACTGTGGGATGGTTGAATAACGCCACGGCGCAGCATATCTTCGACCTGGTCGTTGATGACACGACGTTCTGCAGCAGAAACGCGGTACGGCCTTTGACGTAAAGGCTGGTGCGAACCGGTGTCAATGAAGTGGTGGACTTCCGACGTCCGACCCAAGTGCGGCTGAGAAACATCGAACGATTTCGTGAATTGTTGGAGAAGTCGAAGAAGCTCGGCGCGTTCTTTAGCAGTCAGGGTATCGGCGATAGAACTCGCGAATATGTCACTCGACGAGCCGTCCAGCGTGCAAAGGTCATCGAGTTCAGTCGAGTCAGTGTGGCACGATTCATCTGACACGTTCAGAAAGAACGAAGAGTCAAGGTGTTCCACGTGACCGAGACATTCGCCGACAAGCAACGTAACCGGTGCTGAAAGGGGATTGTGGACAAAAATATTGCTGCAGCCGGCAGTGATGTCAAGCGTCGCAAAAGGCAGTGGTATGGCTTTGCGGCTCATGAAGATGTCGGAAGGTGTGAAGAAGACGGTAGCGTCGTTGAGGCCGCCGCAGAAGACAGGGACAACGGCAACAGAGGCAGGCGGAATGTCGATGTCCTCGCGCACGACGAGTTTAGGCGGCCGATCATGAGCTTCGTGCAATGGTTCTTCACACAGTGACGAAAATTCAACTTCAGCGCGTGCGCAGTCAATGACGGCGTTATGACGTGATAAAAAGTCCCACCCGAGGATTATGTCATGCGAGCAGGCAGAAAGAACGATGAACTCCACGACGTACATAGTGCCTTGTATAAATACACGGGCAGTACATGCTGCGAGAGGTGTAACGTGCTGTGCGCTTGCCGTGCGAAGAAGCAGTCCAGAGAGCGGCGTGGTCACTTTGCGTAGGGAACGGCACAGCTTGGCGGCTATAACAGAAACGGCGGCACCGGTGTCGACAAGGGCAAATGTTGAAACACCATCGACAGTAATGGCGACCACGTTAGCAGGAGATGTGCGAGGACTTGGGCAGTTCGAAGACGGCGCAGTTCTTGCCTCTTGAACTGCGGCGTTTAGTTTTCCTGATTTGAGGGTCCGGGTCGGCAACGCATTGGGGAAGGCGATCGCCGACGAGGAGATGAGGAGCGGGGCGACGGAATCTCAGGGAAGTCCGTGTAAGGATACCACGGCGAGGGACGAGGAGCATATTGGCGTATCGGCTGTCTGTCGTATTGTGACGGCCGTGTAGCGTCGCTGGATGTTTGAAAGCGACGGCGACAATAACGAGCAACGTGTCCTGGAGTACCGCAGGCGTAGCAAATGGGGCGATTGTCTGGAGTCCGCCAAAAATTGCTCACTCTCGGCTCGGCCCAAGAAGTAAGAAGAGGGGCGGACTGGTGGGCATATGGCTGCACGGGTGGGCAAGGCTGCTGGGGAGGCCTGCGAACCGCCTGGGCATACGTTAGCGGCGCGGCTACGGGCTGCATAGCCGGCGCATACGTAAGAGGCGCGGCCACAGGCTGCTGGTGGTGAGCGACAGGAACAGCTTGGGCGACCTCTTCGGCAATAACAGTGCGAAGCGTTGGCGGCAGACGAGAGGAAGGCTCTTGTGTGAAGGGGACCATAGAAAGTTGACGAGCAACTTCTTCGCGCACGAAGTCCTTGATCTCCTGAAACGTCGGTGATTGCTCGGGAACGGTAGCGAGACTTGATAGCGACTCGGCGCGCGATGAGAACGGCCGAGTCAGGGCGCGTTGCTTCTTAAGCTCGTCATAGCTTTGACATAATGTGACGACTTCCGCAACTGTGCCAGGATTCCTAGCCATGAGCATCTGAAACGCGCCATCATCAATCCCTTTGAGGATGTGCTGGATCTTTTCAGACTCGGGCATGGCGCCGTTGACACGGTTACAAAGAGCGACGATGTCTTCAATGTAACTCGTGAACGTTTCTGACGTTTGCTGTGCTCGAGTGCGCAAGCGCTGTTCGGCGCGGAATTTGCAGACAGCGGGTCGGCCAAACGCTTCAGAAAAAGATGTCTTGAAGACTGACCATGTCGGAATGTTGCTTTTGTGGTTGTGATACCACACTTCAGCAACGTCCGTGAGGTAAAAGACGACATGGGTCAGCTTGTCGGCATCATCCCACTTGTTATTAGCGCTCACCAGTTCGTAGTGGGTAAACCAGTCTTCGACGTCCATTTCATTGGCACCGCTGAAGACCTTTGGGTCCCTGAGGCGAGGAACTCCGGTGCCGCTGCTGGACTGGGCGGAGGAGGCAGGTTGCGCTTCGTTGGTCGTCATGATGGGCGGGAGTGTTCTGTTCCGGAGCTCCAGGTTCAGTTGACGGGGGGATCTTCAGCACCCTCCACCAATTGCGAAGAGGTTTATTGACAGTATGCACCTGTGGTGACACTGCGAATTCAACACAGCGAAAACAGACCGTAGCACCGGCTAGCAAGATGGCAACAACCAGAAGCGCGCGGTGAGCGAGCCGAGCGAGCCCAGCACCCGAGCGTTCGCGATGCTGCTGACCGGCGGCGCGTCTTCTTCTTCACAATATATATACATATATATATATATATATATATATATATATATATATATATATATATATATATATATATATCCGTGACATGACGGCGACGGCCAAAAATCCGCCGAGAGTGTCCATATAATTGCTATCACAATAAAAAAAAATGCGGCAAGGGTGGCGTTAACACGAATGGTACCAAAAGTCAAGTGTGGCGCATACGCACGCGCACCCCGGGTGAGGATAAAGGCTTAAGGTGAACCAAATATGAATTGAGGTGAATTAAAGGGAATCAAAGGTGAATTAAGATAAATAAATGCAAATTAAATTCAATAAAGTGAATCAATTATGAACGGGGAATCAAGTTTTAAAGTGAATTAAATGTGAATGAAATATATATTCACCGCGAATCAAACGTGAGATTATAGCATTTCTCTGTTCTCTCCTTAGCGCTGGCTGAAAGGAGTGTCAACTTTTTTTCTTGTCTTACGGGCAAGAAATGGCGAAAAACGACTAGATTCTAATATAGCGCATGCCCTTGAGTTCAGTGTGCATATGTCAACCCCTTTTGTCTGTCTGTCTGTCTGTCTGTCTGTCTGTCTGTCTGTCTGTCTGTCTGTCTGTCTGTCTGTCTGTCTGTCTGTGCGTGTGTACGATACGAACATGAATGCTGAGTGAACAATAAATCTTGCCAGGGGGGAGTCACGAACGCACCGAACTTTGCACGCGCCGTTACGGTAGTCTTGGAGTAACGGTGCAAAGCTGCTGACCCGAAAGACGTGGGTTCGTCCGGGAGCCGCGCGGTCGCGTTTCGATGGAGGCGAAACACTAGAGGCCCGTGTACTGTGCGATGTCAGAGCACGTTAAAGAATCCCAGGTGGGCGAGATTACCCGTACTCCTCCACAACGGCGTCATATTTTGTTTCTTCTTTTCGTTTTCAACTGCGCAGATATATAATGCGTGGTTTGACGAATAAACTTTTGTTGTAAGTCAGCGCTATTGTTTGTGTCTTTCTCTCTCTGCCTGGTCTTTCGTCTTTCGCGCTGTTTCCCTCCAATATTTCAGCCTGAGTCGCTTTGGGACGTTGAACTCCGTGAAACATCCAACCAATTAACAACTTCGTACGCAGCTAGATGCAGCACGGTCGCCCGAGATATCTGCTGTGAGCTTATTGAACCGCACAGTGCCGCCAGCTGATAGAAACATTTGAGACCGGAAGGCGGTGTCGTTGATCCTGTTGCGAAACATTAACGCTTTTTTGCGCAGTGACCCTATCGACAGTGAGTGGCGCGCTGATTGCTTTAGCACAGGGCATGAAAAGAATTGAGAAAGTATAGTAATGAAAATAAAGTTATGAGCGAATCACAGGGTGAATGAACGCATCTTACGTATTTCTTAATTAACTGTAGAGGCTGCGTAAAAGGCGACTTCGCTATGTGACCTCCGGTTAAATCGGCCTGAGGGGCTTTCTTATTTACGCATATTAATGAATGTCCTTTTTTCTTTCTTTTATTACTCTTAAAGGGACACTAAATAGAAAAATTAATTTTCACGGTTGAGAACGTCAAGCAGTTAATCATCAGCCTGACTACACCCACTGCAGGCCAAAGGCCTCTCCCATGTTCCGCCAATCAAGTCGGTCCTGTGCTTGCTGCTGCCACGTTACACCTACAAATTTCTTAATCTCATCTGCACACCTAACTTTCTGTCTCCCCCCTCGCGCGTTTGCCTTCTCTTGGAATCCAGTCAGTTACCCTTAATGACCAGCGGTTATCCTGCCTACGCGCTACGTGCCCGGCCCATGTCTATTTCTTCTTCTTGATTTCAACTATGATATCCTTAACACCCGTTTGTTCTCCGACCCACTCTGCTCTGTTCCTGTCTCTTAAGGTTACATCTCAAGTAATTAAATGAGTTCCAATAGCACCTTGACTTGGCCGAGTTGGTTCGTGCTCGGACCAATGCAGCGCGAATTAGACAAAGACAGGAGACACAGATAGACACAGACAAGCGAGTTGTAAGACGGCGTCGTCCATCTCTGTCTCCCGTCTTCGTCTAAGTCGCGCCGCATTTCTCCGAGTTAATGAGTGCGCATGCATTGCATTCGCGTTGCGGCAAAACTGGTGACACAACACGACACAAACGCCAACACGACGCGGCGTTTGCGTTGTCCTGACCTCTTCTCTCGAGTCCATGTTTGCACGCCTACTATCTTTTAATATTAATGAGCGCCTCGTGAGAACATAAACAGTCACACGTGCTCTCCTTAGCGTTGCCTAAAGAGACCATCACATTTTTTTTCCTACTAAATGCAGGAGCGATGCCTGAACGCACTGATGCAACCATTATGATAATTGCTTATAAGGTTTACATAACAGGGAAGCCGAACCATTACTTGAACGTAAAACCCATACACGTCACCACGTTCCCACGTTGTTCCACGAATCAATACCGTTGAATGCAGTTTCTCTGAACAAAAAAAAAAAGAAATGGAACGGGAAATACCAGGATGACAATAATCAGAATCTGCAGTTTTTTCGTTTCTGAGGGAAATACAGGAGGAGTTCATGCGAATCCCTTCGTGGTTACCACGAAAATCTACCCATCCGTATATATACACAGAGTGTCGTCGTCAGATGTATTACGCCCACTGCATAATTCATCAGACCCCGGTTTTTTTTCCTTTGTGAAGCGTATTGTGTCCACGAAGGTCAACCACCGCCTAAATGTGGCCATGCCCTTTGCGTCACGTCTGGACGTGATGCCAAGTGTTATCGTCGTAATTGTGATGTGCAATCAAAGCGTTTGCGTACGGTGCCTAAAGCTGTCAGCCATGATCAGTGGATATGGTGCTTGACTATTGATCCCGAAGGTCGCGGGTTTGATCCCAGGCCTCGGCCGGTCGCATTTCCGGTGGAGGCGAAATAGTAGAGGTCCCGTGTACTGTGCGATGTCGGTGCACGTTAAAGAACGCCAGATGGTCGAAATTTCCGCAGGCCTCCACTACGGCGTCCCTCATAATCATATCGTGGTTTTGGGACGTTAAACCCCCAGATATTAAAAAAAATTATTAAAAGGTGGCAGGTGCCTACAGCTCTGTTGATGCCAGGACTACATACGTCGCAATGCTCGAAATTCAGGAGAGCCGATGGGACTGCACACTTAGCCTCCCTTGTCCGCCACGGTGGTATATTGGTTACGGTGCTCGGCTGCTGACCCGAAAGTCACGGGCTCGATCCCAGCCGCGGCGTCGCATTTCGATGGAGGCGAAATGCTAGAGGCCCGCATGTACTGTTTGATATCTGTACACGTTAAAGAACACCAGATCGTCAAAATATACGAAGCCTTCCATTACGGCGTGCCTCGCGATCATGTCGTGGTTTTGGCACGCGAAACCCGAGATACGTATTATCATTAGTAGTAGTAGTAGTAGTAGTAGTAGTAGCCTCCTTCTTACGATGTCCGCGGTGAGGCAGGGCTCTTCAACCACATGTTCTCAACGCACGCTGCTCCTGCTTGTGGCATAGTTTGCTGCTTAAGGCATGACACAAGGCTAGCTGTCTTCACTCCTGCACACGATTAAGTTGGATCTCACTTCGCGCACTCAGAGGTCATCAGGAGACCTGGGGTGGAAGCTACAAATCTCGTCTTGTGCAAGGATCAGTTCAATAAAACCATATCTTAAAGACGGGCCAATTCGCAAGGCCTTGTCAGGAGGGTAACAAACCCAACGAGCGAAAACCCTGATATCATGCGGCTGTGTTTTCGCGAGGCAATATAAACACCAACAAACAAACAATAAACGTTAAAGCTCAGCCGACTTCCGGACGACCAGGCCTCCTTAGCAAATAAATGGGAGGTCCAGACAGATATTTCTATGAAAATGATTTTCAAATATTGGCATTCCTGCAAATGACTTCAACCATTCGCATTTTACATAAAATGTAACAATATTGTCGCATTGGCGAAGTAGAAATTTGAACTGGTATAGCGCATTTTGGTAAAGAAAAAAACGGCCGAGCAGATCGACATAAGAGGACAGAGCGCTAACTTCCAACAGAGCTTTATTCGCAAATTGCATCAAATATGTAGCCTTGCGCAAGCATACAAATAACACCCGAACGTATCACCAAGATTAGACACCACCATCGCAACGTCACAGACCAAATATTCATAAACGGTTCGCCTGATGGGGTACCGTTTACTCGCCCAATCTTCAACCCTTGTGAAGTAGAAATGTTCCTTAAAAATGATACGCCGCCGCACGCCACCATTAAACTTCGTTCTACACATGTCAGAACTGCGGCAGTTCCGCTACACCATATCTGCATACAAAACTTAAATCACTGAACATTTTAGTATGCCGCCGATGGATTTAAATTACACCGAGGAAACGGTATTTCAGAAAAAGTATTTCGAAAATTAGGCATCGTTATAAAGAGTCAAAATACTCTATCCTTCAGGGTGCCTGTATTGGCCTTTCGCCAAAAGAACGAACTGCATTATCAATCTCCAAATTACACTCTGAGGCTATGAGCATAGCTGATTAATTAGAGCACTGCCTCAATAATTCAACGATATTTAAAAAAATTGAACTAGCATTCAATTTATTGCCTTCGAATTGGCCATCATTGTGTTAAGCACACGTCTTCATTTTAGAAACAAACTTCGACATATCTCGAAAGCTTGTTAGCGTACTTTAATTTTTCTACGATTTACACTTCGTCATGTCATATACTTTCTTGTTCTGTGGTTAATATCCCTCTTCTCCGCTTAGCCTCTAGCTTTCTGCCATTCGGCCGTAGTGGATACCCACCATGGCAGCAAATAAACACTGTTGCAACAACGAAACATCTCAAATCTTCAGAGCTCACGACGGCTTCCGTGAATTCATCTTTGACGGTCCACCATGTTGACCAGCTGGGAATCGTCACGTCCATGCAGTGGAGATGTGGTGGACCAGACGCGACGCATTTCAATTCCCTCTACACTGCTTGTCGTCCCCGCATATTTTCCTTACGTGTTCAACTGCTTCACAACAATCAGTGACGCACTATTTTGTCGCCAACATTTTACGCGTTTATCGCGTCTAACTCCTGCTACGGTGAGCGAGGACTTCGGTATTCATTCACGACTCCACCCCTACCGCTGTGACTGCAGTGTGTGGAACCGTACATGGCGTACCTACGCCAGTCCAGAAGAAACGGCTTGGCGGTCACCGGAAGCTACTGGAGACACGTTGGCACATTACAATCAAGGGTCTCCACCGTCCCCATAGGTATCAAGGGCCAACCGCAAGTCCGGCGTCCGCACCAAAATTCATCCTACGTGTATTATGCACCTTACACTTTTACCTAAGTCAAGCTTCAACACCATGGAAAATCGGGGCTTTCCACTCCGTTAAGCAAATCCGAACACCTCAATTTACTAAAAAGTTCCCATCAAAGGCCTTCTCGATGCTTTACGACAGCCAGGAGACCAGACACAGCCAGAATCAGTAGGTATATATCGTCCCAATATCCTATTCCAAGAACCAAGATCGTGGTCGAGTGGCTAAGACACTCGGTCCGTGATAGTGGGACACCCGCGGATTCTAACCCAGAATCGAAGGGTGGAATTGTGGGAGTGGAGCTCGGGTTGGCCTGCTGATTCAGGCCAGGGCCGTAACCCGGCCCGGCTGTGTCTGGCTCCTCACCTCAGAGTCGGCTGCCGGGTTAGCAGGGCGCTTTCCCATCTACGGTGGGTGAGCTCTAAGGAGCTGTGAGGGGTTAACCCCCGTAGCTGAAAGGCAAATGGACGGTGGGGGTTACCCACAATTTTGCCATATACATTTTTTTTCTTTTGCGCTTTAGCACTCATTTATTGGTTTTAGTGCAAGGGCCACTGCTTCGAGGTTTAGTATTATAATCTCAAAGTGAAGACCTGTCATAGTAGTGTTCATCATCATTATCATCACCATCACTCAAAGCCCGGCCACTGTGGCTATACCAGTCACTATTCGAGGCACTTATTGGACGGTTATCATCATCATCATGATCGTCGTCGTCATGCAAAATCAGTAGTGGGCATGAGCCCTGTTCTGATGGCTCCAACAGCAACAGGAAAAAGTGCCTTTTACTTCTCCGACTTTTTTATTTACACTGCATTTCGTCCTCCACTTTTTTTTTATGTTGCACAACCTTTAATTTCCCTTTGTAGACAGTGTGGCCAATCCCCCTTGTGGGTATGAGCCAGTTTCGCCTAGGGGACAAAATACAAAAAGTGCCACCCACACTAGGCCTAGTACAGACTGCTCACTTGTTCTCCTGCTCGAATATAAATTGGCGATGCTTGACGTTTGGTACTTCCAAGGCTCGCGAAGTCAATGCTACTTCAACATGGATTTGGACTCTGACGAAGGCGCAACATCGGCATTATCGACCTCCCCGAGTTCTGTTTTTCCGAATGGAAAGCGTTGTTTGTTTTGCCCACGTCGAAGCCTACTCCCACAAGAACTATGTCGCGCCAGAGATGACCAGGTGCGACTAGGTCGTGGGTTCGTCTCGCACATCCGTCGCCATTCTGGTGCGCGACATCGACCGCGACCGCAGTGACATTCAGCTGCTCCTGACATCCGACGGACTTGGTGACAGTGAGCATATCGCTGAGACACGACCTATTCACTGTATCTCGCGGCGTTCCTCGTCTCAGAATATTGCTCCTGTATCATTCTTACGACTGGTATTACGTGAGATGCAGCCGCCAATTTCGGCCTCCTGGAGTTCTTCAACGTTCACCTGAATCTAAGTACACGGGCCTTAAGAATTTTCCACCCTCATCTAAAATGCGGCCGCCGTGGTCGGGATTCGATCCTTCAACCTTCGGGTTAGCAGCCGAGCACCATAACCACTACACCTCCATGGCGGTTGCGCCTTTCCATTTGTTTGCCTGCAACCAGCCCTGCGGGACGCCCCAATTGTGGATCGATGATGTAAACAGGGGCGAGTGTTCTCGAGTCAGCTGCAGCAATAGCGTCGCGTGCGCCGTCCAATTTCTCAGACGGCAGCTCTGATGTCCTTCCCCACTGTTCTAGACGGGGAAAGCCTGCGGGTTGTATGCACGAAGTGCGTGGCGTTCCTCGACACTGCCTACGACGCCTGTCGATAGTGTCTACGACGCCATGGCTCTCCTCGACAGTGCCTACAATGCATGTTGAGATAGTGGTATTATTGTTCATAAATGTATACCGAATATACATATTGCGAATCAACTAACTCAAGGAAGTGACAAAGTTGCATTTCATTATTTCCGTCTCTGTTTTCTTTTTTGTGTGTGCGGCACTTCTGTACAGATATCCTTTGTAGTGTAATGTTCAGCATGCTTGTGCTTCTTGTTCGCACTGTTTTCAGAAGTAAATAAAGTAAACTTACATTAAACTCGCGATATTCTTTCGATAGTGCCATGATAGCAAGTAACGTGCTACAAAAAGAAAAAAAAATAGGCTGGTCACAGAAGAAGCCAGAATTAGTAGTGGATGCCTCGGAAACTGTGTAAATGGTAGTCCTTGTTCAAAATTGAGATTGTAAAGCAGCTCGGAATATTTTCACCAAAGAACCCACCGTGGGTTCCGGAAGATTAAGTAATGATTTTGACTCGGCCAGTAGTCTTATCTTACTTTCTTATTCTGCCAAGCTTTTATATGCGGTATAGTAGCCGCCACATCGTTTTCCAACCGAATCTATCAGGTAGTCCATACAGAACCTTCGTCAGTTTGCTTGCTTGTTTGTTTGCTTGTTTGCTTGTTTGTTTGTTTGTTTGCTTGCTTGCTTGCTTGCTTGCTTGCTTGTTTGTTTGTTTGTTTGTTTGTTTGTTTGCTTGCTTGCTTGCTTGCTTGCTTGTTTGTTTGTTTGTTTGTTTGTTTGTTTGTTTGTTTGTTTGTTTGTTTGTTTGTTTGTTTGTTTGCTCGCTCGCTCGCTCGCTCGTTTGTTTGTTTGTTTGTTTGTTTGTTTGCTTGCTTGCTTGCTTGATTGATTGATTGATTGATTGATTGATTGATTGATTGATTGATTGATTGATTGATTGATTGATTGATTGATTGATTGATTGATTGATTGATTGATTGATTGATTGTTTGTTTGTTGTCGTTGCTTGCTTGCTGGTTTTTGCGTTTGTTTGCTTGCTTGCTTGTTTGTTTGTTTGTGTTTGTTTGTTGTCGTTGCTTGCTTGCTTCCTTCCTTGCTTGTTTTTATATTTGCTTGCTTGTTTTTCGAGGTGTACGTGTATCGGCGTCAGATGCATGATCTCTGTTTATTGTCGTCCTTACCCTCGTCCTCTTCCTCCTGATTGGTGCAGATACGCATACGTGCCTTTGTTTATATATATAAAGCGCATTCCCCAAATAGATACGAGGTTAGTATCACTCATCGCTCATTTTCTTTCTTGCTTGCGTTTTTTTTTCTTTTTTCTTTTACAAACATGGGCCTGCAGAATAAACGCATTAGGGAATGAGCTCACGTATAGTTAAACGTCTGGAACAGAGTACCGCAGTATACTCCTTAGTTACTTTGCGGCCATTACTGTAATTATGCAGTCGATTCGTCTGTAAGCAGTACAAGTTAGTCGTTGAACTTCAGTCTTGAAACTCTAAACATTTCCCTTCTTCTTGCTTGTTGCTCTTCTTATCGCAAAGCTTTGCGGACTTTACGCAGCCCAAGCTGAGCTGAAAGGCTAAACGGAAAAGGAATGTTAAATGTTTTTATTACAAACACAAAGAAATATCACAGGTGAAAACAGCCGTACGAACACTTTCTTGCGAGTATTGTATACAATGGCTCTTTGTGTACAAAATACCAGAGATTTCGCGAACAAAATGTTGCGCACTTTTTTTTTATTGTTTAGTCATTGAAATCCCACAACGTCATAGAGGCTCTCAGTTGCCCTAACACGGTATGATAAACATCAACAGATCTGAGGCTCACAATTTTCGCCTGTAACAAATTTCATTCCTTATTTGTCCTCGAAAACGAAAAGAACGAGATACGTTCTAGGAGGCACTGCTAGATTTCTGAAGCACGTGCCTTTCTTTTAGGTATGTAATGAAATGGTTTCTACAACGATGAGGAGGAGGAATGAACTGCTTCACCACGTTGAGGCTACAATTCCACTTCGTTTCCGATAAATTTTATGCAAGAGCCTTAAACGAAGATTTTTACCACGTCACCGACGAGAAACCCAGCCTAACGCTTCATTCATATTAGTTGCGTTATTCTACCGTCTGTACCGCCCCAGAAATCTTTGATGGATTAGTTTGGCATTGCAATTAGAACAGCGATTCACTAAAATCATTCCTCTACTGGGTACACGAACTGCGCATTTTTTTTTTCATTAAATTATTTTTTTATAACTTCGTTTTCATTCCATTCGGAGTCGCAACCCGGGCAACTAAAAAGCAAGAATTACGAGAGAAGCAGGCCTATGTCCACCGTAGACGTAATTACCTATGCCTCGTGTCATCCGATTCCATCATCTGCCATTGACAGCCACGACACTGGTACCAGCCAAACACTGAAGCAAGAAAGGCCCATTCATGTCGTGCCGGAGGGTGTCTTTTTGAAGCTACGTGCTTGCGAATTTGGTTGCACCTGAATTCAGCATAGCCCCCGATGGCTATCGCCAGTTCTTTTCTTTCTGTTCTTTTAGCACATTCAAGCACCCCTTTTAATTCCTGAGCAGTCGAAGTTGCCTAAGTCGGAGATTCGAACCGAAGACCTTGAGTACAAGACCCGACATACTACCTGTATTTCACGCCAACATGTTGAGTAAGTCAGGTGGGGGGTAATGTTAATGAGATCGAATGAACACCTGAAAAACCAATGAAGGGGTCGTGCATGCTTAACATAGGCGAGCCTATTTCCTACGGACGCGAGTCATTTAACCGTGTCAAAAGCAGGGATATAACACGCCATGACAGATGACATCACGGTACAGCGAGGGCAACACAATGACCCCGTTCGCTCACAATCACATCCGCAAGTGAAACGCTGTCCATACAGAAAGTAGGTTAATATACAGATCATTTTTGGCTGCGGTGGTGAAGTGGCTGAGCGCGCGCCACCAGTGCGAGACGTGCTGGGTTCGATTTGTAGTGCCACTGGGCACTCTGTGCCGTGCTCCCTTATGGGTTGCACATAGCGTCTTTCCTAATCACAAATCACTGTCTGTGGCAGTACGAAAGACAGATTGGTTGCTTGTTGGGCATAGTTAGTTCGTTGCAACACATTGCGCAACATATTGCGCAAAACTGGAAAGGACGACGACCGACACAAACTGTACACTCTGTCTCTGTCGTCATTCATTCCAGTTTTGCGCACTGTAACATGCGTTGAAAGATAGGAGGTCTTTCTGGAAAGGCACCATCCTACGAAGCTGACGTCGACTGAGGACTGCGTCGAACCACGGGCATACGTCACTGAGACACCTCACTCGCAACATGGAGCTTCGTGAGTTAGTGATCCGTATTTAGCCCCCTTCATTCCAACTAAAAGCAAAACAGTGGGGCGCACTACGGAACAGAGACAAGAGCAGAGAACGACAACACAGGCGCATAGGCCTATACAGCCACAGGCGCACAGGCGCAAATAGGCCTATAGAGCCATCAGCTCAATATTAATCCTACTCTTTCTCACCCTCTCTCTCTCTTTCGACATGTATCGGCCAGAACGCAAACGCCGCAGCAAAGCGAGCGAACTCCATGCACGGCACGCGCAGCTACAGCTTCCGCCGCAGGTGTTCAGAGGCACGTGACGCGTGCGGTCCATAGAAAAGAGTCTCTCAAAACAGATGCGCGAGCGACATGCCGGCCTTGTGGATGAGGTCACGTCGTCTGCCGCCGTACTCTGCGCAGTGCATTGCGCTTGAGGGCAAGCCACTCGCTGCAACACTGTGACGAATATGATGATCCTAACAATATTAAGTGCGGAGCACTTTAGGGGGCCGGGCTGTCGTATGCTGTCATCGTCGTATGCTGTCGCAGCTTGGCGTAACGCAGGCAAAACCACATATAGCACAGCCATTTCAGCAAGCGCACTCACCAAAGAGAAGTATTCTTCCTCTTGTTCCTGGAGCGCCTTGATGATGATAGAAATAAAAAGAAATAAGTAGGAAAAACCGGAAAAGAGGAAATGAAAGAGAGGAGGAAAGAAAGAAAAAACCCGAAGAGAAAATAAAGGCTGCGCAGCTCCGCACTTCCTTCAGGCTTGGCACCACTAGTGCAAGCTGCCTTAATTTTTTTGTTACACCAACCCATTCAGGGGAATAGTCCAAGAATAGATGGGATAAAGATATGATTTATAGTCAGCGCCGTCTGTGCCTATAACATTGTCTTCATCCGCGACTAAGTTTACTTGCAAAGATTTAGAGGGACACTAAAATGAAACAATAAATTAGTTCATACTGATAAATTACACTCTGAAATTTCTAGTGTCGTTAAATTTCATCTCTATGAGAAATTTATCAATGTCAAATAGTTTCGCTTTTAAATTTCCCGCTAAAATCTCCGATTGTGACGTCACGGGCTCAGAGAGTTGTTTTTCGTATGCTAGCCACATTGGCTCAACGAAATTTCCTGAAACTTGGAATGTTAAGTCTCTGGCTCCCTCGGAAGACAATATACTAAATTTTTAGCGATTAGGAACTATATGGGCCCTACTAGACGCCATCAAAATCTATGACGTCACGGCGACTGGTGCGGGAACTTCAACGTGGCGTCGCCACCCGCATTTTCTTTCTGCGTGTTTTCTCGCTTAAAGGAGTACTGACACGATTTTGGAAGAGCGCAAAAGGGACATATTTCGTTTGCTTGGGATGCAGTGTCAATGCTCTCCGCACAGAGGAGTCAGACAACACGTAGAAAATATTTTATTTTGATTTTAAAGTTTTCGTCGCTGAGCATTTGCACGCCAACCCCACTGCAATGGACATTATTCCGACAAGTCAAGACAGTTCCTGAATTTGCGAGCTCTACATCCTGCATGCAGCCTAAATCGCGGAAATCACTGTCAGGGTCACTGGACGGCAGTTCACTCATCGTTGTTTACGTGCACAACAAGCATATGACAGATTTGCCGTTTGTACGTCGCCAGTTGCTGTATTCCCGTCAAGTTAGACTGCTCTGACACGTCACCGAGAAGCCACCCCCCTCGATACCGAAACTGCAATTGCTGCTTCATGGTAGCGGTATCAAAAATATATCCAATGCATTCCCAAGCACTACGACACTCTTTATAGGTTTCTCGACACCACTACTTTTATTTAGAGCAACAATCCGAAAATGTTTAAAATTCGTGTAGGTACTCCTTTAACAAGCGTCTTTTCACAAGCACGATGTTTTTCGTATAGTAAAAGAGTAAATTACAAATACTACAAAAAACGTTTTTCTCTTTAGTGTCCCTTTCAGGGGGCTTTGCAACATTTTTTTAAGAGCGAAGCTCTTAAAGCTCGAGCTAAAACGTCGGGTGTGCGCAAAAAACCCTCCGCGCCGTTGCTTATAAGCCGCGTCCACCGACGAAGACAGTCCGCACAGCCGCCGCGCCGAGTTTTCCCGACGTGGTGCGAGCCGAGCACGAGCGACGAAAGGCCCGCGCTCCTACCGGGGGTGCCACAGCCAGCTTTGCACGTTAGTTCTTGCGACGGAGTTTGGACATTCTTGCATGGTCTGTGACAGGCTGTGGTTCTACTCTACTCTGTCTACGCCAAGGAAAGACCTAGAATCAGCCAAGAAGGCCACGTTAAGCCCCTAAGATCAACCAGCTACGCTGTTTCTTCAGTTTTACACTGCTAGTGTAAACTTCTCCACGCCGCCCCCTTTTTTTAGCATAGTCAGTAAACGCTGCCAATCGGGAATCAAGGTTCTTGTGAACACGTGGGCCATTCTTGTCCTGCACACGGCAGGGAATCTGCAGATTCGTTCAAAAGGCAGCCAAAAATCGCTCTCTTTCCTCTCAGCAAACTACTCGCCGCGGTGGTGTAGCGGCTACGGTGCTCGGCTGCTTACCCGAAGGTAGCGGGTTTGATTCCGGCCGCAGTGGCCGCATATCGATGGAGGCGAAATGCCCGAGGCCCGTGTGCTGTGTGATGTCAGTGCACGTCAAAGAAGACTAGATGGTCAAAATTTCCGGAGCCCTCCACTACGGCGTGCCCCATAACATCGTGGTTGTGGCACGTAAAACCACAGATGTATTTTTTTTATCCCAGCATACTACGTAGTCAAAGGGGATGGACACGGTCGTTGGCTGATTTCATGATCGCGATAACATCCTCGGCAATATTCATATTCTTTGTTTAGAGTACAGAGAAAAAATATATGAGGGACTAGCCGGGAAGGACCCACTGGGGCCCTCGGCTCACCTCTGGCTGCACCATGTCAGAATCGGGAAGCCATGCCTCTCCACTCTTTCAAGGGCCCTCTGGACAGCCGATGACTGGATATATTGGCCTCGAGGAGTTACGGAGTCGCCCTCTATCGGGCGCGCCTCGATTGCGTGCTAGGCAGGATACAGCCGCGCGCTCCCCATAGGATTTGCTGTCGGCGCTCTAGAAAACACCTCGCGGAAGCACTCCAGGACATTTCTGTGCGTACTTTCGAAACGAAATATGTTCTTTACTGTTAAAATAATAATTTTCGACGAAAAGAAAACCCAGCATAGTTTACAGTCGCTGTCTCTTTGAAGAAAACGGAGCGCCCGCTTCACGCGGTCACCGCGATGAGACCCCTGAACCGGCTTGCGTGAAACGTAGTCAGTCGCCGAGTGCAAACTATGTGAAACATTTTCTTAGAGTAGACGCCTGTATACCTAAATGTAGCATAACAGAAAGAAGCCTCAAGCCAGTGATCGCACGGGTTCGCGCGCCGACCGACCGAGCTTTTGCGTGTATGAGCGTCTGCATGTACTACGTACTGATGGTTTCGCTTTCGCTACGAGCGTGTTTTGGTGCCGTGCCGTGAACTTTAGGCCTCAAAATAGGAGAATTTGTGAGTACACAAAAACTATTGTTGCACGGACGCTATCAGAGCAGTTCTTTTTTTTTTTTTTTTTCAACTACGACTTTGGCGCGCCTATGGCAACTTGTGATGTCCCGTCGCGACGATTCCATGTTTTTTTTTTCTTTTTTTTTCAGTCAAAATTAGGCCATGTAGTAGCATACAACGCCAAGGAAACGAATGAAAATACAGTAACGTTCGCCGCAATTGTTCTGCAAACGTCGATGTGAACAAGGACCTACCTGAACTTGAAATAGCGGTGAAAGAAAGAGAAGTTATCGCAGCAACCTGCAGCTGCAAAGCAGAGTAACAACGACACGCAAAGAGTGAAATGCAACATTTCAATGCCCAGCATTATTTGGAGAGTTGCCCAGCAATTAGGGAAGTATGTCGAGTCTAACGACAACAGCGCGGCATCTTTTCCACATAAATAAATAAGGCTCCAGAAAAATGCATGGGGTTGGATAGGCCCAACTTGAGTTTGAGAGTGGCACAAATCAATTTGGGCTTTTTAGCACGTAGTGATTGCGTCATGACAATGCACGATTGACTGAAACAATGTTATTGCAAACATAAATGCAGCACACATCAGTCGCAGCATTTGGCTCGCTCGCTATGTACTACATCCACCAGCAAACGTCGCGTATAGCTTATGAAGGCGAAAGCCTTCGATGCCCCATCAAACAGGAAGATTGACCGTCGGCGTCGCCACGAGTAATGCAAAAAAAATCACCATCACGTGATGACGTCACCATATGTCGTCGTCATGACGTCACAGATTGCCCAAATTTGTGAAGACGTCATGACGTCGCCATGACGTTACATAAAGTGATGTCACATGATGACGTGTTCACATGACATGGTCACTTTGCACAGCGTCCATGATCGGTGGGCCGATCACGGAGTCAGTGCAAAAACTTGTTAGGTGCACAAAGTTCTTTGGAGCGGGGCGGGAAAAATCAATACATTGACTGACAAGAAGGAGAAGAGGGTGGCTTTCGCCTTCCGGTCATCTTACGGGAATGCACAAGGAACCTTGCGAGTTTTTAAATCCAACGTATCTAAACAGTCTCTCAAGTATCTGCAGCCCATTTTGTAGACGCTGAGCACGGAGCCGACTATCAAGAGGTCGCACGGGAACGTTCTGAGATGATATCGCAGGATGCAAAATGCGGCGCCTTTTCCATACTGCGGTAGATAAGCACCATTAGCCGGGAAGCGCGCGCGGACGATCGTCGCAGTGCGCACTTTCTGCTACTCAACATCACAGCCACGACGCAGCAGCGAAGGTCGTTGTCGCGGAAGTGCTTGTTGTACACATGAGTCGTAGCCGATCGCTGCTCGCAGGTTCTTAGCACCACAACCCACTCTTCACGCAGTTTCTTGTCCCACGGGCACCGGTGCAGGCTTATACCGGACTTCGTTGCGTACGTCCGGCACTACGGCACCGAGCAGTAAGAGCAGCATGTTCATCGCTTTCGGAGGCAGCCACTCCTGTTACAATGGGTTCAGTTGGGTTCAAAATGCGAGAAAACCTCCGTATTCGTACCGACCGCAGCGCAGGTGGAGCTTGGAACTCATTTACAAAGCACACGGCAGCACTCCGCAAGCAGCCGACGCGGCCGCGGAGACCACGTGATCCTGCCAAGCACGTCACGCCGACGGTGGCGCCGGCGTTTCCAGTGGTGGCCCTCGAGGCCAATAGTGCTGTACTTGAGATGGCCTCTTCCCAGTCCTATTCGGGAACTTTCGTTATTTGATGGTTTATGCCACATATTTGACGGTTTATGCCACAGATGGCACTGATCACCTCCTCGCAGCTTTCTTGCTCGGCCTGCTCGCTGCACCAGTGTCCCCGTCTTCGGGGAAATCGATGCATTCAGTCTCCCCGTTTCCCCGTCTTCGCGTAGCTTTACGTGACCGTCTACCTGGCCTGCATCGCCCGAACATCGGAGGGTCCATGTCGGGGCCGCCCTCGGGGAACTTTTCACGCGCGCAGGCGTGTGTTAAGCGGCAAATGCAATGCAGCGGTAGCTTCTGTGTTCCGCTACGTTACAATTTTAGATTTCGAGGGGAAAGTCCATTCCTCGATTTTACGAACTTCCCGACTTAACGAAATAATTCGAGCGTGCTCAAAACTTCGTTAAATCGTGTTTCAACTGCATTATGTCTGAAAGATGAACCTCAAAGGGGGGAAAACTTGCAGGGGGTGTCCCCTCCCAGCCTGAACCCAAGGGTGGTTCAGGATTCTCCCCTGTCACCCCCCCAACCTGGGTGTAGTGTACACTGTCCGTAAAGAGTGTCCCTGAAATGTACGAGAAAAAAAATACGAGATACATATACGGCGTTCAGGTATACAATGCATTATCTGATATCCCGAGTGCGTTGTAGAGCGAAAGCAGGAACGCGATAACAGAGGCGCGTAGCGAGAGCGAACGAAGCTCGCGTGACAATAACACGCAAGCGTGTCGTGGGAAACGAGCCTGAAAGAATTTTCGCTACTACCGTATGCAAGGTCCGTTCACGTGTGCCCTCAATTACGCACAGCATATCGCTTCTCGCACAGAGAAGAGCCCCTACTACAGCCGATTTTGACGTGCGCACGTCATCCGCTCAGCTGTGGCACCGCTGCTGCTTTCAAGACAGGGGCCAAGGTCGGGTCGCAGCAGCAGCAGCAGACAACCGACTTTCTATAGACGTCACGCTGCATATACATTGTGGGAGACCAGGGCGTTCCCTCCACTGACGTGCACGCATTTCGCCGTCGACAGGGCGGGGAGGCCATCGATCTGGCGTCGCCCTCTCCGTCCAGCGCAAGATTGCCGCGAACGCGCGCATAATATAGGTTCCGGCTTTCCTTTCACGGTGGCCCACGGCGCGACGACGACGACGACGTTTCGCGGACCGTGTCCCACGCCGTATAACGAAGCATAGTCGTCATGCAAGAGCGTGTATTGGGTACACCAGAAAGGTGTGAAGCTGTGGAGCAAATCTATAAAAATCACAAGGGGGGAGTAAAACTGATAACTGGGCAAGTTGGTATGTATTCCATATTTTAACTTTTTTTAGCGCGCACAAAAGACAAGCACAAGAAAGATAGAGACAGAGATAGAGATAGTGTCTCTATTTTTCTTGTCCTTGTCTTTTGTGCGCGCTAAAAAAAAGTAAAAATTTGGCATAAGGGCGGACACAAGTCTTGGCATGGCGGCCATATTGTTTTTCAATATAAGTGTTATCTTTAGTTATTAAATTAAAAATTTAAAATCATGCTTCGAAATGAAATTAACAAACGAGCACGAGTTCCCAGCTCGCTTAATTGCACTATTCTATAATGTCTTCTCTGAAACCGGTCGAGCGGCAGTTGCGATTTCAGCAGTCTCATACAGCTGCGATGAACACGGCTACACACTACAAAATTAACAGGCATCAAAGAAAAAAACCGACTGCGCTATACTTGATTGTTATGAAATTCAAATATATCGCCACACTCCTTTCTCAAGTTTTGTTATCGCCCCATTACACGTTTAAGGGCTGCCTTGCGCAAACCGCGCCTATTGACTAAGAACCATCGAGATACTCTTAGAACCTCGCGATGTGATTACGTGCACAACGCGAACATTACAGATTCTTCTGGAACTTACGTGGCCGCTAGCGATAACGCTGGAATATTCGACGGCACATGTATAAATGCCGACGCGCTTCACCGCTTGTCAGTTTTTCGACGGCCGACGCTCTGTTCGCCGCTATCATTGTACAGCGTGCCTTGCTTGCTGTAATCTGACTTTCCGCTTCCCGGCCACAAGTTCGGCCAAATAAAGAGTTTCATCTTTTCCGTTTATTTAGATGGATGGTTATTGCGCCCCTCATTCTTATTGAAGCATTGTTGTAAAGGGAGTATTGATCTGTTGAATCAGGAGGCGACAATATTACTTAGGCAATGATTGACGGTGGGCTATTAGGCGAAGTTTTTATTATTCCTTGCGCTAGCGTAATGGCACAAGGATTGAGCCGCTAACACGGGCAGAGAGGATTAACCGTGTCAGGTACGTGTACACGCGTCTAATAGTGTTGCTTCGTGACTCCGTAATTCTGCCCTTATACCAGCGCAAGAATTTTGAAATGGGCCGTCTTTATCCCTGGGCGACACTTCTAATCTTTTTTGTCATGTTTTGTGTCATCACAAAATGCA
This sequence comes from Rhipicephalus appendiculatus, assembly GCA_030522465.1. Taxonomy (NCBI): domain Eukaryota; kingdom Metazoa; phylum Arthropoda; class Arachnida; order Ixodida; family Ixodidae; genus Rhipicephalus; species Rhipicephalus appendiculatus. Next base: position 2,039,879 of record JALIZH010012893.1, read on the forward strand.
GCTCAAACGAACTTAAGACTTTTCTTTCTAGTCTTTGCGAGGCCTAATCAGCTATTAAGCAGACAAGTTTCATGTCTGATTAGCAAAGATATCAATAGCATACAGAAATGTTTTCAGGGGGGGGGGGGGGGTTCAGCTATACCGCACGTATGTTCGTGCGTGCGGGTTTGTATGTGTGCCTGTATGCATGTAGCAATATATACACATGCAAAATTGAAAATTTACGGGAGGAAAGGTTACTATAAAACTTGCTGCTGGGCGACTTGGTTCATACTTGGAAGGAAATTGAAAGTTTGCGCTCAGTTGAAAGTTTGCGCTCGTCCGCGTCTTCTGTGTCCTTGTGTTTTTTTAGTGCGCAGCCATAATTTGCTTCCAAGGAAAGGTTAACCCCCCCACCACCAACCCCGCCCCTTCGCCCCTCCCTGGCCAGGTCACTGAAAAATGTCACAGAGGAATGTGGCTAACGCCTTGTCCTTTGCCTGTTGCACACTGCATTGTTCCTCTTCTCTTTTTTTTTCTTCTTTTTTTTTAAGATGTTCAGCTTACCAATTCACCCGCCTTGCTGCATCAATCTTCGTTAACCTACTTGCATTTTCTCCTTTGAATGTTTCTCTTTGTCTCTGTTGGTCCGTTTCATAGCTGCGCTAGCTACGCAGCTCGTTAATTCTGTAGCCTTTCGAACCAAACGACGTCTAGGTCTAACCGACCTTTAAGCGACGCATGCAATTCACACCGCACAGCCGGTTCCGCAGAACCGCGCACCGCATGCACAACATCCCCGTTGCGGCTCCCAGTCGGGAGCGATAAGCTCGGGCCCCTCGTGCCGGGGTCACGTCCCGGTCTCGGAACCCAGGCGGCCCTGACACTCACTAAAGCGCAGCCGGGCCGCAGCCGGGGTTCGGTGCGTCGCCAGCCGTCCCAGCGAACGGCCAACGCCCAGCTTATACAGCTTCAGGGAAAGCACCACGCACGCACACACCTACACACACACACGCCACTCTTCTCTTCGCGTAGGCTACCTTCTCGCCCACCGTGTCATTCACGCACGGTTAATTTCCCGAGCCCCAGCAACATGCACGCCTCGCCTTTCCAGCCGTTCCTCTTTCCCCTTTTCCCTCCCCGCTGATTTTTCCTTTTTGGCCTTCGCCGCATACGTATGTATACGTTAGGCTTTTTGTATTTTACCGTGATAACCTGGATAGGCTTTTCGCCTCTAGTCTACGCGTGATCGCTTAGGTGATTGTTCTTTTATATCTTTTTTTTTAATCTCATCTCTGCCTTCCACTGCTTTCCAAGCGCCATTTTTGCTTTCTGCGCTCTTTTCAATCACCGAGACGCGACGACGTCGTCGTCTGGGTTATCATCGCGACGTGACTCACATTACGTGCCGGGGCAGCGTGCTTTCCCTTTTTTCTTTAATTATTTGTCGACTACTTTCTTTTTTGTAATTGCTGTTGAATTATAGACTGGGTGCGGTCAGCCTAGTATAGAGCAGTCACTGGAAAGACATGGGACGCCCTTCCAAAGACCGCGGTTTAAGCAACGTGGCACAGGCCTTGTGCGAAGGCGTGACTACTGGCCCACTGAACTGGTCACTGAAAGAGTTGTATTCTCTTTCACTGCCGCCTCTCCACCTTGCTTCTTTATGGTACATTAGGTCTCGCGCCTGTAGGCGTGTCGCGGTCGTTGGAGACCAAAGAGGAGAAAAATAAGCGGACCTGGAGGCAGTACTGTCTCTCTTGGCGTTGATGCACCTTTCCTGTTTGGACACAAGGTGCCGATACCCCGCACCTCCACCAAATGCAACAAGCGTGTTCTCCTACGAACACTTGTTATTATTCTTAACAAATCGTCAGTCAAACAAGTTGGTTCAGGCAGAAATCCGGCAAGCACGAACCACACGAACGTCAACGTCTTCTTTCACGCGGGTACAGAGCATGGCACCTCTATGCTCCGGTACAATTAAAATGACTTGGAAATTACGCCAACGAAGTAAAGAAAAAAACAAGAAAAGAAGAAACACGGACACCGCATTTCGAGGGTGTCTGTCAATAGTACTTTAGCATAACCACGGCCGCTGGATCAAAGTGGCATAGCATTGCCCTCATAAGATTACCATTAGTCCACCACGGTGGTACACATGGTTACAGGGTTCGGCTGCTGACCCGAAAGTCGCGGGTTTCGATCCCGGCCGTGGCGGTTGCATCTCGATGAAGGCGAAACGCTAGAACTCTGTTGTCAATGCACGTTAAAGAACACCGGGTGGTCCAAAATTTCCGGAGCCCTAGATTTCGGCGTGCCTCGTTATCATGCCATGAGTTCATGCGTATTCGGTAGCAGGCAGTACCGGTAACGGTGAGGACTGCAACGCTGTGGTAAATACTTGCTGCCGCCGAAATGAAATGAGTAAACAGGAAGGGTGTGGAGTGAGTGAGTGAGTGAGTGGTGAGTGAGTGAGTGAGTGAGTGAGTGAGTGAGTGAGTGAGTGAGTGAGTGAGTGAGTGAGTGAGTGAGTGAGTGGTGAGTGAGTGAGTGAGTGAGTGAGTGAGTGAGTGAGTGGTGGTGAGTGAGTGAGTGGTGGTGGTGGTGGTGGTGGTGGTGGTGAGTGAGTGAGTGAGTGAGTGAGTGAGTGAGTGAGTGAGTGAGTGGTGAGTGAGTGAGTGGTGGTGGTGAGTGAGTGAGTGAGTGAGTGAGTGAGTGAGTGAGTGAGTGAGTGAGTGAGTGAGTGAGTGGTGGTGAGTGAGTGAGTGAGTGAGTGAGTGAGTGAGTGAGTGAGTGAGCACTTATTATATTGTGCAAATGTGTGATACACGAGCGAAAGTTAGGCAGAGAGAGAGAGAAGGAGCCTGCGGGGTCATGTATAAATGCACTGTCTTTTTAGTATTCTTATTGTCGAAACATTTCGCAAACAGAACAGGTGCGCTGTGCCGTACACAGCCAATATATCTGAGAACATTGCCTACTTTCGTGCTTTATTGTTTACAAAAAGCGAGTTCGCCGCGCAGTTTTACGATAGTCCCAATCCTTCACAACGCACGGATGAAATCAGGGCAGCCATTTGTCTGATTAGAAAGACCGTGGTGTTTACTCCACGTTCAGATGGGGGGGGCGCAGCTAGAGTCCCCCTGAGAAGGCGGATCAAGCCGTGACCGCAGTTAGGTACAGCGCCTGGTCGGCGAGTCGTTTACCGCTAAGCGAAGCGTTAAGCGATCCTCCGAACCGTGAGCTCTCTATACCGTTACACCGTGGTGCCTTTATTTGAAAGAAAGGGACATCAAATATGTACACACGTTGTTTCATCTCGAAATGGCTTGAGATACTTCTTGGAGTAAAAGCTTTATGTGCGCCAAAAACATGTGGGCTTATGGAACAACCAGACAGGCTTTCACTGATATTTCACGGTGTCCTTGTGCTGCGCACGAGAACCCACGAACATGGATAAAATAACGGACAACACGAAGTAATCGTGACATCTCTGCTCCTTCCACGTCCCTGCGCGTCATCTGCGTAGGACAAGCAGTAGTATCACATGTCTTAAAGCACTTCCATGGCATGCGGAAAAATACCTTAGTAACGCGACAAATACATGTGCTTTGGAAGCAAGCCACGCTAAAAGCAGGACACAAAAATATTACTTCCAAACCGTTGCTTAAAATGACTGTTGCAACTGACATAAAATACAGAGAGACTCAAGGCTTGCAATCCGAGGCTATTTCGCTGCATTTTCAATTGCCTACTGGACTTAGTAGTTTAGCACAAAAGATTTAAGCACTTCGCTAAGCACCTACGCCCGGGTCTACTTATTATCTCTGGAGTTTTTCCTCGGTACCTGTATAACCCACGCGTGAGGATTTGTTGTAAGTATGTTTTCGAACGCAAGATTCAGTGATGACTGGAGTGAGACGTTGTAGAAATTTTTGAATGTCGCGTCCGCGTAAATTCTATTTTTTTTCTTTTTTTTTCATATTTGGCGACCAATTTCGTCACGACCCCTCAACGATATTCGCCAGCATCTATACATAAAGCCTGCTCGGTTCCTGCGAAGTTTCTGCTAGTTTGAAAGTTACGCTTTGACACAAACATATTCATGCATACCTACGCAGTGGTTCTCCTGTAATAACTTAAATCTAAGACTTGAATCATGGTTCTGACGGGCTTCACAGAGCTGTGAGAATTTAAAGGGCGTTATGGGAAAACAAAAGGAAAGAGAAGAACGTGTCGATTATGAGAGCGAAAGCTGGGGCTTTGTTGACCATGCGTAGCGAGGATTCTTGAACGTCGCAGATAGAGACCCATTTCTTGCAAAAATTCGTTGACAGCTGTTAGCCGAATACGAGGGTCCGAATATGAGAGTCCGGCCAATGTCAGAAGCGGGCCTCTTTGGACAAAGGTCGATCGTTTCAAAAATAGAAAATTATGCTCTGTCAATGGCTCTAGTCTTTTTTACGACATTTCGGGAGCAAATGTCCAACACGTGTGTTATTTAATCTAAGAAGGCATAACTGTCGTGAGAAGCATATATATAAAATGCAGAGCAAGACCTCCTGCGCATCGCTGTCTCTTAATATCAGTGTGCCGGCTCGGTTCTGTACAGCTTCCTGCTTTTACATTTAGCTGTCTTCTTTTAAAAGTCCTCATTATAAAAGTACCCCATGGTGGGACCTGCGCAAGAATGAAGCGTAGCTGTACGTACATCTCTGACATTTTACGCAATACTCCACTGCAGTCCACTTCATGAGTGTATAAATAGGTTTTTGAAACATTGATGGCTGAATCGTGGTACTGTATATGTTGAAAAATCGAACGTTTCTCGACGCAGCAAGCGAAGGCAGCGCCGGAGTATACAGGGTCAGGCACGCGATATTCGTGTTTCGATAAGATACGCAAATGTGGAAAACAACGGGCCTTGGCATGAAAGCGCATGAGATAATAGGCTTGGCATATATTTTTGGCTCTCGGGCCTTGGATGCATCAGAAAACACGCAAGTATGAGTCGAAGGCTTATATGACTACTGCTACGAATGTTTTGGATAACCGTTTTGTTTCCTTCAGAATTAGGGAATGAAACAAGTAGCCATTTACCTAATTGTAGGGCAGGACCATGGTGGGCAGGACATATCAAACACGCGGCCCGCGGACCACCCGCACATGACTGCCTTCATCCCACTTTTTTCTTTCTATTTTCTTAATAAATATGTTCATGAGCTACACAGACGTGGCTGGTCTCAAGCATCCTTTTCGTGAGGCATCCCATCCGGTCACCATGTGTTAAAACATAACCGTGGAACAACTAATTCGGAATCGGCGTCCCGATTGCTGTCGTTCTGAAGATCAATATCGATATGTTTATCTTAACCTGACGCTGGGCCCCTCTTTATTACTGAAGCATATATAGCAGATACAGAAAATGCCTTTTTCAAATAGCAACGGTATAGCTGATCATTTTGATCAAACTGCACCCGCCACTAGGCGTCAACGTCGGCGCATCCACGTTAAACGGTGCTATGGCTGCTAAACACCAATAGTCGTTGTCCAAGCTCTCGCATATCAATGCACAATAACCAACCGACTTCTTCGGTGAAGATACGTTTCACTTTCGTGTCATATCGATTCCCATGACTGAGGGATGAACCATGGTTTCTTTTGTTTTTTGCCTCCATTGAAATGCGGCCGTCGTGGTCGGGAATCGAACCCGAGTCTACGAGGTTATAGCAGGGCAACGCCTGAGGCGCTGAGCTACCACAGCGGGTCTACATGTGTACTCAGTGCACAAAACAACGCGTCTATATACAACTACCCGTATTTGCACTTTCAGGTTGCGCATCGCCAGTATCCACTGCGAAATACGATTGCCATTTCAATGAGGCTTCGACGGGGGGCTAGTTGGTGTGGCATCGGTCCTTTTCTGCGCTACTACTGCACCAGGACAACAACAAAAAAAAAAAAAAAAGAAAGAAAAATGGCGAAGCTTGCACTACAAAGCCGCGCGAGCCTTGAAACACAGCGAAGCTGCACGATTCTGAAGACTAATTTGGTTGCTCCTATGGTTGTTTCTAGGCCTTAACTAGGTGATGCAGGTTGTTTCTAGATTACTTCTAGGTCGTTTCTAGGCTTTAGCTAGGTGATGCTTATTTTGCGTCTACGTTGATTCTCAGACGAGAGGTTCGAGTTAAACCAAAGACAGCCACAGACGACACGGGCGCGTCGTCGCTGGCGTAGGCCCTCCATCCCTTCGGGGTCTTCTCGCAGCTGCCGTTGCCTTTCCCGTCCCCTAGTATTCTCTCGTTGAACGTATACGCGGGGTCTTCGGCTCGCCGCCGTCGCTTCGCAGCCATTTGTTGGGCTATAGCTGTTCGCTTCTTCTTATTTATCGGGAGTTGTGTGTAGTGTGATTTACCCAACTTCTGCGGCACAATACCGTTTATGATGATAGTTTTCTGATAGGCCGCACAAATTTCGGCTAGAGTAGAGTAGAGTAGATCATTGAATCTACTCTACTCTGTGTCACATACCCGTTTTTTGGGTTAACCGTTGCCTTCTTCATTTTTAGTGGACCTGGGGTGAGTAGTGGGACTTACCAAAGTTCTGTGGCGCATACCCGTTTATGATGATGACAGTTTTTTGGTACGGGCTGAACAAGGAACGATTTGCTCAACAGCTTCGCTGTTCAACAAAAAAAAAAAAACCAGAAAAGACCGAGGACACACGTGAACTAAATAGCTTCTCGAAAGTCACGCACGTGTTCTCCCTCAACGCACCCCCTCCTCCTCTCCTGCGCCCCCCCATGTTCAGCTATGAGCTCAGCTACGAGCTCCTTCATCCTTCAAGCGCGGGTTGGCTTCACGGCAGAACAAGACGTACTGCCGTGAAGCAAGTTGCGAATCATTGCTGTGAAGCCAAACAAGCCGTGAAAGTGAAATTTCGATCAGGTCACGTGACTCCAGAGCAGAAGTTCCGCTGCTGCGTTCTTTAGGGTGCTGAAACGCGCAGCGTCGTGAGGGCACATCAGTTGTTATTGGATTATCCGTCTGTATAACGACTCTTACGAATGACTGAACACGCAGTTCGTGTCTGAGGATCTTATTAGCTTAGAACATTTTCTAAAAGAAGCGCCGTCTAAGACGCCTACAGTGATCTGCAAGGAGCCAGGTGTCTGTTTCATTAACGAAACACTGATAATAAGCAGAATATCCGGGCAGGATAAAGCAAGCGCTGCGGTTCTGGATCGCCCTGTTTCTTCCGGTTCGGTATCCGTGCCTCGCTGAGTCGACGCAGCCAAGGGTTTCTCGCGCGCCCGATACCCAGGGAGGGAAGGCACGACGAGAAGCTGCGACTTTTGCGTGCAACGGTACCACGGCCCATATGGTGCATCGTGTCCATTTTGTGACGCCCCAACGCGCAATGTGACTGCGACACGGTTGCTTTGGAGTTGTGCACCATCATCATCGTCGTCATCATCGTCGTCGTCGTCATCATCATCATCAGTCAGACTACGCCCGCTAGGGCAACGACCTGGCCCATGTTTCTGCAATCAGCCACGTTATGTGCTTGCTGCGACAGCGTTATCCTGGCAAATCTCATCTGCTCGCCTAACTTTTCTGCTTCCCCTCGGGCCCTTTCCTACTCTTGGAATCCAGTCTGCTACTCTTAATGACCTGCGGATATCTTGACTTCGCGATACATGCCTTGCCCATGTCCATTTCTTCTCCTTGATTTCGACAAAGATGTCCTTAACGCCCTTTCGTTGCTTGATCCACTCGCTACTGGATTTGTACAGGCCTTGCGTTTAAGCCGTCTTCGCCAACTCCGTGCAACAGGCCTCAGGCCTAGCCGACCACCCGACCTCGATCGCTGGATTCACGGACTGTTCCACCGCTCAATGTTAGACTTCATATATGAAGCAAATTTGTATGTGCATTTATGACGCCACGTAGTACTATGCCTAAGCGCGGGCTTTTTACATTTAAAGAAAGATACTCTAGGCGAGTATCTTTCTGCCTACGTATAATGACCCAGTTAATGTGACAAGCCTGTTGTTGGAATATTTAAGTGCGATATAAAGTGCATGTAACAAATACAAGGTCGTCGTGTGTGCGGTTGCGGTTAATCGCGTATTCATAGTCGGTAGACGATCACCGTTTCCAGTGAATTTATATGGGAGAATAAACCTGCCAAGGTGAAGACTAGTTGCCTCAATCTGCCCGCAGAGCGTGGTGGTCTGGGTCTACCAGATATTAAGCTATTCACTAGAGCACTGGCAGCAAAAACAACCTCCAGGTTGTTCGCGGATCTGGAATACCAAGGAAAGAGCCTTCTGTTGTACTGGACAAGTACTCTAAAGAATACGTTTACGACAGAGAGATACAGTGGACCGCAAGCTGAGAGACCACTGGAGTTTTACAAGACTGTGTGCGACTTTAAACGCACAGTAGATAACAAAACGGAGGGAGAAGGGTTTGAAGAACTAGCGCCAATAGAGTTAAGCTACTTGCTGATCGGAAGAGACACTAGAAGATGAAGATAAAAGAAAAACGAACCCCAAGCCGATGGAAGACCTGGAAAAAGAGCAAAGTTCCTGAAGTGGTTCGCGAATTTGACTGGCTGAGAAGATGGAGCGTGCTACCGACGCGTCAACGCCTCGCAAAGTGGCACGTGGTGCCAAATGATAAGTGCGCGAATTGTGGAAAATCCGAGACCACTAAGCATGCGTTATTTGAATGCGTTGCTACCAAGGGTGTGTGGCACCTTGTTTGGCACACCTTTGGAGTTAGGGCTACAGCACTGTCGCAGAGGAAAAATGGCCTGTTTGTCCAATTGGTACTCGCAGTCACAATGTACGTGATCTGGAGACGTCGGTGCCAAGCAGAAGCTTGTCGACAACCACAGCGAGCAGCATTACCGGTCTTACACCGAATTTATCAAATTATTTTTGGATACTTAGTCGACGACCTAGATGTAAGTGGTGTTGATGCCTTTTTAAGGCGCTGGCACACTCGGTTTTTCGTATTACGTGGGGACAAACTTGAATTTCCCGCAGCGCCATACTGAGTTAAGCAGGGAAACATGTCATCCGACTTGCTATGCTACTCGAACCCCCCCCCCCCCCCTTTTTTCTCTCTCTCTCTCTCTCTCTCTTCAGCTCCTCGAGAGGTTGCATGTTTCTTTTTCTATAGTTTCTTAGTACCGCACAGTGTTTTATAGATGTCCGTTTAAAATTGTGTCTAGCGTTTGTATAAGTTCTACTGACGCCATTTCGAACTTTTAGTGTGTAAGTGCCTCCAGTGTCTGTGTACACTTGTTCAATAAACTTTCCTTTATTGCATACTCAGCGTTACAGAAGATTAGGAGGGTCATGGTTCGGTACCTGACCGAACAGATAGAAACACACGGTGAAAAAGCCTTCCTCAGAAGGTGGCATACACGATTTTTCGAAATGAGGAAGGGGAATATTGAATTTCCTCTACTGCCGTTTGGAAAGCGACTGGCACGGGGAAAAATATGAGTCGCGTATCATATGAGCCGGCCCAAGGAATGTTCTGAGTGCTAATGTTGCTTTTCTTCCCCAATGATATGTGATTCTGTACAAACTTAGTGAGCTTTTGTGTTCCTTCTTTCTTGTTTTTTCAGTGATTAGTGATCTGTGTTAGCATCGCTGTTTCATTGTACCTATGTTCTCTTGTTTGTATGTCCCGCGGAAGTCATTTTGTTACCCAGTGCAGTTATAGTCACCTGAACTGCCGTTACTAGTATGCAATAAACTTCCCTGTGTTCCAGTAAAATATTGACGGCGTGACGAAGGTCGTTCGGAAGCTTGATGTTCACCGATTCCCACAACACGTGAACTTGCTTGTTATTTTCTTTTCCGTAACATGCACGGCAAGTTCGTCCGGATGTTCAGTGTTATGCATTACATTCTGTCGCTTTTGTTCCTGCTGTTTCTCCAGCCATCACTCAGACCCACTATTAAGATTGGTCATGGACCGAGCCGATGAAGCAAACTTACAATGGGAGATATATTACGGCGGCCTAATTTCTAGCATCGACTAAAACGAAGATATATTGAGATAAGAGCGCCATCTGTTATATAATTGTTGGGGTTTTACATCCCGAAGCCGGATACGATTATGGTGGACGCCGTAGTGGAGAGTTACGGAAATTTCGACCACCTGGGGTTCCTTAACGTGCACCTAAATCTAAGCACACAGCCCTCTATCACTTCGCTTCCATCTAAATGCGGCCGCCGTGGCCGGGATTCGATGCCGCGACATTCGGGTCAGCAGTCGAGCACTATAACCAGTAGACCACAGCGGCGGGTAGCATCTTCTTTTACGGAGTAGAAGTTGAAGTCCTACGTTATTGGCTCACACCCACTTTAAGTGCACAATTGTTGAAGACTGGGCGAGTTGGTTCGCCATACTTGAACTGGTATAGCGCATTACGGGAAAGAATAAACGGCCAAGCAAACCAGCACAAAATGACAGAGAGTTGGAAGTTAGCGCTCTGTCCTTTTGTGCTGGTCTGCTGGGTCGTTTCGTCTTTCCCAGTTCAAGCAGTTTAAGTGATCGGCCAAAAAGCGGACAGTCTAAAAAAATGGACACAGATGCATTGTGTGCCTCTTGAAAATTATTTAGAATAATCAATATAAATTAATAACGGCAACATAAGAACTAATATCAAAACCATCTTGATTCAATTCATTTTAATCCTTCTTCTTCTTCTTCTTCTCGCACATGCGATGGCAATCGCAGCTGTCGGCGCACGAGCGTCACGCGCACACGTTCTTTCCGGGGGCGCTTCGAGGACAGCTGGAACATGGCCATCGCTGCTCGTCTATTAGGCCCACAACGACGACGCTAGACAAAGAGCTCGTCGCAATATTGCGCCCCCCGCCGGCCCACTCCGCCAGCCTGAAAAATTCCCGCCGCCTAGTAGGGCGTCCGCGAGCCAGGAGACTAAATCCGCGAGCCAGCAGCTAAAGGCTGGGGCCAGGGATCCATCGCCATGGCTACCGCAGTCAGGCAAGGCTCGGAGACCGTGTACTACTTGGACGCGGCGCAGCTCAAGGCTCAGCAGGCTGTCGGCGGCGCCTGCGGTGCCGGCGGCATTTGCATCCCCGCCCAGGGCCCCTCTGGGCGCGCGAAGAAGGGGGTGTACCGGGTGGTGCCGTCGTCGCCGCTCCAGGCGGAACGCGTCTACGAACAGGTAGGCGGCGCTACGTTTGCCGGAGGCCTGCAGTGCGACAGCTGCCCGCCCTTGTGCCGCCAGAGGAAGGTCGCCCAGCCGGAAGACTGCCGGTACACCGTCGCCCCGGAGCCCCAGGTCATGCGCGTCGTGCCTCGGGGTAAGAACTTCTACCTCGAGGACGTCAAACCTGCGTCGCAGCAGCCGTGGAAGTCGTCGGCCAAGTCGACACGACAGAAGCTGCCCAACGTGATGCAGATCGTCGAGGACCGCGACTGGTACAATGTGGACGAGGACACCGAGTACGACGTCGCCGTCGAGCCGGAGGCCTGCCGAGAGTGCCTGGAGGAGCTGATGCGCAGGAGGCGCTCGCCGGAACCGGAGCCGGCCGTGGTATCCTCGCCCGTCTACGTGACCAAGGCGCCCAAGTCGAAGCGGTCGCAGTCGCGACGCATCGCTTCGCCGTCGCCTCAGCGGGTGTCGTCCCGAGGCCCGACGCCGTCTTCGTCGCCTCAGCGGGTGTCGTCCCGCGGCCCGATGCCGTCTTCGTCGCCTCGCTGCACCACGTGCACGGACTGCCAGCCGACGTACAGTACGGTGCGCAGCATCTCCAAGCCTAACACCGCTAGATCTCGGTCCAGGAAGTGGTACGACTAACAGCGACCAGCCCTTCGCTGGAGAGTCTTCCGCAAAAAGACGGCCCCAGAGGAGCACAAGTGGCCCGCAGCCCCGGAGTGCATGCAGACAGAGGTTGCTGCCCACGCGCATTGTTGGAGCTGCAATGCGCAGATACAAAATTGGACGGACCGGCCGGGCTCACGCATCGTTAGAGGCGCCGTTGCAGTCTAATGCTGACTTGCCGGCGTGTTTAACGTTGACGTGATTGAAAACAAAAATTAAAGTTATGTTCCTCAGTATGATGGTCTTGTTTCTGTACTATGCAGGTTTCCTGGCACCACCGTGGATGTCTAGTCGTTATGTTGCTCGACTGATGACCCGAAGGTCGTGGGATCGAATCCCGGCCGCGACGGCCGCATTTCGATGGAGGCGAAGTGCTAAAGGCCCGTATGCTTAGATTTAGGCGCACATGAAAGAACCCAAGGTGGTCGAAATCAACGTAGCCAGTCACTATACGGTGTCTCTCAATCATATCGCGGTTTTGAGATGTTAAACCCCAACATTTAGTGCCGGGAAATTGCCCCGCCTAAGCGCCGCTCTTCGGGGCACCAATCGGATTCTACCGTTGGGCGATTAGTTAAAACGCGAAGGGAAAAGACCTGACACACAAACGCGGGGGTCCTCATATATGACGTTAAGCTCAGGGGAACGTTTGTTGTCGGCGTTGCCGTTTTGCCTTTCGAGGGCGAGAGCGCGATCACGATCGTTTTCATCCATGCCAGAAAGAGAATGTGTGGTCTGGAACGCGCTTGTACTTCATGGTCATCAGCGTCATCGTCATCGTTATCACGTGTAGTGGGTACATTCCACTATACTGGAACGCGCTTATTCTTCATGGTCATCAGGCGTCATCGTCATCTTTATCACGTGGAGTGGATACATCCCACTATACGTGGCTACCTACTACTACTACTACATACTACAGAGGAGGGAACAGACCCACACCCTAAGGAGTTTCGCCCCTAAAAACCGCCAGGCATGTACGGAACGCGCAGCACAGTCACAGCGAAAGCTGGAAGAGCGGCCATAGAGCTTTTTAGATGCAAAGCATCTTATGCTCGGGGCTATGTCCGTCCCCCGTCCCGCGTCCCCCCGTCCCGCGTCCCGCGTCCGGCCACTTTCATGAAGTAGGGAAGCACCCACTATGCGACCCAGAACACTGTAGTAATATGAAGGCCGTCAACCACCACTACAGGTCACCAGAGTCATGTCCGGAGACCTCAGACAACTACGCTCCATTCGCGCCAGCGAAATCTACAAGCGGTGTCGGGAGACGGGAGGGCTTTTCGGAACAACAATCAATTGGCACTACATGGACTACTTCCCTTTAGTCCAGGTTGTCAGGGAAGCCGACGCCTCATTCTCGAGTCTACTGATCCGAGATAGGAGACGGAAGGGCTCTCGACGACAGCGAAGTGGCCTACTGGAGGGTCACTTCCTTACCGCGGAGAACGCACTCAGGCGCGCCCCAGCAGCAGTTCGCCTCTTCTACAGTAACGAAGACGTCAACACATTCAACACCTTCGTGGCGGCCACTTGCTCCTACAACAACGACGAACAACAACATCAAGTAGTGCGAGCCCAGTACACCTTCCTGGGATGCTCAACGAAAGAAGCCATGGACAAGGCAAATGAGAAGGTGGCCAAGATGTCTAACGCAGAATTCGCTAACCTACCCAAGCAAATCCTACTAGTCAACAACAAGCCCTACATGATAACGGCTAACATAGACGTCATCAACGGCCGCGTAAACGGCACAGTGGGAACCCTAAACCATTGTGAACTAAGTGTCGCACACAATCCCATCAAGACGAAGAAGGCGCGTTTCCCAGACGATTGTGGTTACAGTTCGACGTTCCCACAACGGGGAAGCTCGCTCGACTTCGTTCCAACCACGCAGTGAGCGAGGCGAAACGTTTGGGCTATGCCGTTGACACGACGTGGATACCCATAGAACCGCGGCACATCACGTTGACGATCCACCGCAACAGCGGTGTCGCATGCAAACGACACGATGTTGACACAATTCCCCCCTGGTCCAGGCGAGCGCCGTAACCGTAGACAAGTCCCAGGGAGAAACCTACTCTTCCATTGTATACGAATACTCGAAGACGCACCCACAGAAACTCGTCTACGTTGCCTTAACCAGGTGCACCAACATTCAAAACCTCTACCTGACTAACGCTGCCGGTGACCATCGCTTCCACCCCAAGAACGACAACGTGGACTAGAACATGATCGACGAATTCAAACGTCTCGACACCGTCACTCAGCGATACCTCCGCGCTTTCCGAGAGGACGTCGATCCCGAAACGGAGCTCACTATAGCGCTGCTAAACAGCCGATCCCTCAACGCACACGCCAGAGACATCGAACGTGATCGCGTCCTAACCAAAGCAGACGTACTGTGTCTCACAGAAACGTGGAACGCCGCAAGACCGACGGTCAACGGCTACGCAGCGATCGCGTGTACTGAGGAGACAGAACGTCCTGCCGGTGGTGTCGCCATGTACGTCAAACCCAACATTTCCAGAGGGACCGTCGAACGTTACCTAGAAAAGGCCATGGCACAGTACACAAAGACATACAGACACGCGCCCTTCGTACTTGCGGGGTGATTTCAACGTGGATATAACGACGAACGATTGGCTGGTCCACCACATGCTAGACGTCTACTCGTGGCGATGCATTTCCTACGACCACATACCAGCGACCACCGTAAGGGGAACGTGCTTAGACCTCATCTTAGCAAACTTCACAATGAGAACTCTTGAAAAGCAACCCTTGACGATACACTTCACCGATCACGAGGCCGTCGTCTTCAAAGCGTTTCGTGCATCGACGCTAGGAATCGCGTACATTCCCTAAATAAACACGCAATCATCACATTCTCAGTCTTCTCTTATACATTCTCATTCATCCTCTCAATAAAATTACACAATCTCCCACTCAAACTAACCATCTCTCCGCTGCTTCGCATCCACACATGGTTCCCTTTAGCGGGAGATGGGGAAGTTTTTTAAACGGGGCAACTACTACAAGCACACTTGCATGATACCCACTACGCCATAAATCATAATTTTTGTGTAGTGGTGTGAAGCGTCCACTATGCCCTTATTCGTCATTTTTCGGAAAAGTGCGGGACCCGCTTCACACTTGTAACGCATTGTGTGCGCTTTGTTGATGCCGTGGCTGACGACGACGAAGAATTATGCCTGAGGCTTTTGTAGTGGGTTGGAGCATTGAACGACCCACTCGTTGCGCAATTCGCATTGTGTGACGCCTAGTTGTTACTTTACTGCTCTGAAACGATTTATTACGCATGTTAACGCGATTCCTTACCCGACATGAAGCCTGCATAGGGTCAGTTTGCAACGCAGTTTCAAACATCGGCGTAGCTCAAGATCGTGCAGACGCTCAAGATCAAGGAGGCCGGGCACTGGTGACGGGGAGCCTTCACGCATCCCTTCTCCACCAGACCAGCGTATGCAACTCTGATAAGAAGTTAGACGCCATGGCGCTGCCTCAGAAAGTCACTTTTGCAACGGTAAACGTGTGTGGACTTCGGTCCAAGCAGAAACAGCTGCAGCTCCGCCGGTTGCTGTTCAGCCGACACCTTGATTTCGTCGCCGTTCAAGAAACGAAGATCGAGAGTGAAGTGGATACAGAGAGGGCCTTGCGGCCATATCTCTCTGTATTTGATGTGTTTGTGTCGCACGCTGTGGGCCTTTCGGCGGGCTGCCTTTTGTTTCTGAGGAAGAGTTTACCGTATTATTCTGTAGCATATAGTGTTGACGCAGAGGGGCGGTTGATACAATGTGATTTTATATTGTACGGCTTGCCATGGCGCCTAATCAACGTATATGCATTTAGTGATGCACCACGGCGCAGTGATTTGTTTGAAAGTTTAGCTACCTCTTTAGATCCTGACCGTAACATTGTGCTCATGGGCGATTTCAACTGTGTGTGTAATCCATCTGATCGTACCGGGCTTAGCCGCAGTGACAGGAGTGCTGAAGTGCTGTCACTTATAGTTGAAAAAGGCGGGACTAGTAGATATAGGAACGCTAAATAGCCTGCCCTCGTATACACACGCACAAGGAAGTACCCATACACGACTTGATCGCATTTACGTTTCAGCACCTCTTATTTCCCGTGACGTGTCGTGCAAAACAGAACCTATTTCCTTCTCAGATCACTGCATTGTTGTGGGGCAGATAGGTAGCAACACTCGATCTCACTTCAGACCACAGTGGGCACTCTGGAAACTTAACTCCTCAATTGTGAGCGACCAGGAGTTCACTGCTCGCGTCCGCGTAGCACTGAGGAGCTGTTTGTCGGCTGACATGCCTTTGTTTGCCTCTTGGGAATTTTTCAAACAAGAAGTTCGGGCAATAGCTATAGAAATGGGATCTGTGAGGGGCTTTTACAGAAAATTAGAACAAAAGATGCTAAAGCAAAATCTTCATAACCTCTATGAATTTGAGTGTGAGGCGCCTGGTTCTTATACAGACGAAATTGCTAATGCCAAGAACGCACTGCAGAGGTACGACGCTTTGCGTTACAGAGGTGCCCGTGTTCGATCACGAAATACCCGTACTTTGCATTCAGAGGAACCCACACGTCAAGCGTTGCTCGATGAACACCGCAACGCAAAAGCCAAATTTATACCAGATCTTTATTCGAAAGGGTTATTGGTCACTAATTCAGGTGAAATCATGTCAGAATTTGAAAATTACAAAGAATTGTTCAGCGCCTCTTCTGAAAACGAAAACGAAGATCTGGTAGCGCAGTTCTTGTCATTTGTGACTCCTCTAACTGACGAGGAATGTGAATCTATTAGTGGGCCAATCACTATACAAGAAATAGATCTTGCCATTGCACAATTACCATTGTCAAAAACGCCAGGACCTGATGGATTGTCGGGCGAGTTTTATAAAACATTTAAATCATTACTTTGTCCTGTACTGCTCGACATTTTTAAGCAGAGCTTTGATCTGGAGACGCTTCCTCGATCTTTTACTAAAAGCCACACCGTTCTAATTCCAAAATACTCAGACAGAGAAAAACTCCGTCATGTTGACGGCTACAGACCAATTACATTGTGCAATGTTGACTATAAAATTTTTGCCAAAGTGCTTTCGAACAGACTTCAATTTGCAATGTCGATTCTTATTGGTGCCCATCAGACTTGCGGTCTAAAAGGTCGCTCAATACAGACGAACATACACATCGCTCGCACAGTATTGGAACATTGTTCACACTCACACGAGCAACTGGCAATGCTACAAGTAGACTTAGCGAAGGCATTTGACCGGGTTCGTCATTCTTTTCTGTTTTCTCTTCTCGAACATGTCAACGTTGGGTCCACTATATTTAAAGGCGTAAAACTATGCTACAATGATTGTTTGACCCGTTTGATTGTTAATGGTCAGCTGTCAAAACCTGTGTTCCTTAACTCATCTGTGAAACAAGGCTGTCCGTTGTCGCCAATGCTTTTTGCTCTTTACTTGGAGCCACTGTGTTTAAACGTGATTCGATCTACCAACGTCCACGGTTTCAGTGTTTATGGGAATGAGGTAAAAGTATTGGCGTATGCGGATGACTTAGCGTTCTTTTGCACAGATCTTTCCAGTATAAAAACGGTGGTGTCAACAATCCGGGAATTCGGAACAATTTCAGGGGCACGAATGAACTTTGCAAAAAGTTTGGGACTGTGGTTTGGCCCATGGACCTATAAACCAACCCATTTCGAGGGTATTGAATGGTCTTGTGTGCCACCAAAATACCTAGGCGTTCCTTTAGATGCATACAGATCAAGCGCACATTACTGGAAAGAACGTGTACCCACCCTAAAGCGTTATGCCCAGACGTTTATTCCGCATAACCTTTCTATCTTTGGCAGAGCTAAGGCATGCAATCTGTTTCTGGCAACAAAAATATTCTACGTACTGCAAATAATTTATTGTTCCAGGGTTTACATTCAGAAGTTTCACCGAATATTTGCTACCTTCATTTGGTCATCAACCTATGAACCAATGAGGCGTGACAATGTTTTTAGACCAGTTTGCGCAGGTGGTCTCGGGTTGGTTCACCTCTTTATTAGACAGCTGGTATCACGTTTTTTCTATTTTCGCGACTGTGCCCATCCGCTGCTTCGAACCTTCTTGCAAGTGAATTTAGCCGATGTTTTACCAAATTTAGTGGTATCTACTAATATTGTATCGCCTCCCTATTTGCAAGGTTTCATGCGTGAAGTATACGAATCAGTGCGCTTTCTCACAGCAAGATTCTCCAATGATTATTTGTTCTCTAGCGCAAGGAAAGATCTGTATAACGATCTATTAGATATGTTATTTCCGGCCCCACTGTACCGCTCACTATATGCTGGATTGTCTGGTCATGACGTGCTAGTACGTGTGAAGAAAATGCCTATTTCACCAATAACGAAGACATTTTTCTACAAAGTGCACACAGAAACACTGCCTGTAAAAACCTGGTTAAGCACCAAAGGTATCTTTGTATCCTCAATTAATTGCCGCCTCTGTGAAGTTCCAGAAACAATAGAACATTGTTTCATTAGTTGTAAGGACGCCATCCTCTTTTGGGACGTCCTGCAGAGGGCTTTTAAAAAGCAACTTGATTTAAATTCTCACACCATACGTTATCTGGTACCACCCAAACCCAATGCTAAACCCAATGCTATGCCAGTCGACATGCTGTTGTTAATGGGCATGCACAGTTTATGGAAAACTCGCATGTTAGACAGGCATGCGGAATCAATGGTGTCTTCGCGGTCACATTTCGTGCAAATGACTGTACAGCTAAAAGACTTCTATGAAGAACTACAGTTTCGGCCGGACTGGTATCCACAGTTCATAGAATGCACTGCTCAAATACCCTTTTAGAACAAGGTGTTGCGGGAAATTTGTTTTGTAATGCCTATTGTACATTTGTGGAGGAAGCCTTAAGTTTTTTGGACGCTCTGTGTATACATGAACCTCATTTGTAATAAATACCATGTAAGAGAAAAAAAAAAACATCGGCGTAGCTCAGTGGTAGAGTGCTGGGCTGACACGCAGAGGGCCCGGGTTCGATTCTCATTCCGTTATAGGTATTTTTTTATTTATTTAGTTTCTTTTTCTTATTTCGCGTGATAGTGGTTACGGACACCGGCGGCGGCGGACAACTACGGCGCAAAAGCGGCCCTTGTTGTGATATCATAACAGCTTTCGCTGTAAAAGGAAATTCTTAAATAGTAGGTTAAATGTTCTCTCGGGTACACCTCGCGTGCGTGTGAAAATCGTCGCTTCCCCAACGCGGGCTCGCTGATGCGTTCAGCACGCGATGTTCCCATGTATCCCTTTGCGGCACGGCGTACTCATTTGGAGGCGTGACTTTTGCCATTCCTGTGCTCTATTGGCAAGGAACAGGCCACGGATAGCGAGCTAATGGTAAAGTAAGCATTCTTGTTGCTTAAGGTTCCTTGATATCACTTCTAAGTGAAATATTCTGCTACGCACAATCGCGTTGGTGAAGGCGGTACCCGTGTTTAACGTGACGTTGGACGTTGGGCGTTTCGGAAGTACTTTCAAGATATTTTAAGTTTTTGGGAATGCTTGCTGCCAGCAGATAACTGTCGCATGGAATTTCAGTGGGTCACTGATATCGATTCATGATAAAATATAGCATGACTGACTATACAATAATTAAATATTTACGTTGCAATTAGAACTGATTGCTGTAAAATACATTGCAGTTTACTCTGACACTTCCACTTGCTCCAAGTTAGGTCTCCAGAACCTTCGTCATCAAATTACGTAAATTTCACGTATTTATACGCAGTCCATCATAATGCTTGTCGCAAAGAAGTGTATAGTTACACCGCGCGCTTTACGCGACTGCAGTCGCTATTCGCTGCGACAGCCTCTGAAAGTTGCGCTGCATTTGTGTCACGCGACTACGTAGTCTAAAACCGCGGGATGTCGTATACCGCGTGAAACGACGTCGTTATTTATATCCTTGGGAACAAAGGTTTTTTTTTTTAATAACAATTTATTGAGTGCGTGGGCACGCATGTGAGGGCGCATGTGCCACCTCTGCGTGTCTCTGATCCCTGTGTATAAAAATATCCCAAAACGCCTAAAAAATGCAGCATGCGAGGCCAATCAGCCGGCCAAACACCTGCTGGTTTATACTGAGATGACAGGATATCCCCCCGCTCCCACTTTTCTTTTCTTTTTATTTTAATCTGCACTGTGCACGCTATAACCGCTTCCTCTCTGAATCGAGGCATATCGGAAGCGCCAGATGCAGCCCGCTTCTGCGCCGACTGTGTTCAAAGGGTAGAAGTTGCTTTCCTGGTATATAGGCTCACACTCGAAGCAGCCGAAACTCTGATGATGATGATGATGATGATGATGATGATGATGACCTCTTGCTGATGGCGCTCACCCACAAATGGGGATGGGCCAAGAGCTAGAAATAAACGCTGTAACTTTAGACTAAAGAGGAAAAAAAACATAACTAATAAATGAAAATTCTATGGAGAAAACAGTCAGACTATCAGGTGGGATGTTTGACGGATGTAACAACAGGTTGTGATTAATAATGAAAATAAGCCTGAATGGAAGTGTCATTTAACGGAAGGAGGAGAAGTTTCCGCTGGGAGCGAGGGCACGAGACACGTTATTAAGGCGAAAGCCTTGAATGTCTCATGCTCACGTCCGTCCGTCCGTCCGCGCCCTGGCATGGTGCCAGGTGGCCACCGGGGCGGGCCAACGGACGCTGGTCGCGTCGCACTCTACAGCGCTCGCGCTTTTCTTGCGTAGCGTCGCTGTGCCCAGCGTGTCCAATTATGCAAGAATGGAGACGCGCGCATCGCATTCCATTCTGCCCGACCCCGTCTCAATGGGCACAGGCGTTCGCCGAACACACTTTGGAATTTACAAAGTGTCCCTCAATTTTTAAAGGAGATTATGCATCCACGCATCGGCTGCGTTGTTTCTCTGCCTGCATCGAAACGAAATAGACAGTTTTAAGGCGAAAGCCTCAGATACCTCATCAAGCGTGAAAATTGATGACCGTCAGCGGCGTCGGCGTCCCGCTGCGTCGGCGTCAACACGAGTGATGCGATAAATCATCGCGTCGTCACGTCCACATGTGAAGTCATCATGACGCCACAAATAGACAAATTTTGTGACGTCCCCATGACGTAACGATTACGTCACACAACGTAACGTCCCGCGATGACGTCATGGCATGACCCTAGTCGCTAGGTCAAAGGTGGGCCGATCACGGGGGGCATAGGTCGGCAAAACTTGTGGAGCTCACTCAGACTCACTCATGAAATATATTTTGCGCTCAGGGCTCACTCAGACTCAGACTCACCAAAGTTTTCCTGAGCCGGACTCACTCGGACTCACACTCACCAAAATTTTCTTCGACCGGACTCACTCGGACTCAAACTCACCACAACATAACTCACCCGGACTCACTCAGACTCAGACTCACGGCTCGATCTGAGTCTGAGTGAGTTCGAGTGAGTCGACTCATGAGTGAGTTCGCCGACCTATGCACGGGGGGCGACGCAAAAGGAGGTGAGATGCCGAAAGCTTGCCACGCCTCCGATCCCGGAAGCAGTGCAAGACCGTGTAAGGTGCGGAAAGGCTTTCTGATGGGAGAGGAGGAGGGAGGGAGGGAGGGGAGGATCAGTGCATCGACTGAGAAGAAAAAGGTGGCTGTCGCCTTCCAGTTGTCTTTGGCGAATGCATTTGGGACCCTGTGAGTTTTAAGGTGGGCGTCCGCAGGAGCTGTGCGGACGCTCAACTATAAAACTGGGCAGGGGTCGGCAAACCTTTTGCCGAGGCGGAGGGCTGATTTGCATGAAGCCGACACAGCGGGGGGGCCGGTCGGCTAAACTGGAGGGAAGGGGGAGGGGCGCAGAAGGGCTTTGTTGACAAGGAGAAAAAAATTCGGCTAATTGACAATACTTTACAAAAAATGGATAGGAAATCATGTTTATCTTCGGCACGCATGTCACAAAGTTGCAGTCAAACATAGGTTAGAGGCGAAAATATCATTTACGTCAAAACTGCCACGTCGGCCTTCAGATAGGTGATAAGGCAAGGGGGGGGGGGGGGGTCGACGTCGTGCCGGGGCCGCATAACACTGTCCCACGGGCTGCAGGTTGCCGATTCCTGGTCTAGATAATATACTGGCGTGGTTTCGTTGCGACGAGTCCTTGCGATGGAATCCAAAACGGAGTGTCTAGCGGCACCGAACCATTTCCTTGTACAGATGCCAGACTCGCTCATAATAACTCGTTCTTCTTATTACTCTTTCACTCTCAAGCACACGTCTGTGCAAATAATTAGTATACCAACAAGTGCTACATCTAATGTATTCATATTACTATTAATACTGCAATTGAGGCAGCAGTTCAGAGGAAGATAGAAGCTCGAGGCGACGGAAAAATCAGAAGACCACTTGTCGAGACGTTGGCTTCAGCGACATCCGTGTTTAAGGATTTTATTACTACTGCAGTGACAGCAATTATAATAGCAAGACACCTAACTACATCCATAGCTGTTAGAGGCAAAACAGCGCAAAATAACGGGGACTGAGAAAGGGGTTTTGCGCTGTTTTGCCTCTACCAGCTATGAATCGTTATCAACTTGCCCAGTTTGCAATCCTACTCAAACCTAACTACATGAAACATCACTGTTACACAGCCTTATCAAAATTGGAAAGGTAATCGTGTATGTCGAAAATCTTGCGCATAGGCGTACGCAGGGTTCTCCATTGGGGGAGTGGGGGAGGGGGGGGGGGGGGGCAAGTTTCAACGCAGTGCACTTCTCCTCCTACCCCGCCCCCCTCCACCCCTTGGTAGAGTCTGAAAGAAAAAAAATCACGCCATATCCACGAAGTGAATGATGATGAGTGGGCGAAGCTCGATCGTTTTCATCCATGGCAGAAAGAGAATGTGTGGTCTGGAACGCGCTTATACTTCATGGTCATCAGCGTCATCGTTATCACGTGTAGTGGGTACATTCCACTATACTGCGTCATCGTCATCTTTATCACGTGGAGTGGGTAGATTCCGCTATACGTGGCTATCTACCTACTACTACTACTACTACTACTACTACTACTACTACTACTACTACTACTACTACTACTACTACTACTACTACTACTACTACAGAGGAGGGACAGACCCACACCCTTAGGAGCTTCGCCCCTAAAACGACCTCCGCAACGGATGCAAAAATGAAAATGGAGCGATGGCGTTCTTCTCACAACGGCCTGCCATTTGTCCCCGCTTTGTTGGGGGGTAAAGATTGGAGGTAAACAGTTATTTGAATGCAATATCAGGTGTCCTTGGTTACCGTCTGAAAACATTCCTAGCCATAACCCCGAGCATTGAATATTGACGAGAAGTGTGAGGCAGCATTGGCACTCCCCTTTAGGATGACTAGCCCCTCATCCCCACACCCTTCCGTGTGCGCACGCCTGTGATCCTACGCCAATCGCGACACGGAAATCACCCTGTCAATCAACACGGGAATGAGTGCGATGTCCTCTTTAGGTGGCCTTACAGTAAATCCTCGTTAATTCGGACTTCACGGGACCGGAAAAAAAAATGTCCGAATAAACCGAATGACGAATTGCCTGAAATTATCAAGAAAAAAAACATGTATATTACACCACCGCACTTTGCATTTTCTTGATGCATACGCAAATGCTGCTCTTATTTTGTATAGGAGCAGCGTAAAAGCCGAAAGTGCCGTCCGCTTCGCGCTCGGTGCGCTTACAGGATCGTCCGAATTAACCGGGTTGCAGCCAAGTACGACTGAATTAACGAGAATTTCGACGTCCATTAAATGATGTAGTCTATACATTGGCCGGGAACAGAGAACACGTCCAAATTATTCAATAGGGCGAATTACCGAGGGTTGAATTAACGAGCTTTTACTGTATATAGCTATCATTTGGCTATGCAGCCATTTTCCTTCAATAAAAAAAAACAGAAAATATATGACGGAAAAGGGTTGAACCCCGGGAACTTTGCGAAGGTATATGTTAATGTGTTTTTCGTGCAGCCTAACCTCTGTGACACGTGTGAATACGATCCCGCTATTGCCGTCGGCGGTCAACTTCCGGTGTGCTACTTTAAAGCAGCTGCAGCAAGAGTGCATTACTCTGCCTGGTTACTCCCGTTTTAGTTTTCGTCAGTTTACTCGCCCGCTAACAACTTGCACATGCTCGTGTTACTACTTTCCTTTGTCCTACAACGCATCATTTTCGAAATGAAAAAAATTCTGGTTATTTCTGGTCTCTTGAGGGCCCATTTCGCGAAGTGGCATAGGAAAGGGAGATACAAAGAAGAAATGTTCAAATTGAGACGTGGTTAATTAATTTATTTATTTTTATTTATTTTGGGCATAACACGTATACAGGGTTTGCCCGCGAGGTAAGGCAAAAGGAGGACTTAAACCTCCTGGCTAGGCCTTACCACACTAGGTAAGGCCTAGTCAGGAGTCAGGAGTAACAATGTGTAATGAAAGTAGGCATTTCATAAAACAATTGGAATAAGCTAAACCATGTTTCGTCAGAGAAATCCAGTATTAGTTAGCGATGTTGAAAGTTCCCGAAGCTCTTCTCAGACTTGCGTCTTATAAGAGTTTATAAGACGCAAGTCTCAGTCTTATAAGAGTTGCGTCTTATAAGTTTCCCTGAAACGTGAATCTCCACCAACTAGCTCAAATCAAGATCCTGCTAGCACAAACGTTCTTCGGCAGGGTGGCGGTCCATGTAGATTGTAGTCATATTCTCGGGCACGAATGATGATAAAACACAAATGTACAAGTAGACACGTGAAGCCGGGTTACCTGTTACTTCGAAGTAATAATAGTAAACGATACGAGCAATAATCGTTGTCTGATTCAGTTTATTATTCATTAATACTTCCGATTCCTCCAAGTATTCTTCTGCCGTTATTATATCTATATCGCCAATGACACATTGTGAGAGAGAGAGATGTTCATTATGAAAGAAAAGCTGAGAGGTCGGCATGAGTCAATTTTCTGACCTGCTACTCAGCGTTAGGAAAGGGGAGGGTGTGGAAAAGCCAGGAGAGAGAAAGTGTTGATGATGAGGATGAAGGGTGTGATGAAACGAAGCCTTGAATGCCTAAAAACTATTTGCACTCTCTCGTCTAGTTCTGTCTCGCGCAAAAACATGTTCACAGCGCTCAGAATATTGCACTGATGATGAAGTGGAGGTTACAACAGAACTTTTTCCCGATACCTGTTGCTGGACAGAATTCAACAGAAAGGTGGCCATCGATTTTATTTGTATGGTGTATCGCGGGCAGGCACATAAGGTGTTCCGTGGTCTCAGGAGTGCCACGTACCTCGCGATTCGGACCGACTGCACACTGTGGAAGTTACGATAAGCACTGGATCAGTGCCAGCAACAAGATCTTTTATAATACCGTTTTTTCGAGCACAAATAATATGCGTCCCGGCAGGCGGTCAAGGCCAGAGGGTTCACGGAATAAGGTACGCTTCCGCCTTTAGTAACAAGCCACTCTTCAATAAACGTTCATTCTCTCTCTCTCTACAAGTCTCTTATTTTAAACAAATGACTTAACGCTTCTTTAATGAAATACGGAAACAGAACATGGCTGCGGGGCTCTTCGGTTTTACCTCGTGTTTGTTGAGTTCACATTTCTTACAGCAATTAATGGTTTATGTTTTCCAGATTTTTGTACGTGCCTTGGTTGAAGCTTGCTAGAAATTGTAGAGCTATGATACGTACTTTTTAGTTCATCTATGTATATTTCCGTTTTCACTCACCTATATACATATGCAGCTGCTCTCTGTGGAACTTCAGTAACACCCTTCTTTTTTTTTTTTTCTTGCCGTCGTCTACGGACCCCTCATATATCCTTCAATAACAGTTCCTGGGGTCTTCCTTGCATTTCATTTTCAATAAACATTTTTATACACTTTTTTTTATCCTTTTATAAGTCTTAAACTGAATTTCCAGTCTCGATTGAAGTCGGTCAACTAGACAAGGCTTGAAAAGAAAAAAAAGAGCATAAATGTCAAGGTGTGGCCTCGTATGTGCAAGCAACTCTGTGCAAACGATAAAAAACGTTAACATTCACAACGTACACTGTAGGCTGTGTCTTGCGACCTTAACAATGGCGTTATAATTGCTCGATTTATATGCTATGCGAAAGTTAGCCTCCTACGTCAGTGCATAAATTAACATAGCAGGTTTCTTTCTACACTTACGTCTGCTTCTTTACTTCGATTTTATTTTTGAGCATTGACTTTCATGAGAACGATGCACTTGTGGAATTGACGCTTGCAATTAGCCGGACAATTATGTGGCAGCTTGTTTGTTGAATGCAAGACACCGATGTGCAATGTCGTCTAACGCGACCTTTCTTCCGCAGTAGCACTAAACGCAGCGCTTAACAAAGAAAATCTATTTCAGTAGCACTGTTCAGATAACTGATGTGTTAGCGAAAACTGGCCGGATGTCTGCTAAGCTCTGTGCTACGCGCTTTCCTTTAGTCGCGCTTGGTATGCATTGGAAGAATATTTCTTTCTTGCTGCGCTGATTTTCTTGACGTAGAAATTAAACTACGTTTTAACATATAGTAGTGCCTTCCGTTGTCATCAATCCTTTGCATAGTTGGTTCGGAAAGAATTGGGTAATTTATTTTCAGACTGAATATTAAGTCGGATGCCCCACGGATATGCATGTCACAACCAACCGGATCCAACAGACAATTAAGCCAAGAAAAGAACAGGGGGGCATTGTTTTTTAACAGTACTGTAGTAATTACAAAATAAATTGAAATTAATTAAAGTGGACGAAAGATGCACCTCTTCTGTCAACGGGGCCCGAACCTTCGAATTACGTTTATGCAGTTTACTTTTCCTCGTGTTACTTGCTTTTAGAAATTTTGACGCGAATTTTGACGTGGTCATCGTGTCCTCATTGAAGACGAAGGGCTGTCACGACATGTGCTTCGAGTACAGCAATATTACGTGATATGTAATGATTAATGCAAACATGGCAATCCGTCACACAATGTTGCATTCTCCGCTCACCGTTAATGCAGATACGTGCAGTCTTTTGACCGTATCGAATAAGATGAAATTATCGTTTCGTACCAGGCATTGAAGCCTTGTTTCTAGCTACTAACCGGCATGTTCCAGTAAGAAATAGGTTTTTCACCTTCGTAACGTATCCTGCAACTACTAATAAAGAACTGAGAAACGGATATGCCCTCGAGCTGTCTTGAAGTCTCGACAGTTTAATAAATGTATTTGTCAAGAAACGTTCCCGAGTACCAGCAATTGCAGAAATGTTACGCCAGAAACGAACGCATGGAGCAGACGACTTTCTTTGTCGGCTTCGCACGTCGCAGCAACATCGTCTGCTAAACCGCGTCGTTTTCTGTCCGCAGGACGCGTACTTGACAAGTCCGCCAGGACTAAAACATGGCTATTAAGTCGACAAATTTCACCGTTAACTTACGAATGATCGGGAAATGAGCGAGTGAGGCAAAAATACCCGGCAAGAACGAAGCGGGCCGCTCACCTTACGGCATGTTGTCCCGGGTCCGGCATCGTGTTGCCCTGTGCGACGGATGGCCGAGTGGAGGGATGATACGCTAGGTGACGCCACTGACCAACCAAACGGTTAACGGCGCCCGAGGAAATGGTCTCGCGGAAGCCTGACCCGTTTCACCGCGCGTCGTCAGGCGCGGTACCGATAAAATTTGGCCTGCCGGACATCGGGGATCGATCACGCACGCAAGGACGGGACGTGTGCCACCTACGGCGTCCCGATATGCAAATTGTCGTTCCGGTAATGAAGGCCGCAGTTCGTGAAATCGGGTCAGTCTGGAAACAACGCTTCAAAACGTGACCAAATGCTAAAACCTTAGTCTAAGTGCTAACTTTTAGTGGCGCCATCTGTGGGTTATATTTGTATGCAATTACGTCGTTTTTATTAACATTTATTTCAATAAGTCGGTTTAATAAAACGCCCCTAGATGGCAGATAGATCTGCAGGTTACAAATTTAAGTGCGCGTAATTGTTTGTGTGTTGAGTACGGGAGTTGGTGGGAAGTTGATCGACTCGCTTAACTGACCAATTTCGTGAATGCGGTATGCGCTTCCATCTCGTGAGCCGTGCGGGAAACGGGGTGGGTCAGTTCGCGTCGCGTGGGAGACGGCGATTTTCTCTTGCGGAGCTGTCACAGCTTTATTGATGGATTTCTGTCTGGCACGGGCAGTGGGGGAGGAGGCTCGTGGCGGCGCCTAAATTTGTACGGTTCTCGCCGCTTATCGCTTTTCCCTGCTGCTCATGCACGGTGCGTGTTTACACGTTTCGCGCACGTACAGTGCACAACGATGGGCGGATAGGGAAAACTTGCTTGGTTGGTGCTAGTGACCTAGATTTTTGATGGGTTACTATTCCCGTAGACGCGACCACCACTACTGCGCGTGCTAATAGCGTGACATGACATATTTCTGCAGATTGCCGTTATATCATGTAACTACAGGAATATGTGATACCTTTCCCTACAGCCTCTGGCTTTTCTTTTTTTCAATTTTTCTATTTCAAAAATATGCGTCGAGACAAAAAAGGTTGCATGGGCATTACGGAAAAGCGAGTGCTCATTAGTCGTGTAATTTCGTATCATAGTTATTAAGGAAAGCCACATGCCATGTCCTAGTAGTTTAATTAAATCAATATAAGTAATTATACGAGAAAAAATAAATTATAGCGTTTACGGAGCACCATGCGCTGCAATACCACTCGAACAGTTGCACTTTTATCCGCGGAATATTGCCCAATAATTTTCACAATTAGTTAATGGGCAATTCGAATGTAGAAAAACGCGCTACGTGTGGTGAAATGCGTAAGAACCGGACTGAAAGTGTATTAATTTTAAACAGGACTCCCTAGTGTTAATACTCGTGAGATTATGCTAATTGGAAGTCTATAGGAGCTGCGAATGGGTGATATGATAAGGTATGATTAAGCTGTCGTACCGTACTGAATGGTATTACTAATAGTGCATTACTATGTGTATATATGTGGCATGTGGTGATGCGGCATTATGCAATGAAATTTAGGTCCACTCGCGATATCTTTCTTTTTTTTTTCTTTTTTTTTTTTTAAGGCAGAATGCCTCACCAACACGCGATAAGCGACCGTCGGCGCTAACTCGAGAAATTCAAAAAAAAGAAAATAATCATCATCACGTGAGGTCAAATAACATGACGTCACGTGATGGCGTCACCACGTGACGTCACTTCGTCAAAGGTGGACCGATCCCAGAGGCAGTGCAAAACGAGATGAGTTGCAGAAAGCTTCCAAGGCCTCCGATCACGGAGGCAGTGCAAAACCACATTGGGTGCAGAAAACTTAAGGAGGGTGGGGCGTGAATACATTCTATTGAGAAGAAAAAGATGGCCTTCGCCTTCGAGTCGTTTTACGCAAATGCTTTTTTTTTTTTTTTTTGCATTGATATTCGCATAATGGTCGACTTCTCGAAACTCGCCATCAAAGGCCTCCGCGGCACATCCGCTGACTTTACACATCACCGACACATCCACTGAAAATTATCGCGTCACTCGCGACTGACGTGAAAGTCGCGGATGACTGACACGACGTAAACCTACGAGGTCGTCAAATGAGAAGAAACGAAACAGATCTGGATTCTGAACATCACTAATTGTTCTGACGTACGCGAATAACGTATACAGCTAGTGCTTCAGTTTCCTGTCATAACGTGTCTTTCCACAGTGCCTACACGCCAATCGGCACACGTAGGGAAGCATACAGTGCACGATGCGAGCTCCGCAGAATCTCAATCGTTTTCTAGGAAGACATACGCAACTGCTCTTTCCACTTCCTAATATCAAGTGCGACGTGTGCATCCCCGTACCAACTGTCATCGCTGACAGCACTAGGAGTATTTCGCTGCATTGCACCGAGTGTACTCATCCGTCTTCGTCGCTCCATAGCAGCGAGGGCAACAGCAACAACAGCTACACTAAACACGCGCGCATGACTCACGCTTGTGACTCTGAACACCCTCCTACCTCCGGCGTGACGGACGCTAGTTACGTCACACGCTACTCGGGTATCAGCGCTTCCCTCTCCTCACTGAGCTGGGAGAGGTTAAGTAGGAAGGTAAATGTCTCTCTAGATTTATCCACAACACCCGCCTTCTCTGTCTCTATCATTCGCTCTCTCTCTCTCTCTGCTTCTCCCTTTCCCCTACGACGAGTAGTAAGCCAGAGACAAAGCTTCTACGGTCTATCTCGCTGCTTCTTTCGCATTAAATATTTCTTTCTCTTCTCCTTTCCCTCTCCAAAAACCTCCACTCCACCAGAAACAGAAGTCCTACCGATACACCACCGCCGATAGAAGAGACCGTGTCTATCTGTCCGTTTCCCGCTTTATCGCCAACGGCAAATAGAGGCGACTGACGCCGCCGCTACGGACGTCGCCTCCTGCGAACCTCACGTACTTCATATGCAAGCCGCCCCAGCCGGTCAAGTAGCTGCCCACTCGGCGAAGACATTTGTCTCTGTGCTCTAAATCGCCTCCCAGCTGCACGACTCGTCTTCGCGAGATCAACCAAACAGTGCTTCGTTTTAGTTTCATTTATTCTACCGTTTGTTCAAGAACGTGCTTCGAGGTGGTTGGGGGGTGTGTGCCGGGAAAAAAAAATATCCGCGTCGCACCAGCACAGACGTACGTGAAGCAGCGGACGCTTTCAGCAGGACACATCGCGGACGTCGTGCTCTGAAAAGGTACGATGTACGATTATGTGTAACTTTTGAGGTTCAGCGCGAAGAAAACGACACGAGGACATCAGACATGCCGTCCTGCGACGTTTGTTCGCCTTAAACCTCGAGATTTGCCGTATACCAACTAGCCCACCACTCTGGTTTGTTGGTTGGTGATTACGTACCTTTCGCGTACTCGTCCAACCCGTATCTGTCGATTGGTTTATAATAAAGCAATGATAAAAGTATAGTGCCCGTCCCAAAAGGCAAGACTTGGGGAGAGAATGTCGAGGTATACTGTGAAGTGGCAAGATTGTACCTGCGAATACGAAGGCGGGACACTAAACTTCAGCTTTGTACTTGTACTGTATACACAGTCTTCGATATCGAAAAAAAAAAAAAGCGTCGCGCAAATAAACAGATAATTGTTGCTGTCGCTGCCTTAAGCTATAAGAGGCAGCAACAATTGGATAAATAGCCTCCTCTGTGACGTTGCCGAGATGATCAGCTCGTGTGTACAAGTGAACTTTTGCTGCTTCACCGCTTAGTTCCCCTGCACTAGAAAACCACATTCGATCCATCACTGTAGGTAGCGCAACACTTTACTAAGCCGGATACCAAAAAGGAAATACCACAATCCGTCCCTTTAGTAAAATGTTGCGCTACCCACAATGATGGATCAATACCAACTGACCCTATGAAATTGCCTGTTAAGTCACCTTCGATCAAGTCTCGCTCCTGCATTCAAGCGTATGGTAACCGCGGTTGATTCAGTGAACTCGTAACAACATTCAATCGCCCGTCACTTACGCGCTGGAAACTTGGCTTGACTGATTTCTTAATTGAATTTTCTCGTAAATGGTAAAGCTGGCTTTTTCCACAATGGTCGATTTCCCGAGAAACACATGGTGTGAAGTGTACAGAAAATGAATACGAATCATTTAACCCGATCCGCTAACGTGTTTAGAGGTAAACAACTTGGCATTTCTAATAGAACTTCGCGAAGACAGGCTCATAGAGAGGCAGAACTAGGACACAAAGGGCAAGTCGATATATTTACTTTATTGCAAAAAGAAATTAACTACTTACCTGCTTGCTAAGCCCTCATCAAATTCCATTTTGAAAAGATGACGTATGCTTTATTTTTTGCAAAATTCTTTACCACAAGCTCATCTTCGCATAGCGCTGGTGCTAATAGAAGGCAAACGCAGTTGCTAAAACAGTGAAGGGATCATGATGTGTACATGGCTGTAGCAGCGCAGGGTCAATCTTCTCCAATGTATCATGCTCACGCAGTGCAATCATAGGCCAATGTGGACTGTCCGACATTAGCCATGCATTGGTCGCGATTTCTGCGCTCCAAATATTAGTTGTAGTGGTCGAGTTTATAAATCGCAGTGAGTTGGCTTCGTTGACTTACGACGGATGCAATTTTATATACAGCGCAGGCCATCACTGACAAAATCGAAGAGACCTGGCAAATATTGTCAAGCCTATCGAAATGCCACTCCTGCTCCTTAGTGCGTGATGAGCAGAACAACGACGTTGAGTCTCGAGCAGGGTTGCCGTTGGTGGATACTTTGCGCCAAATTGGCTACTTTTGGACCCCGTTGGCGACGAAAATTTCCGGTTGGCGCCATATGGCTCTTTTTTTAAACTTGTGGTTTTACTTATTCAAAATGGTTTTATTTATTCATCAATAGTAAACACTCTGTTAATAATACCGCTTCTGTTCTATTTGGCTAGAAATTTGGCGATAATATCAAATGACATGGCTGCTTTGGCTACTTTTGGCGTGAGTTCTGGCGCCTTTTCATGTCCACCCAACGGCAACCCTGGTCTCGAGCTATTCTGAAGGCTTCGGAACCTGTGCGTTGTGTAGTTCAACTCGACGAGAGCTTACCCGCTGCTACCAAATAAATACTGCCGTGACAACGCTTTCGCCCTAGTCAGAAATTTGTCTCAATAGAAGGCGTTAATGGAAGCAAATTCACTAATATCGGAGCGTTCAATCGTTCGAATAATAATAATAATAATAATAATAATAATAATAATAATAATAATAATAATAATAATAATAATAATAATAATAAGAAGAAGAAGAAGAAGAAGAAGAAGAAGAAGAAGAAGGAGCAGATGAAGAAGAAGTAAAAACACATGTCAAACGCTATGGCCGTTTGGCAAACCAATGTATGCATGGGCTAGTCGGTGCACGTTCATGTTGAAATGCACTGTACTATTACTCGTCATTGACTTGACATATGTAACCCCCCCCCCCCCCCTACCCTCACCTTGTAATAAGCGTGTTTCTTGACACTACCATTAAGCAGTTGGTAGTTCGCGCCTCGTGCATCCACTTGTCATCCTTTCATTGTCGTTTTCAATACTACTGCAGTAACTGCATGTTCTACTAAGCGCACTTCAACATGAACTTTTGCAGTGCACTTATCACGCTCGCGACAGAATAGAATCAAATAAATGGAATCATACGCTTGCGCAATCTTACATGAGTCACTAATGTTTGGTCGATAGAGCATTGAAAAGCAGTGTGTACACTCGAAAGCGACGATGCACCCAACTTGCACCTAAATTTCATCAACATCATCGTGTTGAAACAACGTGCCAAAATATACTCCGCACATTATCGGCTTCGTCACGTGTGAACAACACTTGTTATTGTGGACTCCGGTAGCGTCCTCACTATCTTTATCAACCTGTGAAAGCGCCTCAAGGACGCCCTCATTTGCTGTCACCAAGGTGTCAGCCGTGTATTTTTCACATCGCAGTCGACAACGGCGTAATTTTTTATTCGCTTACACGCCATTTGCGCACGCCCA
Source organism: Rhipicephalus appendiculatus (assembly GCA_030522465.1). Classification (NCBI taxonomy): domain Eukaryota; kingdom Metazoa; phylum Arthropoda; class Arachnida; order Ixodida; family Ixodidae; genus Rhipicephalus; species Rhipicephalus appendiculatus. The sequence continues at coordinate 2,073,414 of JALIZH010012893.1, forward strand.
CAACCATAGGCGTGCGCAGGGTTCCCCTTCAGTGGGGGGTGGGGGGAGGGAGCGAAGGTTCGTCGCAGCCCCCCCCCCCCTCCCTATTATGTCAATGTATGGAGCTCGCTTATCGCCCCCCCCCCCCCCCCCCACTCTCGACCCCCCCCCCCTCTCCGTGTGCGCACCTATGCCTACAACGGAAGTTCGCAAAATCAAAGACGTCTCTGCTCTTGCACGGGAGCCGAAGCGTGTTTGATTTTACGAACGTTCGTGGTGGGTGTTCCAACTCCCCTCATATTGATGAGAACTAACAGACAGGAAAACCAATATAATATAATAATATCTGAAGTTTTACGCCCCAAAATCACAATAAAACCAAGGGAAAATATAGGGGATATTACGTGTAGTAATCAGGATGTAAATGTGAAGAAAGTAAAGTGGACGAAAAGATAAAATGCCGCTGGCAGGGACCGAACCTGCGACCTTCTAATAACGTGTCCGATGCTCTCGGTCCCTGCCATTGATGAATTGATGAATTGATTAGATTTTGAAGTTGACGGCAAATACGGGTCTAATGTGCATGACAACCCTTCCTAAACAAAAGGAATGAGTGAGAAAGGACGACCACATTTCATTTACAGGTGGCCTGCACTGACGTCACTGAAGTCACCATGTCGTAGTACCAGCACTGTTTGACGCGAAGTTTTCGATGTCACTGTGCATCGCAAACTGCAAACTGTGCATCGCACACTGCTAGCTATGCATTCAGTATCTCGCCAACTAGGCCAAGAACAACTTCTTCTTTGCGATGTCACGTTAACGTTATCAGTGCATCACATGCTGGCTCCTTACATGCACAGAGGCCAAAAACATTCCAGTGGCTTCGTTGTTGAATTGAAGCAGGTTAACTGTCGCGTGATAATGCTGCCCTGACGTTTTCGAAGCCACCATGCTAAAGTACCACTACGTTAATAACATGCGTAGATGACTTCGCGTGGAAGCTATCAGTACGGTTTCGACACGTGCCTCAGTACTCTGGTTGTAGTACATTCAAAGAACCGCGTGCGCGCGCGTGCGTGTGTATGTATGTACGTATTGTCGTGAGCAATATGAGATGGAGCGCAATTGCCTTTTAAAGGTCACAGCGGCTAAACACCGTGGGGCAAGCTCAAAACTGTTCATGACACTAAATGCTCAAGCGAAAAGGTATCTTTGGCAGTTCACTACGTCACACAAATAACCTCTGAATAAACATGAATTCGGTGTTCGAGATCATATTGCTCACGACAGGTACCGTGGGCAAGCTCAAAAGCGTTCATGACACTGAATGCTCAAGTGAAAAGGTATCTTTGGCAATTCACTACGTCACACAAATAACCTCTGAATAAACATGAATTTGGTGTTCCAGATCACATTGGTCACGGCAGTACGTACGTACACACACGCGCGTGCACACATGTATGTATGTATGTATGTATGTATGTATGTATGTATGTATGTATGTATGTATGTATGTATGTATGTATGTATGTATGTATGCCACCTTAGCTTCTAAGCTACCATGACACTTTCTCGAAAATATCGAACTATGTAATAAGTATTCGCAGCTAAGATTTCCTGACACGTATTAGCTCATATCGTTCTCTTCGCATTCGATGTGTAAACAAAGATACAGAGATTCGGTATGATGACGGTCGTCTGAAATGTTCTTGCTTACGACATTAAAGGGACACTAAAGCGAAACAATGAATCGACTTATATTGATAAATTGTTCTCCGAGAATCCTAATGTCGCTTATTTGACCATCATATGCTTATTTATAGAGTAGAGAATCAAGGTCAGTTTCATTTTTAAATTTCGCACCGAAATCTCCACGCGTGAAGTCGCGAATTTGAAGCCGTATTTTTAGTATTTTGGTGACATTGGCTCGATGAAATTTCCTGAAACTTGGTTATGTTATCTCTATGGCCCCCTCGCAGTATAAAGATGTACTTTATCTTTACCGATTAGCAACTACGTATGACCTAGTACTCTCCTTCAAAATCTATAAAGTCATGGCGTTTGGTGCGGGAATCGCAAGGTGGCGTCATCACCCACAATTTATTTTCGTGCGTTTTCTCGCTTACCAATCGTCTTCTCGCGGGAAGAGTGGTGTTTTCGGTATTGTGAATTTGTAATTTACTAATGCACGAAAAATCGTTTTTTCTTATAGTCTTTGAAGAGCAAAACGATTTTTCGCGTATTAGTATAGTACAATTTCGCAATCCCGAAAACACCACTCTTACCGCGACACGACGCTTGGCAAGCGAGAAAACGCGCGAAGAGAAAATGCGGGTGGAGACGCCACCTTGAGATTCCCGCACCAAACACCGTGACGTCATAGATTTTGAAGGCGTCTACTGGGTCCTACGTAGCTTCTAATCGATAAAAATGAAGGTGCATTGTCATCTGTGGGTGCCATAGACCTAGCATACGAAGTTTCAGAAAATTTCATCGAGCCAATGTCGCGAAAATACGAAAAATACATTTTGAAATTTTTCGACGTCACGTGCGGAGATTTCGGCGCGAAATTTAAAGATGAAACTTCAACCTTGATTTTCTCCGCTAATAATGAACTTATGATAGTGAAACATATGGCATTAGAGTTCTCAGAGTGCAGTTTGTCAATCTAAACCAAGTCATTGTTTCTCTTTAGTGTCCCTTTAAGAGTAGGCCTCCACGCCACTGCACGCAAGCGTCTGCACATTATTAAAGTAAAGCTTGCATGCTGCAGCCGGGAGTGCTTGTTATGCAGGCTCTCAAGAACACGCGCAATAACCGTGTTATTCAGCTGCCAAGTACATGAGTACCTGTATATGTTCAGATTAAAACGCTTTGGGATAACAATGCTCAAGGCTATAACAGAATGAAGGTTGAACGGCTGCAGTGCAGGCGGAACCGTTTGCGGAGGTTGTTTATTTGACCGTCGACGCGATAAAATTCACTGAAAAAAAAAAAAGCAGGAAAAGATGCGCGCAGATCGACAAATGGAGAAATGCCAGCCAGAGCTCGACTTTCGCGCGTCATTGCAGCAAACGTCACACGTTTGCTCACAGATGCGAATGTGTCTGTTGATACAAACATCGACAAGTCGTGCGACGCACAATTATATGTTCTATACTAAACGTACAACCTTTGAGGGCTGCGAAATGTTACTGCCGATCGGTAAGCGCGCGGCATAATGTCATGTGTGTGTGTTACATGCTGACTGCCGTATATGGTACGCATTCGGGCTGGTTGGTTCATTATTACGAGTGGAAAACAGCGCTAAGAATACGTGACAAGAAAGGACACAAACCACGGCGCCGTGGTTCGAGTCGAGTCCTTTCTTTTCACGTCTTTTTAGCGCTGTTTTCCACACGTTATATATCTTGACATGTGTGAATACTTGTGATGTGAAAGTTTCACTTTAAAATTCTCCCTACGCGGGGCTTTTCGTTCACCGCGGTATTTTGGCCCACTGAGACGTAGTTTGTTGTCATATTTTACTTATTTTCAGAAAAAAAAAGAAGTAGTTCTGTAAGGTATCTTTTTTTTTTTTTTACAATCGATGCAAATTTGCGCAATTTTGGAGCGAGCGAGTATTTTTTTGCGCAACGTAAATTTGAAATTTGTGTGCCCTGTGAACTATAATATTCCCTCTCGTTAGTGAGTATATACAGCGCGACTGACACAGACGAAAGGCAAAGGAAGGGACGTACGGCGCTGACAATTGAGTGAGTGAGTGAGTGAGTGAGTGAGTGAGTGAGTGAGTGAGTGAGTGAGTGAGTGAGTGAGTGAGTGAGTGAGTGAGTGAGTGAGTGAGTGAGTGAGTGAGTGAGTGAGTGAGTGAGTGAGTGAGTGAGTGAGTGAGTGAGTGCAAGCGAATGAGTGAGTGAGTGAATAAACATTTATTGTGTCCATCAAAACGCGATACTGAAGTTTACTGGATGAACCGCATACATATAACGTGCACCAACGTGACCAAAACCAGCCCTAAGCGCTCATACAACTGATTTCCAATAACATCTGTTGACTTCGGCTGGGTTAGGTCACGTTTGTGCGCCTTATAGATGCGTGGTTCACCTGATAAACTTCATTTGATAGTCAGCGCCGTGTTGCACCCCTGTATTTGCATTTCGTCTGTGTCAGTCGCACTGTAGTCACAATGAAACTTTACCAACTCGATCAGTGTTCCATCTTATCCTGTATCCCGCTCCTGATAGGGCCAGGTATTCGGTCTGATAAAGTCAAATGGGGTATTAAATATTGTGACATAAAAAAATGACAAAGGGAGGGGGGAGGGGCCACTGCATCCCCCCTCTCTTGTGCGCACGCTTGTATGTGGTTCAAAGGGACAGACTATAGCGCTGTGTCCCGTCTTGATCTGTCGCCGTCCGTGTGCCTCTTTGCGCTGTACCGTTCTGAATTATATGTGCTTCTATGGTACTGCAGCCACTACCTATTCCAGTCAAGACAATCGAACCCCGCACGTTCACCCACTCTGGAACGGGGTTTATTGACGACAACTATACCACTTGAGAAGGAGGTTTATGGACGCTGTAGGCGGGCGGCGAAAACTGACACACGAATCACAGAGCTAGCGCCAACAGCTCGAGCTCGGCTCTTCCAACTGAGGTTGCGTCCCACTGCGGCGCATTCCTTCCTACACATTTCTTCATCCAAACATTTACATCGCACTCTGGCCCTGCCCTTGTCAACATTTGTCGGAAGATGAGTCTGCCACCATAGAAGATGAAGGAGTGCAAAAAAAAAAAAAAAAAGAAAAGGAAAGAGAAGATACTACCAACAAGGGCAGGATGCACAGCTCGATCACAATGCGAGCCGTTCTGCCCCACATTCGGTTCACATGCACCAGGACGCAACCATGTCGCCGCCTTTCTTTCTCTCCCATATCCTAGAGCCTGGACTTCATGCACTTAGAGAGCCAGGGGGTCAGTCGTTCACTTAAGGAATCAATCAATCAATCAATCAATCAATCAATCAATCAATCAATCAATTTCCATATGGTGTGGTTGACTGACCGACCAAATGACCGACCGACCGATCACTGACTGTTTGATGTCTGCACCGGCAGGAAGTAACTATAGGCTACACACCCACCACAGCGGTGGTCGAGTAGAAGCGTTTCTGCCCCCCAACGTGGGAGGTACTGGGTTCGATTCCCTGTGCCGCCAGTCGCCCACTGGATCGACCTGGCGCTCTGTGGCGTGGATGGTTATCTCAACAAGGCGGTTTCTCCTTTGCGCTCTCTTACACTCTCACTTCCCTCTCTTTCAGTTTCTTAGGTTGACCTCGGATCTGCGCACACATTTCACAGTCCAGTGCAAAGTAACAGCGCAAAGTAACCGGCTACGGTTGTTAAATACTGGTTTCTCCCTTCGCATTATCTGCAGGCGGCACTATGGGCCTCGATGACGAGGAGCGGCTGCTTCTGCTAGACCCGGGCACGGCCAGCGGGGCACGGCCCAGGCACCCCGGGTACGGAGCCAATTACAACGCCGCCATGACAGCGGCCGGTGCCACGTCGTCGTCAGCGACCACAAGCAGCGCCAACGTATCAGGTGCTGGATGCAAGTAAGCCTGCCTCCCCGTACTCCAATTTCTATTGTTGAGAGTGCTGAGTAAGCAGAGTAGCAGGGTAACCTATATACGTGCCTTTCTTTCTCTCCCTCTCTCACTTGAAAATATGCCAGCGTTTTCTTTCTGTCTACGCCGCCTGAGGTAACGAACACGACGAGCACTTGGTTAACCTCTTTCCTTTTGCATCTCCTCGTTTTATATCCGCCTTCATTTGCTCTAATTTGGCCACGTTATAACGAAGAAGTCTGAGCTCAGGTGTCTCGCTAACACGATCTAATAATCGTTTTAATTGTACTAAACGTTAACGTCCCAATACCACTCATACATGGTTATTACCAGTGATATGGTTATCGTGTTAGCGTCTCTCATATGATTATGAGAGACGCTAACATGATATAGCTCACAAATTTGGTCCGAAAATTTAAGCAGATCCGAAACAATTTTTCCAAATAATCATCGAATGGACTTAAAAGAGCTTATTGCCTCACGAATAGATTGCCGCAAAAAATTTTTAGAATCCGTCAAGTACAAGTGGAGTTAGAGAGATCTGTCGCACGCTTTAAGAGCTTTTTCGTAGCAGCAAGCGCACTGAGAGCTACGCAAGGGGGGAAAGAAGGAAGGAATGCAAAAGGGAGAAGGCAGGGAGGTTAACCAGACAGCAGTCCGGTTGGCTACCCTACGCCGGGGGAAAAGGGAAAGGAGAGTGGAAAGATGAGAGAGACAGAGAGAGAGGAGCGCAAAACCACTCATATGGTTATGGACCGCTCATATGGTTGAGGAGGGAAATGACAAGCGTGCAAGAAGCTGCGTCCGTTCGTCAGCGCGCCTCATGAACCTAAACACAACCTTTTCTTTTTTGTCTTTTTTTTTCTCGAACGCGCGGCTTATTTTCAGTGTGATCGCAAGCGCGCGGGCACGTCGCGGCATTCCGCGGCGGTCCGCAGTAACTATGCGGATCATGATGCTCGAAATCAGCCAATGGCCGTGGACTCTGGGTTTATGCGGCATCATTTGTAACATTTCAAGCTGACTTTGAGAACCAACTGTAAATTCCAGGCCGCGAGCTGCGCAATAATGTTTGGCTCACATGTTCTCAGGGGCCTCGACTACCGATCTGCAGCGTTTTCTGATCGCCCTGAAAAAGTGTTGTTTTGCTCACTACCCGGTGTTATTCCGGTGCGGGCTAGTGTTGCTACAGGGTAACTTTAGCTCGCTATGGAGCTGCACCCCGGGCCAAGAAGCGCACCTGATCCAAATACCTGTTTTTGTTCATGCCAGCTATTGGCAATAGCAGAAATCTGCTGTGTGACGACCATCCGAAATGTTAGGGGCATCTGTATGTACATGAAGAGAGGGCGCTTCAGAAAGTAGCAACTTCGCGCTACGCTTGTGTGCTCTCCTTGCCGCACACCCGAGTGCAAGATTTGGCTTAGCAGTTCACAGGAGCGTTTGGTTCCTCATGCATGTTTTTTTTTTTTCATCTAGCAAGGGGGGGTCAGGACGTCTTTAACAAGCCTTGGAAACTGAACTATGCTGAAATTGCTAGCATAATACCATGGGAACCAACCATTGAGTTCATGTATACCGTGCAAGTTAAGAAGACGAAGTGCGAAGACAATGCGTGCTGCACCGAAGACGTGCTGCATCGTATCCTCGTTCGTGTACCTATATAGTATGCGTGCTACATACTTCGATCCTTATCATCCAAGTGTCTTTCGCAGTGCGCACGCACTCGATCCCTTATCTCTGACTCGCAGGCGCTTTCTTTACTGTTCGGTGCACGAGTCCTTGTCGACCGATGGCATATATTGCGAGTTTAGTACCGCCAAGATGCTGACGCGCCGCTGTTGCTGATGCAGGCTCCTCTCCTGGAATACAGAGCGCAGACTTCGACGTCCTCAAGAACTCGGAACCGTGATCGCCGACTTTTGCGCGTAGCGCACTGGTTGCACAGTTGTTTTGCTGAGGTGGGAACGAAGTCACGGGTTCGATACCCTGTGGTTGCTCCAGCGTGCACACATATGGTGCCAGAACAGTGGCGTAACCAAGGGGGGGGGTTCAAACCCCCTTCCAAAATTTTTCAGTTTTGCTTGCGTAGATATGCACGCACACATACAAACGCACGCATGAACATACATAAAGTATGGTTGAAACCCCCCCCCCCGAAAAAAATTCCTGGCTACGCCCTGTACCAGAACAACAGACGACACTCCACGAGGACTGAACGATCCTATATAATGCCACTTTGGAAGATCTGACCAGAATTGAGTATTCAGCGTAACGAGAACGTAAATGCATTTGAAGAATGCTGTTTTCACCCGCCACAGTGGTCTAGTGGTTATGGTGCTCGACTGCTGACCCGCAGGTCGCGGGATCGAATACTGGCCGCGGCGGCCGCATTTTCGATGGAGGCGAAGATGCTTGCGGCCCGTATATTTAGGTGCACGTCAAAGAACCCCAGGTGGTAGAAATTTCCGGAGCCCTCCACTACGGCGTCTCTCTTAATCATATCGTGGTTTTGGGACGTTAAACCCCAACAATCATTATTATCATTGTTAGAATGCTGTTCTCAGGAGCCTCACCGCAACGGCTCAAGCTACAGTTGCGTCAGCGCATTTGAATATGCGAAGGTTTATTCGCCTCGTGTGCGACCGATGGCGGCGCTGCGAACGGCGCTCCGGTGACGCAAGGGCGGGGATTCGGCTTTTGTCGTCTGCTACGCTCTGGCTAAAACAGCAGCATTTTCGTTATAGTTCGCTCGCGTCGCACGGCGTTCCTCGACTACTAGCTGCATTTTCTTCTTATGATATTTCTTGAGATGACTGCTAGCATTACATGAGTTTAAGAAACGTTAACATTTAACATATCTTCTGTATACCGACAGCCATCGCGGTCAGGTTCATGCCCCCGAGTTCGTAGCGTCACTCACTGCGCTGGATGGCGTTGAAATAGCTTACGTGAAAGCGCGAACGCCCCCGCCAAGTGAGTTAAAGAGAGTCTCCGCTGCTTTGAAATCGCAGCGCGAACAATTTTGCGGCTTATTCGCAAAAATCAGCGTTGTGTAAACAGACTTGAGATGAACGAAAATTCACGCTCCACTCCCAATTGTAGTCATGTGGACTTGTGCAGACACGACAGCCGATAAAATGAAATCGATAAGTTCATCGACCAGCGGGTTATTGCGGACCACTAGAATAGATTGGGCGAGCTGGATGCAAATAAGATCGCTCGGAATGAAACGCCAGCAGTGGTGCGCGTGGTACAGTTCGACTCTTATGATTAGAGATAGTTACGTTCATGAGCCGCACTCATGTTTTCGATCGCGCAGTGCTGCCTACTCGACTGTGCGAGCCTGCCAATGGTAATGACAGGATGGCGCGCACTATATTTCTAATGCTTGGGCAACGCGATCCGCTGCAGTGTTCACGTTTCACTTGATACCGATAGTACAGCTTCGAAAACATTAGGAAAAATCGGCGAATGTGTCCAGGAAGAGGAGAAAGAGAGCTCTTTCCCACCATTCTTTTGGCCCCTGTGACTGATTATTGTGGTTCTTTACCGTGCTGTAACAAGATTGAATATTTTAAGGTGGGAGCCCTAGATTCCACATAAATTGCGAAAATTGACCGTCGGCGTCCCGCGTCGCCAGCGTCAACACGAGTGATGCGAAAATTCACCACATGATCACGTCATCATGACATCCCAGACCGACAAAATTTGTGACGTCATAACGTCACGTCACAGGATTAAATCATCACATGACATCGCCCCTTTGCATTGCCTCCGTGATTAGTGGGCCGATCTCGGAGGCGATGCAAAACGAGGTGATGTGTAGAAAGCTTCAGTGCAAAACCACGTTACGTCCAGAAAGCATTCGGAGGGGGGGGCGGTGAAGGAACAATACATCAACTCAAGAAAAAGATGGCTTTGCCTTCGAGTCAACTTAGGCAAATGCATAAGGAACTCGAGTCTCTTTGTACAGTGATCGCACCAAGCCACATCAGGAGTCGACCGTTGAGACTGATTTACAGTATTTTATTGCAAATACATCTTTCGATGCGAAAGCTTTATATTTATCAACGTTAGTATGATTACACTAATTCTGTTCAGCATATTTTCAGACCACCGTGAACGAGTGAACAAACGTCGATTTATTAACGTAAGGATTGAAATATGTTGCAAAAAAAATAGAACAAAAACAAAAGAAAATCACTCCGGACAACCTACCGATATTTCATATCCCCGTCGTGAATCCCCTTTAGACTCACCCTGTTTATTTCGTGTTTCAATTTAAAGTACTTACGACGCGCTTACACAGCAGCTGCTAAAAATGTGTATTTAATCAAACGTTGTTGCCGTTAGCGCCACTTAATTTATTTGAATGACATCACACGTCGTTTGTCATGCTCCGAACATATGAATTGAATCGAAGGAGCAGGCTTGGCAACCGAACACGCGCAGCACGCGGTATACATTTATTGCGCTTTAACGGAGACATGGAAGCTGAAGCCCGAACGCTGAAGTCAGTTATCGAAAACGGGCAGGAAAGTCATTTTGAGTGCGCCACGGCCATAGAACAGCCGCGAAAAGAAAAATTCACCATAGAAGCATATGTACACATGGATGGCTAGCAGACGACAACAGGTGCAATCGACACAGAACGTGCTCCTGACGGCAACTCCGCTCGATTTAGATGGGCATTTTGCTTGAACATTCAGTACAAATTGCTTTATCAACTCGCCCACCAATGTTTCAATAACTCGAGCGCTATAGACAGGCTGGCAGCGTCGAGCAGCCTTCACGTAGCGAACGCGCGCGCGAAGAGCTGCATCCGAGTCCTCTCCTTGACGTCACACGCGAGAGGGCGCCACTCCAAGATCTCGAGGCGAATAAACCCTTCATCTATTGTTTTATCCGTCTGTATATTACCGGAAAGGAGGGTAACCGCGGAACGCTCTTCTATACACGTATAGCGATTTAAGAACAGTTCGGGCTGACGATCCATGGCGGGTACCAGGGTCCAAGAATGCTATTCACCGGAGCGGGACGGTTGTGAGCTTTGTCGAGCGTAATCCTGTGGACTTTCCCGGGACAATCACGGAGGATTAAGGTTCTGAAAACGCCGAGTTGCGCCCAAATTCTGTACTTCCATACATCCCTCGTGTCAGGGTTGCCGTTGATGGCTACCTTATATGACTCCGTCTGGCGACGAAAATTTCAGGTTGGCACCATGACTATACTTTCTGGCTACTATGAACTTCTGTTTTGGATAAAGTGACCATATTCCGCAGACTCTAAAGCGGGACGGGGGAGGGGGTTGCGGAATGATGGAAGGGAGAACATGTCACAGAACTGAAACAGGATATTACAATTTTAACAGCGGAAAGGCTTGGAGTAAGTCCGCGTAGTGTGCACAGTAACTCAGGCGCGTATGCGCCACAAGAATTGGACAAGCCCCGCTACCGAGTACAGCAGGCGCGACATTAGATAGATAGCGGAGCGAAGAACACTGATTGGGGGGCTGTTGGGAAGGAGATTGGAGCCTGGGGTGGGAGAGAGTAAAGCCTCGTGAAACGGGGAAGTGGAGATGATGAAGGAAAGGAGGAGATGAGAAGTACGGAAGAGATCGAAGAATGAAATCAATCGCAATAAAATTTCGAGGCAGGATTCGAACCCGGGTACCCATAGGCGTGCGCAGGGTTACCGTTCAGGGGGGGGGCGAATGTTCATCCCAGCGCCCCCCCCTTCCCTATTAGGTCAATGTATAAGGCAGCCTTTGCGCCCCCCCCCCCCCCCTCTTAGGTTCTTAGGTGCCCCCCCCCCCCCCCTCGTGCGCACGCCAATGCGGGTACCCACCATGAGTGTCGGCAGAATTCGTCTTGGGGGGGTGCAAACCCGTGTTGCATCGCGGCTAGGGGAGGGAGTGAGCACTGGTGTAGCTTGGGGGTGGGCAAGTGTTGGTGCGGCTTGAGTGGGGCAAGTGCCCCTTTTGCACCCCCCTGCCGACGCCCATTGCAAAGTTATGCACCGTAAGAAGGTTTGTTGACTGCAATAGGCATCGTTTACAGGCATAGGTCTCAAACTCCCATCAAGTACCAGGTCGCAAATGCAAGTTTAGTCCCGCAGAGGGCTGGGACAGCAAAAAGTTCAAAATAGGGGGGGGGGGGGGGAGGTTGAATAGAGGTTGAAAAAAAGGCCTTTCCCATATCTCATATGGATCATTTCTGACATGTATTTGACATGGTGATTGAGAAACGTATCTATACCGATCTCCACAATGACTGAAATCTGGACTCAACTGTAGATTTTTGTTCTGCGGTTATGTTTCAACAAAAGGTGACCACATGGAGTGCCTTAAAAAAAACAAAAAAAAAATCCTTAAGACCAGTCACGTCTATATAGTTTACCCGAACAAACCCTTATTATTCACGATAGGCGAGAAAATAATGCACGCACCATTTAGTAATGTCACAAACAGCCACAAATTCATAAAATGTTTAGGACGATGACTGTCATCTTATGGCCATGGGCCGCTGGCAAAAGGTCGGCGGGCTGCGTGTTTGAGACCCCTGGTTTACAGCTATATCACGCTGCTCATGGCGCTTGCCATGAACAGCGGGAGCAGACCGACTTCGATTAGTAGAGTTTATGTAATACGAGTCCAGCTTTAGACAGTGATACCTGGTTGAAGATGAACAGCCCACATATTTTGTTGCGGATCTGTTGTTGTCAAGTTCACACGAGTATGTACAAGCGCTGCGCATCAGAATTAGAAACTTACACATAGCATCACATAAGTCTGCGGCGTCAATGAAAAACTACTTCAACGTTTAATGTTCCTACTGTCTCGTTGGCTGGAGAATGTTCCGAGATTACTAACATAATATATCTGAGGTTTCACGTCCTAAATCCACGATGTGATTATGAGGGACACCGTAGTGGAGGGCTCCGGAAATTTTCGACCACCTGGTGTTCTTTAACGTGCACTGACATCGCACAGTACACAGGCCTCTACCATTTCGCCTCCATCGAAATGCGACTGTTGCAGCCGGGATCAAACCCACGACCTTCGGGTCCAGCAGCCCAGCACCGTAACCGCTACACCACCGCGGCGGACGCCAAGATAACTCCGCATCGGGCGAGAACTTTGTGCTGCCTACAGCGTTTACAAGCGCACTGAATTTATGATAATTTGTTGATTTATTTGCAGCTAATCTGTGGCTTGAGGATCGAGCAAGAGGGATGAAATCGTGTTCTTAATTCTATGGTGTTGCTTGTATTCAAAGAGGTATTATTTATTGTTCAATAAGAAAAACTCTACTCATAAAACAGCTTAATTCTGTTCCATTTGGCGGCAAAATTAATTGGAATGGCTACTTTAGCTACTTTTAGCTGAAGTTCTGTCTCCTTTTCAAATCGGCCCTACGGCAACACCGGCTGTATATAGTAGACGTACAGAAGCGCGCTTCTACGAAAGTTAGAAACAGCCCAGGACAGGACTGCCGGCATGCCTCCCCGCTTTCAGACCCGATTCTACGTTGAAGCCATCTGTACGCGAAGTGTTCGAACATCGACCCTGGAGATTGTAGATAAGCGGAGCCATAGCTGATATATGCACAGCCTCGATATGCGAACGGTGCCCGCGTTTAGACACCGCGACGTTATCTTCCTCAGCTCTTCTTCTTCGAGCCTTTGCTACTGAGACTGTACGCGAGGGCGAAGGGTCGACGTCTTGCCCGAGGCTATTCTATTCATTGTCGCGCGGCGACACTATCGTATGCGCTACACAGACTCGCGTGGCCGCTGAAGTGCTGCTTCTTGCCGTCGAATAAGAGCTGAGTAGCACGAAACACAGCATAACACAACATGTGCCCTATTTTCCTATTAATGAGAACTAACAGACAATAATGCCAAGGAAAGTATAGGGGATGTTATTAGTAGTAAATGTAATGTAAATGTGAAGAAAGAAAAGTGGGCGAAAAGATAACTTGCCGTGGCCAGGGACCGAACCTGCGACCGACTTTTGAAAATCACATTACATCGCGAAATGCAACTCTTGTTTTCGTTGCTGCGATTTTCACGAATCATATATCTGTGAAAAGGTGTATTCGGCGTTATACAAAAGCGCTAGCATATCCTAAACAACATATAACTAAAAAAGAAAATCGACGGCATACGTCATCCAAAAAATTGAAGCCGATTTGCCGAAGAGCAACTGTCACGCCTTGAGCCTTGTCATCTGACAAGACACGTCGGCTTGAGACATTAACGAAAACAAGCGAAGATCGCTACTTGATAAAGACGCTCACTCCGGTCAGGACTCGAATCCGCGCCATCGTTGTCAGCTGGACACCACGACCGCTGAACCACAGAGGCGGATAGTAAAACAAGACTTCAATCACATTTCGAGATGCAGATGACACCGATCATTTAATGGTTGAATCTGCGTATAACTGTTACACGCGTAATACAAGTTCTTTGCACTGACATTCGTTAAACGCGAGCTTCGACTGCGCAGCAATCCCGTCATCTTTCTTCACAAGCGTGACAGAAATCTATAAAACTAATTAAGAAACTCATCAACGACATTACTCATCAACTGAAGATGCGGGCACGGAATGACCGTTGTCACGGAAAGTCGCGCACGAACTATGGCACGCAGGACATGGACACAATGAATTGCCCATGTTCGCACATAAAATATATCATGGTCAGTTGCCTTCTTTTAGGGCGCGTAAAAGGCAATGATATAAAAGCATTATATACAGCGCAACAGTAAATTGCTTTCCAAATAGAATATAGCCACCCTCAGTGCGTCTTCTAGTTGCTTAAAGGCGACATGAGTTCATACACAAAGGTAATAAAGCAAGGTAAGGCTGATGCATAAACGCACCTGTCAATGGCACAATATTTGAAAGAGATCAAAAGCGCATCTCCGTGGACTAAAAAGGAAACGCGGTATAAACAAGTATCGGCTAAACCGCGTGTAACCATATATATCTAAAAATGGGTAAACAGCAAAAAATAGCCGGTCTTCAATAGTCTGGGAGCATATATCGCCCCCGAAGGCACACTCGATTGTCACGTTCCATCGCTACAGAGTCAGTTAGAATTGTCCTGTCCTTCAGCGGCCAGGCACTTGAGGATCTCGCGTCCGATGGCCCGCGCCATGGGCGGCGGCACGGCGTTGCCCACCTGCCGGTGCCTGTCTAGGATGGTACCGAAGAAGCGGTAAGTGTCCGGGAAACCCTGCGACCTCGCGCACTCCCGCACGCTCACCACTCGGTGCTGCTCGGGGTGCAGGACTCGCCCCTGCTTGCCCATCGGCTCCGGGATTGGTCACGGTCGTGCTGAAGAAGCCGTCCCACTCGAGTCGACCGTACAGACCGGCCCAGTGGTTGTGCCTGTTGCCAGTGTGCGGCAGGCACCACGGAATCAGGGTGTTGTCCTGGCGGCACACCGGGTCGCACGGCTTGTCCGACGCGCACGGGACAGACGCCTCGAAGGGCGCCCGTCGACGACTTGCCGTTCTTGGGGTCGTGATGCGTGTAGCGAAGCTTCTTGGTGTACGTCACGCCGTCCGAGAGCCGCACCACGATGTTGGGCAGGTCGCGCCAGTCGGAGCCCGGACCCAGGGGAATGTGCCGCATGCGGGCCTCGACCAAGGGCGCCATCTCCTTGCAGACGTGATCGCGCAACACCGCGCCACCGGCCCGGAGCACCTTCTGGAACGGGGTCAGGGCCTGGGCACCGTATGGAATCTCGTTGAACTTGGCGCCGTTGCGGATCTCGGGCAGGTCCGACATGGCGTCGCGGACGGTGATGGTCCTGAGCGGAGCGGACGAGGACCACTTGCAGTTGGACAGATACTTGCGCTCGTCCACCATGACGGTGAGCTGGCAGGCCCGCGGAGCGAACACGTGCTGAGGTTCGGGGTAGAGAGGCAGTTTCTCTCCCGGGGCAGCTGCCAGGATGATGGCTCTCCTCCGCGTCTGCGGCACTCCGTAGTTGCCGGCCTGCAGCACGCCGAAGGTGCACTGGTAGCCCATGCTGATCAGGCAGCGCAGGGTGAGCTTGAGGACCATGCTGCGCTTGAAGGAGACGAAGTTGCGCACGTTCTCGAGCAGGAAGAAGCGAGGCCGGTAGTACTCGCAGTAGCTGAGGTACGAGGCGATCAGCGAGTTTTTGAACTGGGAGTACTGCCTCGAGTTGAAGCGGTTCATGCCGCTGAAGCCCTGGCACGGGGGACCACCGCAGAGCAGCTCGACGTCTCCCTTCTGCGGCAGCGTCTGCCCTCGCTCGTTGACGGTCTCGCCGTCCATGACGAGCCGCAGCAGGCGATTGCAGTCGTCCGTGAAGATGGTGGCGTCGGGAAAGTTGAGACGGAAGGCCGTGGCCGCGGGCTCCTCTCTCTCGATGGCCCAGCAGGTCTCGCTGACGCCGGCCTGGTGGAAGCCCTCGGACAGGCCTCCGCAGCCCGCGAAGACGTCGAGGCTGCGTAGCTTGCGATGCGGAACGTAGAACTCTTCCGGCGGCTCGATGGCGACGGTTTTGGTCGAGCTCTTGCCTTTCTTGCCCTTTCCTTTGCCGAGACAACCCATCATGCGCGCCTTGGACGAAGGCTCCACGAAGCTCTTGGTCTCGCTTTCGTACGCTTCGGTGAAGTAGAATCGGTGGGGGGCCTCGGCGGAGGTAGTCTTCGACTTCCTCGGCCAAGTTCTCGCCGTACACGACGTAACACTTGCCGCACACCTGGTTCAGCTCGACGACAGCCTCTTCTTCGGAGTAGTACAAGAGAGACAGGTCGGCATCCAAGTTTCGGCTGATGCGTGTTCTCGGAGCGGTAAAACTTCTTGACTCTCAGTCTGAACATTTCGGGTTCGTTCTTGCCATTGCCGCTTCCAGATTTCTTGTAAATGGATACGATCTTGCCAATCTTGAAAGGTTCGGGCACGTCGGCGTTCGATCCCTTGATGTATTCCGAACGTTTGCGGTAGTACTCCGGGTACATTTCCTCATCCACGTCTTCCTTTTTGACACTGCCCTTGTTGTTCTTGCTTTTGGCCGGCTTGTAGTCGAATTCAAAAGCGTCCGGCTCTAAGAAGACGCACTCGCCGATGCAGAAGGACTTGCCCTGGAACGCGATACTCGAATAACAGATTCTGCCGTTCTCTTCCTCAACGACGTCTCCGGGAACGGGGGTCTCCAGTTTCTCCTCCGCTTCCGCATGACGACACGACGTACACGCTTGCGTCACGTCGCACTCCTCCGGACAAGGCAGTTCGGGCGGGTCGACGAAGCGCGCGTGCTCGGATTCGTAGGCCTTCTGATAAAAGAACGACCTGCCGTCGTCTTCGCCCTGTAGCACGCACTCGTCCTCCAAACTGTGCACGCCGCCGCGCGAGAACCAGTCCTCGGCTACCGGTTTGTGCACCACCGTACAGAGGTCGTTCACGGCGCTCAGGCTCTGGTTGTCGCACTCGTTGACGAGAAACAGCTCGCGAGGGTCGGACGACTCGCCCAGAACGGTGTCCGAACCCCGCCAGAACCAGTGCGCGTGGAACATCTTCTCGCCCGACGGGGTTTCGTACATGTACACGACTCGGGCCACGTCCAAAGGCGTACCGGGATCCGTGGGAGTCACGAGCACGAAGTCGCCCCAACGCAGTTCGTGGCCGTTGACCAGGGCGCGCGAGTAGTAAGACTTCTTGTTGAGCTTCGCGACGGGCTCGTCGTCGGCCCATCTGACGTCGCTGCCACCGCGCCGCGCCGTCTTGCGCGTCGAGGAAGGAGCCTCGGCCTGCGCGGCCTTGCGGTCCAGCTCGTCCTCCATCTCTTCCGTGTCGCCGTCGTCTTCTTCTGCCTCCTGGAAGACCTTGTTGAGGCAACGCCGCTCGACGCAGCACTGTTTCTGACGGCCCGTGCCGCCAAACTTGACCATGTCCTTGCAGGCCCCACACTTGCCGCAGTCGGCCGACTGGCAGGCTTCGCAGACTCCGCACCGCTTGCGCCGGACGGTGTTGGAAGCCTTGTCGTCGATCTGGCCGTGGAAGAGGACTTCGAAGACGTCTCGCACCAGCGGAGTCGTCGTGGCCAGCGTTCCGACGGGTTTCTTGGGCAACACTTCGCGTCGACCTCGGCGCATCGCTCGGCGCTGACCCTAACGTCACCCCCGCCAGGTGAACCAGGCTCCGCAGACACGGGGTCGCGATCAGGTGCGCCTCGTCGTCGTCTCCGGTGACGTCGAAACTCTGCACTTGGTCGACCACGAACTGGGCGTTTCGAAGCAACGCGTCCTCGGTGAACTTAGCGATGCCCTGGGGCGGGGGCGTGAGCTCGAGTTTGTTGAGCAGGTCCTCGTACGTCGTGCTGGGGTCCTTCACGAGCGTCTCGATCACCAACTTGCTCATGTAGATCTTCTCCTTGATGGCGTCGATGAAAGGAGCGTACTGCTCACTGGGCGCCATGAGCACGTAGTCGGCGTACGGAGTCGTGAATCCGATCACGGCGTTCTCGCCGCCGTCGAAACCCGCGGTCCACCACGCACCGATCGGTCCCATCGCCTTGCAGCAGATGCCGTTCTCGGGCGAAGGGTCCTCGTCGTAAATGGGCTTGACGTACCCGCTGAAGTAGAGCTCCACGTCTCGTTCGATCAGGCCGGCGTCGATGGGGCAAAGGTGCGTGTGCCGGTCGTAGACGGTGAACTGCGTGAGTTTGTGTTGCGGCGTGTCCATGACGTCGTCGCCTCCGTCGTCGACGGCACCGCTGTCGTTGAACACGCTCAGCCGCGGGTCGGTGAGCGCCGAGAACTCGTCGACGGCGTTCGCAGGGTCGCCCTCGAAGAGCCGCAACTCGGCGGCGTCCAGCACCTGGCGGCAATCGGAGCAACGGGTGTAGCTCACCTCCGGCGGCGGGCGGTTTCTTGCTCTCGGCTTGTTCGCCGTTCTCGCTCTTGACGCGCTTTGCCATCTTGCTGAACAGCGCGGTCAGAGTAGGCTGGCTGCTGCCCGGGAGCGTCGCCGTTAGAGCGTCGCTTGCGTTTCCCACCTTTGAGCTTGGAGTTCGGCGGCGACTCCGCTTTGTCGTCGCGGTCGTCCGAGCCGCCGCCGTTCGCTCCGCATTCCTCGTCGTCCGATGAACACTTGCCGTTCGTCGTATCCACTTTCACGGGAGACACGGGCACTGCGCTGACGGTTTTCATCGTGCCGCTGACGTATTTCGCGAGTAAACAAACTAAATAAACTGGAATTACAAACACGCCACGCGCATAAGGGACACCGGCTGACGAGACCGACGAGAGCCCAACAAGCGGTTTCCCGCGAAAAACTTCGCGCGCAAAGCGGCAGTGGCGCCGTCTCGTTATCACTCGGGCTCGCTCTCGCTTGCTGGTTGATAACACGACCGGCAAAAAAAAAATGATACAAACTTTTCCTTCGCGGAACGTATCTGCATTTATTTTGTTTTTCTAGTATTATCATAGCGGCGGTGTACGAGAGCCTTGGTACAAGAGTAGCGTTGCCGTGGCGACGTAGGACGCTGTCGATCCACGCCGAGCAAAGCAGCGTTTTTGGCGCGCTGCTCGCAACTGTTTTCAACGCAGCTGTTTTCGCTCTTTGCAGGGACAACGACAGGTGGCCTCGACCGAAGAAGGTCTCTTACTGGAAACTGGTGAGTAATAGGAAATGTTTTGCCTGTGCGCCGTGTCGTTCGTGTTATGGCTAGCGTAGGAAAACAGGTAAATGTAGATGCACGCATTTGATCGCCCGGTTGTGATCAGCTTTCTGATCTCGTGAAAGCGATGCCGTCGTTATTACTAATCTTCAATAATCATGCGTAAACTGCCTCATCGGAGTAGTTTGCTGTTGCTTTAGAAGTACTCCGAAAGCAGGCGGGAAAGTGTTAAAGCAAAGTTGGTGTCTTGTTAGCGCGCAGTTAAATGCGCGTCTACGCGTTTCTCTCTTCATGCTGTACGTGTTCGCTCTCCGCGAACCGATCATTCTATGAATTTTCCGCATCACCGGAAAACATGCTCTGTTCTGACTAACCGTACAACGTTCGTGAGCCCCCCCCCCCCCCCAAAACTCTGCGAGGAAGATGTGTGACATGATATGAGAAAAGAGGGGGGTTCAACGTACTCCCCCCCCCCCCCCCCCTCCCATTACCTCTCATTGAGATAAAATTCTGGCTACGCCCTTGTTTTATGCATAGGTGTGGTTTCATTTGTTTGTCAGATGTATGGCATTAGACATTTATATGTTGGTGCTGTCATGTCTCTCTTTCTGATGTCATGTTTATTAAATTTAGTAATTATTAAACTTAAGGCTTTAGAGCCTTGGTTATGCATTGTTTCCTCATAGATGGCTTAGTTGCTATAAATATCTGCTGCGTTAAAGTACGCGTAACCGATCTCTCCCTTGTCTTTTTTTTTTATTTATTTATTTATTTATTATTATTTTTTTTTTTGCTGTAATGTACTACACACTATCAAGCATGTTATTTCACTACAGTAATCTTGTTTAGTGTAAAAACATCAAAAAGATGAAATCTAGATTAAATGATAGCAAATCAAGTTTTAGTTTAGCGCTGCTGAAAACCAAGTTTTTTTTCCTCAGCTCATTTTATAAAATTTGCCAGTGGTTGTTACTCTAGCCTGTATGGAAGTGCGTGCTTCGAGTTGTTCTCGTCTGGTTATGTGTATGCGTGTGCACTTTCTTCATAGTTCGAGTACATCACAGACCCTCAGATGAGAACCTGTGATGCTTGTGACAATGTAGAACACAGCTGTTATACATACTGCTAATGGCTAGCACTTGCACATTTCCTACCTGTGTTTGCCTTTCCGTGCATGCGACTACTATGGATGAGTTCCAACTCATCCGTTTTCCTATCGCGCACTTCACTAATGACTTCGCAGTAACGCATTGCACATTTGTGCCCCATGACTGATTGATATTTGTGTGTCAGTTTCGCTATGCCACAGCGCAAGACATCGTACTGCTGTTCGTGGGCACAGTCTTCGCAATCCTGCATGGTGCGGGCTGGCCGCTATTGGCTGTCGTGTTCGGTCACATGACAAACGCCTTCATCCACCAGCAGCAGGCGGGCTTCTACGATGGCAGCGACACAAACTTCACCACGCAGCCGCCTCCTCAGACCTTCGGGGAAGCAATACGGCGCAGCGGGAGTCAGTCCATGTTTGACCCCGTCACCGTCCTCGAGTACAACATCACTATGAACAAGTTCGCACTCACCTACGTCATCATTGCAGCTGTGGTCTTCGTGTCTTCGTTTATACATGTACGTCAGACGTTCCTGCTTTTATAGTTTCAGTTACTTCGCTTCTTGCGAGGATGCAAAAGGAAAATGTTAAAGGATGTTAGATTGATTTGATTCTTGATCTATAGTCGGACACAATTTAAGAAGTCCGGAGAGGGCCTGCCCAGATGACCGAATCGCGGCAGCCAATCGCATTCACGACCAAAGAAATAGCCTTGCTCATGCACTTGGCACTGTTCTCAGAAGGGGGGGTCACTGGCCGTCCGGCTCATGAGGTCAGTCTGGAGTGCCCACCCTCGTTGGTACAGGCTTGTGTGCATCCACCTTTAAGGAGGAAATGCCGTGGACTTCTAAATTTGTATCCGACTATAGAAGTCAATCACCATTTTCTAAGTGCCGTTATGACTTTGTTGCATGGAAAATTGCAATATTTTAATTTAGTTTTAACTTCTTTTACATTTTGTAATTTAATTCAAAACTCACTACATCTTCTTCCTTTGCTGCTGTTTCTTATCATTAATGCTGCATTTACTACTTCGGCTTCTGGTAGTATTTCTAGTGGAGAGGCCTTCTAGCAAAGATATCGGTCTCACTTTCAACGTTTATTTGCGAGATACAGTGTGTGTATGTCAATCATCAACAGGTGTGGTGTTGGACCCGAGCATGCGATCGTCAGCTATACAGGCTGAGGCAGGAGCTCTTCTACTCGCTCCTTCGACAAGATGCAGCTTGGTTTGACAGGCACCGTGTCAGTGAAGTTGCCTCAAGAATGAACGAGTACGTGTTATGGCATTTAAATTTCTCTCAACTTTATTAAGGCTTATAAGTTAGAACATTCATCAGGAAAGAAATGCATACCTAGTTAACATGCTTCTACATGCATCCCAAGGGCACTTTCGATGATGATTGAAACGAATGTCTTGGCGGTGATTGGTTTCCTTTCACATCTTTCACTAATAAGCTGGTCGAGATAGGTTTGATCATGATCAAAAGTGGACAGTGCAACAGCCATATTACATATACTAAAATGTGTGCCAGTTTACGAAGTTCACTTTAAAAAAATTTTATTTGCTTTAAAGGTTCTTTTTTGTTGGGTACTTTACATTCATATACAGAATAGTTCACTTATAATAAGAACACTTAATTACTATTTATTATTACTTGAAGTGACATGAAACAGAAGGAAGTCGTGGCCTACAAAGCATCTCTTAATGTGAGAAGAGACGTGGTAAGCCAAGGAGGAGGCAAAAACGAAGAATACATGGTGATGCCTTCTTGAAGTTCACGCACTATCTTGCCATGGTGTCGTAAATGTTGGACAGTGACTACCTGAGATTTAAGCACGAAATTCACAAAACAAGAATATGACCTCCTACCATGAAGTAAATGAAAATAGACTTTTGGAAAGAATACTCTACCAGTCTAAATTAATTTAGGGCTTATTTCTCTAGATTCTCTTTAAAGCGGAGGGCTAGTGTGAAGCCTTGCGTATCACTTCTTCAAGTTGCTTCAGTTCAGTCTTCCGGCTTCAGTCCAATTTTTTAATGTAAATTGGGGTTCTAGATGTGCCTGCTGTTCCTGATGAGAGCATACATGTCTACGGACATATTCTCTCTCAATTACAATTCTTACTTGGTACAGGTACACATTATAGGGTGCAGTATTATTACAGTCGCATGAACCATCCGAAAATGGTCATATTTCGATGTAACAAGTGCAGAAATAAAGCACGTCCAACAATGTTTCTTGCCCACATTCATCATCATCATCAGCCTATGTCTATTCCGATGCAGGACAATAGCCTCTGCCAGTGATCTCCAACCCACCCTGTCCTGCGCAAGATGATCCAGTTTTATGCTTGCGAATTTCTTAATTTCAACGCTAGACCTAATACTGTGAAGTGAAACGATGCGCTGCATAGATGAAACGAGACAAAATGACACAGGAACACGAAACGGACGAGGACCGTTTGTCATTTTGTCTTGTTTCATCTATGCAGCGCATCGTTTAACTTCATAATGCCATAGCAACTAGCCCCAGTGGAAGCACTTCTAAACCAACACTGTGCCGTTCTCAGCCGCTAGTAGTCTTCTCTTGGAATCCATTACATCGCTCTAACAAACCACCACTTATCTCTCCTCATGACGGGAGGCCCAGGTCCATTACCATAATTACTCGAATTTCACGCGAGTTTTTTTTTTATAGATTTTTGCTACCTGTAGTCGACCCTCGTGTTACTGTCGAATACCGAAATTCAAGTTGTCTAAAAAGTGCAGTGATGCACACAATTATTTTATTTTCGTTTTATTTTTTCCTTCCTGGACGCTATGAAAAGTCACCCCTCGCATTAGAATCGTGGTCACGTTACAATCGAGTAAATACGGTATTTTCTCTCAATGTCAGCTAGGATATCGGCTATCCCTTGTTTTTTCGCTGATCCATTCTGCCTTCTTCTTATCTCTTGGGGTTATGCCTGTCATGTCTCAAATACAGTAGACTCTTGTTAAACGGAACCTGAAGGGACCAGGAAAATATGTTCCATTTAACAGTAGTTCCGTTTACTGGGAGATGAAGAAGAGTGCGGAATACCAGTACGAAACCAATCTTGTTAGAAGCACCTGTTCCATTTAAGCAGCAGTTCCGTTTAAGAGAT
The DNA here is from genome assembly GCA_030522465.1 of Rhipicephalus appendiculatus. Classification (NCBI taxonomy): domain Eukaryota; kingdom Metazoa; phylum Arthropoda; class Arachnida; order Ixodida; family Ixodidae; genus Rhipicephalus; species Rhipicephalus appendiculatus. The sequence continues at coordinate 2,096,947 of JALIZH010012893.1, forward strand.
TTCCGTTTACTGAGGGTCTACTGTATCTACGCTCAAATTAAAAAAAAAATGTCAGTTATAACGAGAGCTCTTGTGGTGGATGCGACTTCATTTAACTGTTGTTTGACTGTAGCCATTCCTCTAGCTTCCACTCTGGACTGAAGGCCACCTTTAAGTGATGGAGTACTTTGTTCACCATCGCTTTTTCAGCGACATGGAGCGCCTGCGTGAGGGAATGGGTGACAAGATGGGCCTCTTCATCCACTACCTGTCCACCTTTGCGTCTGGCTTTGCCACGGGCTTCGTTGAGAGCTGGGAGCTCACCCTGGTCATCATGTCGGTCACACCGCTGCTTGCCTTTGCCTCGGCATTCCTGGGCAACGTAAGTCACTCACGGTCATCGACTCGGACCACAAACGAATGCAGATAGAAAGCTTTGGAATGTAAAAGAAACGTAGCCAGTTTATCCTCTGTTGTGTGTGAAGCTTCTGGGGAACTAAGCAGCCCAGTAATTGTTTTGCAGTGCGTAAACTGTTAGAGAAACCAGCAGTTGCTGTAGGCAAGAAAAGAGGTAGGAAAATTTTGATGGTTACATAGTAATGTGCGTGCCAAAGACAGCATAATCTCTGGTGTTTGCCATTAGGACAAGCAAGGGGAGAGACGAATAACTCATTGCCAGTACGAGTTGACATCACTTTGGATTAACGCTGAGAAATGCCTTGCTGTTGATTTATTTATCGGTGTTATTTTTACTTATTTATTTACATCTTTGTATGTGGGGGGGGGGGGGGGGGACGTAGATTTTGACATTAAATTGTATTTGACCTGTATGGGAATTTAAAAAATTCATTTGTTTTTGTTTGTTTTTTCTTGTTGTTCTCTGTTGAGTTCATCCAACCCAGCACGCTTTTTGAAAGAACATGGTGTAAATGTATTAAATAGACAGGGTTACATAATATCAAAACAATCAATAAACACAAGATGAAGATGAAAAAAGTGGTAACAAGCATTGGCCTCGTCTACAAATTTAAAAAGATTTAAAAACTTTGCTTTAATTTTAACCCTCGTTAATCTCTACAGTTGCTATGAAACAACTAGTCCAGCTAGGAGTGCTTGGGACATGAGACTGATGCTTTATTTTCACTTCGTTCACATTAACCCTGCCGTGTGTTTACAGGTGCACAGCTCATATGCATAGACTATACTGTCAGCAAACTGGTGGCATACACAAATTGATATTGGTATGCTATATTGTTAAACTTCAGATGGTGTCCCAATCGGCAGCCAAGGAACAAGAAAAATATGCACAAGCTGGAGCCGTGGCTCTGGAAGTTCTGAGCAAGATACGGACTGTGGCTGCATTCTGTTCTCAGTATAGTGAACTGCAGCGGTGAGTTTTACGTCATCTACTACTACTTGCTGTTCTCTGTTTCCTGACATTCCGTTTTTGTGGAGCTGCGCCACTTCCATTAGCCTTCCTTTCGGGGAGATCGTCATTGTTTCAGTTAATTTCAAAACAATCAATAAACACAAGATGAAGATGAAAAAAGTGTGGAATTTGAATAAACTCAAGTTGGTATGAAAAAAGCATTCCCACATAGCAAAGCATAGCATTTGGATTGCTTACTAGCTGGGAAAACCAAGAATTGTCAGGTCAGGGAATTCTGGTGCATTTGGAAAGGCTGGGAATTGTCATGGAAATTGCTAGAGCCCCATCAACAGAACCTAATCTTAGCCCTACGCCGAAAGCTAATAAAGCCGCTACCTTGTCTTCAAACTCAGAACAGTGGAAGTGAAAGTGTGTTATTTAAGAAGGCAAAGGTACAGCTATTGACCGTTGGTTCCATACAGAGGTGAAATTACTCAAGCGTCTTCCTTTCTGAATGTTTGCTTTGGCTGCCATGTAGATTGGTAAAAGGTGCTCAACTTGCCTTCCTGAGAATTGTATACAGTGGCCAGTTTCACTGGAGTGTGCTACAGAAGGTGCTAGGCCTAGATATTTAGTATGTCTTTACTCGACAAAGAGCAGTGTAAAGCTTGTGATAATGTGCATATTCATGTGCTGACTAATTTTTCATGATGTTTGCGAATCTGGGCTCGTTCCTTATTTTTGCGAGTGCTGCGTCAATATTTACAAAGTATACATTCTGTTCATAAGGAAGCTTCATTCCTCGGTCTCTGAACTTCGCAATCTAAGTCTGACGACAGTTAAAGAAAGGGCACAAAAGAGGCAACCACTTTAAGCAAACTTATACATATGACTTGTATTTAAGCACATGAAGTCGGCCACAGCGCTGTCTCTAAAATGTGAGCTAAAAAAAAATGCCTTGCTTGTCAGGTCTTGCTGTTGCAAGTTGGCTGCTGCTTGTGAGCATTTGAAGGATAAATTGTCATTAATAAAGTGTGTGTCTATTCCTAAAACGACGTGTGCTTAGGACAATTTTTTTTATGTATAGGTGCTATATTCCTCCCTCTCTGCCCTGCGCCTCAATATAGTGTCCACGGAATTTTGTGGGTTTTGAAGTCCCCATGTTAGCTGAGACTAACGTCAAACATTTATGACTTCATAGTTCACTATAACCCCCTCCAACGTCTTGTGCGATGATTGCTGCATGGAAAGACTTGAAAGCGAAAGTTTTTATGTTGACTTTCAGCATGTGTATTTTGTGTTGTACCTTGTATGATCACACATTTCTTTAGGATTGTATTTCAACTGCAGGCTGTTGACACTGCCACGTTTCCACAGGTACATGACTGCTCTAGAAGCAGGCAAGACGGCTTCAAGGCGCAAGTACATTGCCATGGCATTTGGATTTGGCCTCACGTTTGTGGTCCTGTACGGGGCGTACGCACTTGCTTTCTGGTAAGTCTTAGAAGAAAGTGCAGGTGTGCTGCTAACTGATATTTAACAAATGAAATGGGCTCATGTTTGCCTGTGCGTGTGTGACAACATATTTGTTAGTTATATTACGTAGTAAGCAAATGTTTATTGCAATATATAGAGGTCCGGCAGAACTACGAACCCTTGGCTTTTGTAGTTGCCGAATTCATTGCTATTGCTACGAATGCTTCACTCTTAGGATGAAAGCAACTTTTCTTTGTTCACATTGGTTTTTTTTATGGTTTACTAGTGACCAAAGCGAGATCTGCTATGAAGTTCAGTCAATATGAACTGGGAAAGCTTTCAGGGACAGTCTGAAAATGGTGGTTCCAAAAGTTTTCGCTGTAGAAAAAAGTGTGCTGGAATGTAAGGCATTCACACGCATTGTCTAGGTCACCTATATGCTTCTTAGTACCAGTAGTCATGTCAAAATGGAAATGTAGTCGCAAGAAGCATTTGAAGGTTGAAACAGATTAAATAAAGACAAAGTCAGAGTTGACACTAGTACTCATTGTTACATTTTTAAAAGCTTACTCTCGGCTCTTTTGTGCAGGACATTGCCATTGTAGTGGTAAACAAAAGTGACTGGGTGACAGAGCGAAAAATGTTAATGGCATTTTTTTATGGCATTGCATGCATCCAGTAACTTGGCTGTGTGCTCTGTGCTCGTGTGTGCAACCGTCATATTGCACTTATGAGTTCCAGTTTCTGCGACTAATTCAGTGCCGGATCAGTGCAGAACAAAGACACTAAAATTTGAATCGGCACACATGAGCGCTGCTGTGTGTCTATTTCCTGTGCTTACATTTATCCCCGCCTCTGCACTATTAATCTTTGCATGACACTGTACTTACTCACCTAAATCTACTCTCTGTTTGTTATTCCGTTGATTATCCACAAGCGAACCTTCCGTCTTTCCACATGTTTCATTTTGCAACAATGGTGTAATCCTTGTCTCAACAGCTGTCATCAATCTCAATCCATGCACACTTTGAAGATTCTTGTTAAACTCTCGTGTTTTAGAGCAGGCAAACTTATTTACAACGGCAGACCAAGGTAGCCTTACTACAGCTGTTTCACAGAAAACCTGTGTGGATGTATAAAGGGATGCTGAAATGGTTGTGATGCTTTTTCCACAAACCCATGGAGCCAGTAGCGTAGGTCCTTCAAATCATCAACAGACCGATTTAAGCACTCTGCGTAAAGTGTGTAATTTATTATAAGGTTCTAAAGATGTGTGTTGCTACGCATTGCACTGTGCTGTAGCACCGAGTTCTTGGCCACCCCTGTTTTGGGACATAAGATGCCGCTGGTGTGGCCACTGTGACTGGCTTTTGTATCAGAGCTGATACAAATGGCTAGCTTTTGTATCAGAGTAGAAAACACAAGCAGCAGGGTTTAATGGCAACACCTGGTGGCACGGAGATGAACTAAGCTGACGTGGAGTGTGGCCTTCACGATAAACGATGCACCATTGGAGGATCACAGAGCTTAGTCCTAATTACTATGCGAAAAAGTTTAGGAGAAAAAGCACTAGTATTTGGGTGGAGGGTAGCCTCTAATTACCCATAGCTCTCCCTTGATACGATGTGCTTCACTTAAATTGTGGTGCGAATGATTTACTCGAGTTCCAACCTATTCACTTACGTAATCTTGAAAAACCATTTCAGGGAAACCTTTAACACAAGAACAGAAAAGCACTTCATGCTTTCTTGATTGCAGAAGTCTAACAGTGATTTTACATTTTAAATAACATGTTTCTTAATGTACGTACGTACTTCTTTTCTGAATTGCCTATACCGGTTTAAGATGAATCAAGTTCCATGAGCTGAAATTTTCTTACAGGTACAGCTCGCTTCTTGTAGCAGCTGCTAGGCTGGACCCTGGCAGGGCATTTATCGTGAGTACAGGTCGCAGTACTTGCGTGCACAAATTGCATTGGCTCAAAAACTTGTTCCATCGATAGTCTTGCTGACTACAGATAAAGGCAGAAAAGATATTGTGGTCTACAAATCACATTGTTGTTTGTCGCAGGTATTCTTTGCAGTCATGGTGGGCTCGTTCTCATTGGGAAATGCTCTGCCGCAGCTGAACTCCATTGCCGTGGCACAAATGGCAGCGGGGCGGGCATTTGAAGTCATTGACCGAGTAAGGTTTTTTTACAGTTTTGTTGTGAGCTTTGTTGTGGGATCCCACAATGCATGGCAGATCCCACAATGCGTGAGATCTGCTGGATTTTTATTGACATCCGGAGTTCTTTTTCTAATTGGACACGTCTTGATCCTAATTGTGGATATTAGTAGACAAGGTGCCTAATGTAATGCGTCCTTCTTGTAATGCGTATGTGTTTTTTCTGCATGCATTGAACCTACACGACTAATATGAGGAGTGTCTTGTGTTTCCAGAGGCCTGACATCGACTCCTACTCTGAACTTGGTGTGCAGCTAAAACAGTTCACTTCTAACCTCGCCTTTAAGGACATCTCCTTTTTTTATCCAAGATGTCCAGGTCACTTGGTAAGAGCCGCACTTAAGTTTTATATTTGTTTTCTTCTATGCCTGCACATTACTTTTGAGAATAATTTTCCAAAGTAAATGTATACTTTTGTATGTTCTTTATTGTCTTTCTTTTTTTGTACAGAAAAAAAAAATCATCTCCCCCCCCCCCCCCCTGCCACACACACACACCCACGTTGTCCCTCTTTGTTTTCCTGCATGTGGAGGAAGCTTATAAATTCAATCAGTTTTGTAAATATTAACACCTTGATGCAAAATTAAAGATGGCAGTGCACTTTCTACCAATCTTTTCTCCCATTCTTTTTGCTTTTTGTCATTGGTTCACATGCTGCTGCACCTAAAATTGTTCACTAATAAGCAACTCGATGTAACAGGCGATCAGAATGAGTAAAATTAGAAAATCAGATAGGGTACTAACAATTACGGCCTACAGTTATGAACATTCAGTACTCTAAGGAAGTGTTTGTATTCCTACTTTTCTACCTTGCTCAATAACAGTACCTAAAAATATGTAACTAACAATAAGTGTTAAGTTTCCTCACTGATCCCCTACACTTCTTTAATGGATGTTCAGTGCATGCAAACTGTCATAGTAGCAGCATGGCTTCGCTCGAGCCAGCATTAAGGAGAGCATCAGAACATATGGATGGGTTAGCCAAATGTGCTGACGCACTCTCGTTATCTGCAACACATCTTGAGATAGAGCATGCTGGAATGCAGTTTTGCCCACTTTGGCCACAGCTCATGTGCTCCGTTTTACTCTTGGGGCACCTGTACACGCATTGCATGTGCTTACGTTTGTACATTCAGTGCTTACATTTGTACCTGTTTACGCTGAACATGGTCCTATCATTTTGCACTTCAGTACCTTGTGCTGCATTCACACCATGAACTATTTCTGCCTGTGTGCCGGTGGCTTCTGTAGAAACCACTGCACTCAAGATTGTCTCGCAAAAGTGATGCGTTAGGTTTTCTGGGTGTGTACCAGTTCGACCTTACGTTTTCTTCACCTCCTCGATGTCAATAACCAGGTGTTGCGAGATGTGAGCCTGGAAGCCAACGAGGGTCAAGTAGGTGGCCATCTGTGGGACGAGTGGCTCGGGGAAGAGCACACTACTCAACCTAGTTGTGCGTTTCTACGACCCCCTGTTACGGTGAGGTGAGTTATGCTTGAAAAAAGTTAAGTCACCCTCTTCAGTTCCCAGTGTGGTACCTGCTAAATGGCAGAGCGTGACAAAGCGTAGAACTAAAATAGCTTTGAATAAAAAAAAAAGACTGCATGTGCATGAATGCAACATTGGAACACAGCTCTTATACATGCGTATTTTGTAAAGCTCATGGAAAGCTGGAAAGTTCCTTGTACTTTGCCTGAAAATTAAAAAGCTTTGTCGTGCTGAAGATCTCGGGCATCAGTATCTTAGCCTATATGTATTTTTGGCTCAGCTGTTGATTAACTGGCCTGTCTCAAACACTGTCATTTTTCTCATGCGCAAAGTGTAAACGGTCGTGGATGGGGCAGTGTGTAAATGGTTGTTCAGAAATCATAAATGAAGGGATAAATGTTTGATAACGTAAAGTTTGATGCCATAGTTCGATACCATAGAGGTTGATATTATGGAGTTTTATACTCTTAAACGTGATAATGATGGGCAAATTAACATAGAAAGGATGTACTTAAGTTGTTTTTTTTTTCATTTATCTATAACCTCGGATGTGTTCTCATATGTTTGAGACCATATAGTCAAGTTATAAGAGCGTGTGATGTACATCTTGCATCGGTTCTTAAATTGTTGCTGCTTTGATGTCTCTCAAAAGAGAACAGTTACAGTTTTTGGTAATCGTGAGAAGGTTAAATTTTAAAAGGTATCTCCAGAGGTGCACAAACTGCAATGTGATTTGTGTTTGTTCCGATATGACTGCTTATGCGAAGAAGCTCCGTGTTCTGACCTGCTGAACTTGATCGCCGAAAATAAATCTCTGAAACCTTCTCTAGCTTATAATAGTGCCAGTAATTAGTCTTTTCTCTTTACTCTAGATTACTCTGGATGGAGTGAATCTGAGGTCCTTGAGTGTACGGTGGCTGCGTTCCGTGGTGAGCCTCGTGAGCGAGCGGCCGACTCTGTTCAACTACTCCATCGCCGAGAACATCCAGTTTGGCCAGGAGGACACCACGATGATCGAAGTTGTGGAGGCGGCCAAGCTAGTTGGCATGCACGAGTTCATCATGAGCCTTCCGAAGGTGAGTACAGGCAGAGCCGTTATCAATTATCTCAATACTTGCATGATGCATGAAAGCAGCATTTTTTAATATGCTTACATAGCTTTCTGATTGCTGAACGTTGATGTCTGTTATTCCCCTGCTTTTCACCACTCTTTCATTTTCCTGCAGATATGATTCTTTATAGAATTCTCTATAAAACGTATAGGTGACTACCCTTTCTCATTATAAAAACCGAAACATTTTGCGTAATTTCGTGCACATCTTGTGCACAGGTGCGTTAATCTTCAGCAGCAGTAAGGCCAATAATAAACTACTTGATGTGATGTTCTCGTTAATGTTTGTCTGAAATTTATTCATTTGGCAACCTCAGTTCCACGTGGGACTGCTGCAGTTTGAATAAGTAAAGTTGCTTTCGCCACTGCTGCAGTTTTACCGGGCTGTCTCTCGTAATCATATCGTGGGTTTGGGACGTTAAGCCCCAACAATTATTATTATTAGTTTTACTGGGTTTCACTGAAATGAATAGCCACCATTCCTTTTTGAATTTGTGCTCCAATTGATGCAACTCAAACTGTATAATTTATTTGCTCTCTTTTTCTGGACTCAAGTCTGTTTAAATTTAATACATTTGCATATGTTTGCAATTTGCATTTGCATATGTTATGCCTATTATACACAGCTTGCCTTGGTAGCTGTAATGTGGTTTCACACCTATGGATACTCTGTGTTGCATGTCGCTTCTAGTGTTAGGTCATTACAACCCTGCCCGATTTGTTCCTTTAATCTGCCTGTACAGCGTTACAGGCAACCTTGGCTGAATGATGACAAGATAAGCATGCGGCATTGATACAAGTATAGATGGATTTGGTTTCTTGGCCAGGGTTACGAGACTGAGATAGGGGAGCAAGGTTGCCAACTGAGCGAGGGACAGAGACAGCGGTTGGCTATCGCACGAGCGATGGTCAAGACTCCCCGGGTTCTGCTTCTAGACAATGCAACAGGCGCACTGGACGGTGCCTCCGAGGCACACCTTCTGCGCACCATTGCCAAGGTGAGAACTGGGTAGCAGGCAGCTTGCACACCCCTGCTTGAATTTTAGAGCAATAGCATTAAAGAGCTCATTTCGCAGAAAATTTGGCGTCGGTGTCGGTTGTTAGCGCGTTGGCTGCGACTGAAAAGTTGGCTTTGGCTATGAGCAAAAAGTTGTGATGTATTCAAATAATAAAAATCATGGATCTGAGTCAGAATCTAACCTTAGTCTTTTACTTGGCAAGCAGGTGTTCTAGCACAGCACGACACCACTGCTTGAAACTGCTTCAAAAAAGAAACCTATACAGTGTTGTATAGCGTGGGGAAGTCGCGTTAACGCATATAATATTGTGCGGCAGAAGCATAGAATCGTGTCAGGTGTCACACCATGTGAATTGCACAACGAGTGGGTGGTTTAAAGGCAAAGCCATTACAAAGTGCTCAGGCATAGTTAAGCATTAAGCAACAGCATCAACAAAGCGTGCAGCTTTGTAGGGGTGCATATGAATGCATAGTGGGATATTTCGCTATTGCACAAGAAAATTAATTATGGCGTAGTGGGCACCTTGCAACTTTACTTGCAGTGCGACTTTCAGGATAGTTTAAAGCGGCAATGGTTTCGCGTACAGATGTTCCTTTTGTCACAGCACGGTTGAGGTGCCTACGTAGAAGCGAAGCCTGGGTGGCAAATCAGAAGGCAGTGCAAATGGGGCCCATTTATGGCATCGCGTTCTACCCTTGAAGGTGAAGCCCAAGCGTCCTCCAAGCTTTTGTGGGTGCAATTCATGGAACTACGTATCATTTAAGGAGTACATGCAGGAGCTGGGCTTTATGCTGTGATTACAGTAGTAAGTGCAGAATTTTGGGTTCCTCGGTTTGGTTCTATACCTACAAAAAAATCCCTGTTGAAACCTAACCGCCACTTTCACATTAGCCATCTGTGGCCTTTTACTTAGAAGCAGTGGCATACTGCCGCCTCTCCCCCTTTTGCGTTTTCGCTTCAAGCATCGCAGCGAAACTTTATAGTACTCGCAACTTGCTTCAGCATGGAACATGTTCTGTAGATATAGACTAATTTTCTGGTTTCCTATTTGAAATGATCAAAGAGGTGAGTTCATCACACAACTCCCAGTTCTGCAAAATATCACGTCAAGAGCATGTGTAATATAATAACGTACAAAAAGAGAAATACTTGTGTCATGTGATGTTAAGGGGTTGAGAAATTCGCCCGAGTTCAGATATATTCTGCAAGCTACAATATCGCGAGTGACCATTTGTTCGCAGGGCAGTCCCCGTCGCGCAACGGTGGTGGTGACACAGCGGCTGTCGACCTTACGAGAGGCAGACATGGTGTACGTGATGGACGAGGGGCACATTGTGGAGCAGGGCAAACACGACGACCTGGTGGCGAAGAAAGGCTTCTACTTCCAGCTCATGCTGAGCCAGCTGACGGAAAATGAAGATGCCGAGGCTCCACCACCTCCACCCGTGTCCTGCCCTCCTGCCTGTAAGCTTGTTTGCCTGTAAGCTTGGCCTGTAAGCTTGTTTGCTTAGTTACACATTTTGCTGGATCACTAGGCCACTCCAGCAGCTTCAACGATGGACTTGCTGATAACTCGGCTTCTTGGGAAACAGTGTGAACAGATCGCAGCATGAACAGGGAGGTGAAAGATGTGACAAGTGTGCTTCAAACGAGACAGAAGTTCACACAATTATGGTGTTTTGAAGAGGTGAGAGGCTGTTAAGCAAGCAATGTCGCCGGAGCTCACGTTTCGACGACAAAAAATTCTTTTCATTGGGGACTGGTGACGACAAGTTGCCTCGTCGATATGTTGGCTCCAGCGATAATTCTTGTTTAACAGTTTCTCATAACAGTGCACCGTGAGTGTATAATGTGCGCGTCTTTTGCGGGTTCTCTACAGTGACCCAAATGTGAGGCTTTTCTTGGGTTATTTCAGGCACTTCGCAGTAGGTTCCCATCTTGGATTGTTTCAGTTCCTGTCAGCTAAGGATTTTTCACATTGGTAAAATACAAAACCAATCGTGTCGGATATGGTTGTTCCATTTAGCTGCAGTACCGTTGAAGCAATTTCCATTTGTTGAGATTTTACTCTTCTAATGAAGAAGTTGATGAAGCAAGCCCAGAGCATGTGTTTGACATCAAGAGCTTGGAGTTATTGGTACCAGTGCTGCGTTTTTCACCTCCCTTTTCACATTCTTTTTATCTTTCCGTGATGTTTTCCAACCGGAGAAGCTTGGTATAGCTGTTATCATAACTTACCCTCATGTTAGTTCAGTCGTACTAATTATGACATAACACCACTAATGTGTCATTGTAATGACCACTTTCTTGGCTTGTAAGTAAGTTCCCAGTAAAATTCTCTCTGTTCAGCACTTAAAGCTGGTTGCAACACTTGCCAGTCAACTTTTCATGGCCTGTTAGCGTTGACTGCACTAGTGAGATGCATTTCATCCATGAATCCACCACACTACTTGTACTACTTCAGCAGAGTGAGATATTGGGCTAGTTGGCCCACATTGTGAACAGATCTTTCCCTTTCCTGGAGTTCTTTTTTTCCTTCATGTTTTTTTTCAATAAATCCAGTTGATAGTTTGTGCTTGTCGTGTCCACTTCGTAACGTGTGTCCTCTCTAACTTCTGATGTCCCAGTAACTGTAGCGCAGTATTTTAATCATTGTACTACTTCCTTTGCATACTTTCACGCTACACGGACTGTTCTACATTTTCTCAAGAGCTCTGGACTGGAAGCTAAGCTGTACGAAAATCACTGTGCTACGTAGCTATTGTACGTACACGTAACCTCTTTCTGTCCCCATCACCATATCTTGTCTTTTCTTTTTTCCCTTTCCTTTTCCCCTGTGCAGAGTAGCAGGCCGAGCACACTAGCTCAGGCAGACCTTTCTGCCTTCTATAAATTCCCTCTCTCTTCACCGCATTTTCGTTGGTACATCTTACCACAACGTAGCTGGTTAATCGGCTTCAGTTTACAAGCTTCTATTTTAAGCACATATTTCTTTCCGCAGTGTCTTTTCTTTTTTTAACCTTACTGTTGCTTATGGATGTTCACTGCAGAAGTTTGAAACTGCTAACACTAGCGTGCTTCATCCACGAGCGCGCAACATTGCTGCCTCCACCTGGCCTTTTTCTCTTGCTCTGTATGTGCAGCCTGTTGATACGAAGTCTTTTCCAGCAAGACAGGACGAAGATGACGAGGAAGAACGGCTGCGAAGACGCAGGAAGGCCCTGCTCCTGGAGAGCATCTCGCCGTTCGACCGCGAGTGCAGTCGTCTCGCCGACGACTTCATCAAGGCAGGCATTTTTTTACATTGTCCGTCCCTCTTCTTTGTCCCTTCCTAAAAAGAACGAACATGCTACTGTATTTTCTCGTGCACAACCCGCACAAAATATACAGAAATTTCGGAGCTAAAGTCTGGTGGGACTTATTATGAGAATTTGGGTGTGCAAGTTGGCTTCACGGCATGGCTTCACATCAGTACACAGGGATTTTCTTTTTTTTTTTCCATGGCTTGTAGTGTTGCAGGGGCGGGTTATGCACAAGAAAATTCAGTAACTGATAATTGTCTTCTAAATTTATTTTCTTTGTGGAGTTATGTTACTGCATGTTAACACACCAGCCCCCCAATCTCACTTGCTCACTTTCTTATCCATCCTTGCAACTTTGTTAGTTTTATTTTTGTAACACCCTGCATTTCAGTCGAGCGCATGCTTAATGTTTGACACGTGAAACGTTTCTCGGCATGCATCTCTGGGTCCGCATAACACTTTCGTGACCACGGAAAAAATCGGTTGTTTTGGGGTAATGCAGGAAACTTTTTTTCCTACCACAGAAATTGATTGATGCTAAAGTGTAGGGTATCAAATGATAGAAGAAGGATTGGTGTTTCCAACAGTATTAACTTCAAACAACAGATTTATTTTGAATATTATCAAAAAAATTATCAAAACAAAGAACAATTCAACAAAACAAAAAAAATTCATAAGAACATCAGTGCTGCTCTGCACCGGGTAAACATTAAAAAAAAATCAAAATGTATGTTTTGAACATGAAGCCCTTAATAGAATAATACTGCAAATATCAAGCACTAGTGCCTGTCATGCCACCGTGCGAAGCAGTTTCTCGACGCGGTGAAACAAAGGATGGCTCACTGTGTGTTGGCTTTTCAAAAATATGCATCCACGCATACTTATTTGTGTGGTTGTATATCTCTCTGACTACTTCTGCGGTGATAAAAACAACACGATAAAGCCTCCGTACAGCACTACGGAGCAGTAGGTCAATGTCGGCTCTGCGCCGTCTTCACTGAGAGAACTCTGCTCTGTCTGCAGCCGGTACCAAATGCTTCCGCCCAAACAAAGTTTACACCTTGCAGATAAGAGCTGTGACCTCTAGTACACACCGGATACATTTACATCACCATGCGGCAGTGATAAAATGGCCCAAGGAGAAAGTGAAACTTTACTGGCAGATACCTGCTGATGTTCCAGGGTGATTTGACGCACTATCACCGTCAGTACTAAAGTCTGATGAATCTATGTTGTATTCCGTGTCTGTGCTGCTACCATCACCCAAAGATTGACACTCAGACTTCATTGGAATTTGTTGAAATTCACCGTTTTGTGGAGCACCCACGAAGCGACATCGATGACATAACCAAAACCACGCGCTCACCTCCCCGACTGCGAGGCAGCTTTAAAAATCCCCTGCGGTGGAAAAAAGAAATTCAAAAGCAAAACTGACAAAATACTGCCTCTTTTACCCTTTAATGGCGTTAGCTGTACCAGAAGCGCTCCGGAGAGTGCCAAAATTTCAACTTCAAGTGATCGATAACTTACTAATGATGGGAATAAGCACGGTCGTGGAAGTGTTAATGTACTGCAACATATTTTGTGCTTTCTTTTTTTCTTCACTCACATTCCATGCACACAATAATTAAAACTGCTATGCATGTATTTTGTTTGTGCAAGCATTGCCCTTAGAATGTGAGATGGTCAGCACTCGATTTAATATGGTTAACTATGCAGAAATTAGGTTTTTGAGACCTTTCTGCTGAGATTGTGGCCTTATTTCCACCGCACCAATGTACCGTAGTAATCTTTGTTAGACCATGTTATTAGCTTTTTTATTTTTAATTTTGCGTGCCTTCCTCGTGTTCTCTTTAGCTGAATTGCTTCCTTATTGATATCGATGGAACGTTTATAATATTGAAGGCTGCAGTCCTGACTGTGTTAAGTTTACTGTCGATCTTACAAACTCTTGGGTACGTGTGCAGGAGGATGTTGAACTCCCCTCTGCCCGCAAGATCTTGCAAAAGGCCAGGCCAGACTGTGGCTGGTTCTTCCTGGTGTCTCTGGCTTCTCTTGTGGTGGGAGCGTCCCTGCCCGTGTTTGCGGTCTTCTACAGTGAAATTTTCAACGTGAGTGCATCTCCAAGTTTTTCAATAAGAGTCATTATTCTAGTAGTTTTCTACATTCAGGGTAAAATACACTCATACTGGATAGCTGGCTAAAAGCCATGTTTGCACTACATGCGACACCTTTGAAAGAAAGATGAGGTGACCCAAGCAAGTGCCTACAGCCCACTGAAAAGGTTAATAATATTGAATGCTGGTGTTTGTATTGTATTGTTTGTATTGCTAGCATGGATTTGTGACTGCATATAGTTTTCAGATGCTATAATAAATTTAGATTTAACTTTAAAAATTCAGAAGTGCTATGCAGCCTTTTCCTTATGTCTATCTTTCTCTCTCTCTCTCTTTTGTTTTTCATATATGCTGTCTACTTCCCCTTTTTAATCCTTTAATGATGAACACCCGAACAACCACCTCAGCTCGACATACTCATGTGCTACAAAAGTTAATGAACTGGGCAGTGTGTTACGTATTGTTGTTAAAATGTGTGTGTTTTCTACTTTTCTATTGTTAGCAGCTTACATCTTTTCATTTTTTTTAATGCATTCTCTAGCAGAATGCCCACTAAACACTGTGACATTGGGACGTCCTTCTGTAATACTGTATGTGTGCATATGTAATGGTTGTACCAGAAAGCTTTCTCTCAAATGGCCTGAACTTCTGAAGCACTCAGCCCACTCATATCACCGCAACGTTTTGGACAATACTGTCTACCCGGTAACTGCTGCTGGGTACATATTCTGTATTTTCGTGTTTACAGACGTTCACACTGGTTGGGCAAGAGATGCAAGATGCCGCTTTCTTCTGGTCCATGATGTTCCTGGTACTGGCAGCTGCTAGTGGTCTTGGTCACTTCTTTAGGGTAAGCGTCCATCCTTGTTTCCGAGTCCTGTGAGAGAGGGCTTCTCTGTGTGGCAGCACCCCTGCTTACATGCCACAACCAATGCATCACTGTTAAACCTTGATCTGCAGCATAGCACACGTATTTGTTGTTTCTAGCATTGTATCACTTCTTCTGCTTTCTTTTTTTACTCCCTCCAGTGGCTGCATAAACCTGTTGCTGAATTCAAGGTCTTGGGTTCAATTTCTACGGGGACAGTATGCGAAACGCCAAAGAACCCGGCATGGCTGAAATTTATTCAGAGCTCCTCCCACCACATCATAAGTAGGATGTTTGCTGCTTTGACACATTAAGCCACATAATTTCTTTTTCTGTTGTTTTAGCCAACAGTAATAATCACTGACAATAATCTGATGTTCTAATATTGGCCTGTGTGGCACCAAGTTTCCTCTTGCATATCATAGCGTTCATCCTGCAACAAACATCACTGTGCCAATAATTGTTACAGGAGTCATTGCTTGAAGTGTCGCTTACTTTATGCAGACACTGGGCGTAGGCATTGCTGGCGAGAACTTGACATTCCGACTGCGGGTCGCCGTGCTGGCCAACATCTTGCGGCAACACATAGGCTGGTTTGACGATGAGTCCCACTCTTCGGCCACATTGGCCTCTCGGCTAGCCACTGATGTTCCTGTTGTTAAAACTGTGAGTGCAGCTGAATTCCTCACTTATTATCAAGACAAAAGGCCGAGGCCTTTTCATGTGACGGCTGTATGACTTTTTTGAACAGTTATTCGTTAAACAAGAGCTGTTGTGTCTTCCTTTTATAAGTTTGTGAAATGTTTTGTAGTTCTCTTATTTGCACGTTCAGTTGGATGAGTTCAGTTTCTATCATTGAGCATCCTGGACATTCTGGTTTATGAAAGAAAGCAAATTTTATGTCATGGAATAGCACTGTTGGTGTGGTTTTGTACATTGAGGACCATTCCACAGATTCAAGTAAAGTGTGCAGTATATTTTGCCATGCACTTTTAAAAATAACTTAAATATGAATGCATCTTTCTGTTGAGAAGTCTATCTTGCACAACTCCAGCAAAATAGAAAAGTATCCACGCGTATCGGCCCCACGAACAACTGTGTACGGGATTGTTTCAGTAGTTAGAAAAACAATCTGATACAAATTTATCAAGACATCGCAATTCTAGAATTAACCTTGTTTCGTACGCTCAGTCATTGCCACTGTAACTGCTTTTTCCTTTTCCTACTGAACAGAAATGCAGCAAAGCTGTGCCCCATGATACAAGTGAAACTTTCGTACACTTCTTTGCTTATTTGCACTTGTTACATATGCGGAAATACGATAATTTTCTTTACTGTACTCCCATTCATGTGGTTAGATGGGCATGCAGATCTGTCATTGTGGTTCCCTG
This sequence comes from Rhipicephalus appendiculatus, assembly GCA_030522465.1. Lineage (NCBI taxonomy): Eukaryota > Metazoa > Arthropoda > Arachnida > Ixodida > Ixodidae > Rhipicephalus > Rhipicephalus appendiculatus. Next base: position 2,113,294 of record JALIZH010012893.1, read on the forward strand.
TCTGTGCACTTTCCGGCCACTGTGGCATTATAGTTTTAATTTAATGTGCAATCCTGCTTGCAGGGTCAACATTGGTCACCACTGTGCTGTGTCATCATTGAGTTTGCCACTTTAGCGTCTGACACTGTTGGTGCCTTCGTGCATTTGCAGGCAGCGGGCTACCGCCTGGCAGTGATGTTCACGGCGCTGGTAACGCTTGGAACGAGTCTGTCGCTGGCGTTTGCCTTTGGCTGGAAGCTGGCCCTTGCCTTGGTGGCCATTGTGCCCATCCTGGCACTGGCTGGTGGACTGCAGCTGCGTGTTGAAAAGGCCTCCCAACGTCGCGACGCACACCTGATGATGCATGCTGTTCAAGTGAGTGAAGCGCCCAGCCACATGTGTACGCTCTCGTGTATGCATGTGTACAGTGCTCATGGACTGAAATGTAACAATTTAGGGCTAAGTAATGCACATACTTTTGTTTCTGCCATCTTCAGTTTGTGTCATATCGGTGTAATTTGTACTCGAACACTTGCATCACAGCCAACATTATCTTTAGGGGCCAGGTTCGTAACAACATGACGCAGTTATCTCGAACCATTGCGCATACCAATCGTTATACTGAAAGTTTTGATGTCACATGTCAATCCGTGAGCACTGTACAGAACAGCATTGTTGTGTATTACACAAGGTATTATTGATCGAGTCACCTTGCACTCTCACTAAGCACAGTAATGTAAAGTTATATCATACAGAAAGCTTATTGGTAAATGTAAAAATATTTCACATTTATAAGCATTACGTCGTCACCGTATGCATGCTTCACAAATTGTGACTAGCACAAGATGTGTATGTGGCTCTTTCTAGTATGCAGCAGTTTATATTGCGGTAAGGCTTGTGAATATTCGAACACTTCGAATATTTGAACGAATAATAACGTATTCGAATTCGCTTCGATTCGAATTTAAATTATTGGGAAATTTCGAAGTATTCGAAATGGAACGAACAGGTGTATATTAGTCCTGCATGTAACTCTCCCTGTAAAGGCGTTTTCACTGCAGTGGAGTGGTGCTGTACCGTGAATACACCTTTACAGGGAAAATCCGCACTGCCGCGAAGCCTCAACTCAAGGTTAATGAACAAATATTACCCTCGCATCGATTCTTCCTTTTTTAAGTTTAAAAGCTTGTTATACTGGCTTGTATGCTCTAAGTATAGCAAATTTTAAAATGTAACATATTCTACATGTTATCATTTGCATTCTTCCGAAAGTCAAATATTACTACTATTCGAAGTTGCATCTACTTCCTTTGAACCAAAAAGAATAACGAATGACATTTGCTCATGCCTTGTTTCAATTTAAAAAAAAATATTGCGCAGGTTAGTTGGGTCATGACAAATATGCTCATTTTTCTTTATTGTATGTGATATATACTATTTGAATTCGATTCGAAATTATTCTAACCAAATCACTATTCGCTTCGAACCTAAAGTTTACAATTTGCACAAGCCTGTATTGCAGACAACATTGGGTACTTACTGTAAGCATATGTACTATTAGGGTGGCTTGTTGGGCAAGTTGGTACATAGTCTTGGTGGGAATACCAGCAGAACCAAAAAGAAAGCAGAAGGAACCGAGACAAGAAAAAGAGACAGAGACAGGAAGAATGCTGGACTAACAACTGACTTTTATTCGATGAACCGCGAACAAGAAACCGATATGAGCATGCGCGCAAACAGCAATCACACAGAAATGCCCCCTATCACTACATGCTAGAATCACCGTCAAGGTACCGAAGCTCTTTGACATTTAGAAACGTAGATGGCGCGCTCACACACTTATCAGGACCAAGTTTGTAAATCTGAAACGCTTCAATAATTTCACGCTGCTTCTGCGTATCAGCCCCTTCCGGTCACCAAAACATTGCTGAAAAGAGGGTTGCAACCGCACGCCTTGCAATGAATTGGCAGATTCCCGCCCGTGCCCGTAGAAGGTTCATCGTGCGGGGCTTTGGACAGAAAGCCACTGGCGTGAAGTTGTGCGCCATGTGCCGAGGAGACCTCAACAAAAGTCTGGTGCGGGGGGGTGTGGTTTATTTGGATGGTGCCTCAGTTCCAGCCAATGTCAATGCGCTCCTGCGGAAAGGACCGAAGTTCGCCCTAGTTCCACGTTTGCCTCGGCATCAGCTGCTCGCTACGGTTCGCGACATATCAGCGAAGGTGCCTGTGGAAGAGAGGGAAAGGTGCCTCTCAGAGGGACTTGACCATCTGATGAAGTCGAGTTCATGTCACGCCCCCACTGAGAAAGTTCTGCAGCCAGTGGTCCGTTTCCTGGTGGACCATAACCTCAGCGTGGTGCAGTCGGACAAAGAAGGTGGGTTTGTTGTCCTTCCTAATGCCTCGTTTGACAAGAAGGCCAGCGATGCCATTGCTAAGAACTTCAACGAGGTGAATGAGAAGCCAGCCAGAGTGAGAATGAAGGCACTTAAGCTTTTAAAGCGCCTGAACCTCGAGTCTTTGGAGAAATCCGTCAGGAATAGTAAGGGTTATGTGCTTTCTGCCTTCTTTACGGTGAAAACCCACAAGCCGGAGTACCCCATGCGAACCATTATCACGGAAACAGGTTCCTGGCAGAAGTTAATCGGGAGGTTCCTACAACGAGCCCTGAAGTCTTTGACCATTGCTGACCCTTTTGGCATTGACAGCTCCAAGGATGTGATTGATGTCTTGAAGTCGGCAGATTTGACAGCGAACTCTGCGTTCTCGGTGGACATAGAAGAGCTCTATTACTCCGTTCCCCATCAAGAACTGTTTGCGGCTGTTCAGGATCTTATTGAATGCAATGGGGAGACGGCCTTCCAAAGTAGCTGCGGCCTGTCGACGAACAGCTTCATGGAACTTTTAATGTTTTATCTTCAGTCCACTTTTGTTAATTTCGACGGCAAATTGTTTTTGCAGAAAAATGGAGTGTGCATCGGTTCTTGCGTGGGCGCCCATTTTATGCAACATATATCTAGCTAAATTTGACAGCACTGTGTGTACAATTTTAAATGATGACCGAGTCTGCCGTATCTTTAGATATGTAGACGACTTTCTTATCCTTTTAAATCTTAGACCAAATGACTGCCTCACCAATGCCATTCGGGACATACTGCAGGTGTTTCAGTCCTGCTCCACTAATCTACGTTTCACGCATGAAGAACCACTTGATAATTCTATCAGGTTTTTAGATTTGTCACTAACTTTTTGTCCCATCATCATATTTGCTGGATGTACAGTCCTAGGACTAAAAGACGCTTCTTCCGTACGAGTCTTCACACTCGAAGCTCGTTAAGCGAGCTATTGTGAACCTCTGCATTTCCAATGCTTTGCAAAAGAGTTGTACGCATGAAATGCTAAGCAGTTTTCATCAGCAGGTTGAGAGGCTGTTGAATGCAGGCTACTCTCAGGTTACCATTGAGGCGGTGGTGGAATCCCTGCACAAGAAAAAGAAACAGCTTTCTAGAGAGCGTAAGGAGTGTGAAGAGAGGAAGCAAGTGGTTGTTATGCCATACTTACATGGGGTCTCACACAACCTTAAGAAGGTGGCGGCAAGAAACGCCGTAAGGCTTGTGTTTTCTGCGCCCTGCATTTTGGGCAACATTTGTAAGCGCGTTGCGAAGCATGGGGCTAGCACGTCTAAGTGCAATACTGCGCATGTCAATAGATTCTGCAGATGCGAGACGTGCGTTGTCTACAGCATTCCCCTGACTTGTGGCAAAGAATATATTGGGCAATCGGGAAGGTGTGTCAATGATAGGATGCGCGAGCACGCCAATTTACTTCCTACGGGCACGGGCGGGAATCTGCCAATTCATTGCAAGGCGTGCGGTTGCAACCCTCTTTTCAGCAATGTTTTGGTGACCGGAAGGGCTGATACGCAGAAGCAGCGTGAAATTATTGAAGCGTTTCAGATTTACAAACTTGGTCCTGATAAGTGTGTGAGCTCGCCATCTACGTTTCTAAATGTCAAAGAGCTTCGGTACCTTGACGGTGATTCTAGCATGTAGTGATAGGGGGCATTTCTGTGTGATTGCTGTTTGTGCGCATGCTCATATCGGTTTCTTGTTCGCGGTTCATCGAATAAAAGTCAGTTGTTAGTCCAGCATTCTTCCTGTCTCTGTCTCTTTTTCTTGTCTCGGTTCCTTCTGCTTTCTTTTTGGTTCTGCTGGTATTCCCACCAAGACATATGTACTATACTATGCATTAACTTTATGAATGACATCTTTTTTTTTTTTATTATTCTTGTAGTACTTATTTGTAGTGAGAACAGTTTGCATGTCAAAATACATATTCCACTACTTGGTGTCATGCAATCCAGCACCTTTAAATTAAACAAAATGTAAATAAAATTTTGCAGGTGATTTGGTGTATGAGACAAACATTTCCTTTGGGATAATTGTTTCGTTGAAGGGAATGCTGCCACAGGCTTTTATTATCAACTATGTATGCCTTTTGTTTTGCCACATTTGATTTTAAGTAATGTCACCAGCACTTTCATGAAATATCTAAGTGCACGTTGTCTTTAGTCGATAGTATTTTCCTGTCTTTAAGTGGCTTTACTGTTATGCACAAACAGTATTCATGAGGAAACTAGGGCGAACTGCCTGCATGCTTCAATGTTTGGCTGCATACACTCTAAACATGGCATCGTTGTTTTAAAGCTTGTACACATGTATCACATAAATGTAATTCTTTGACATTTGAAGCAAGTATGCATCATTGTTTTCTCTTCATCAGTGCCCATTTTTCTGTTCTGCAGGTGACCACGGAGAGAGCATAGAGAATATCAGGGCTGTTCAAGAGCTAAACCTGGAGCCCACCTTTTTTGGGCTGTTTGTCAGCCATCTACTGGTGCCGCTTATGTGAGTTTAATGCTGGAAGATATTCATTTTCCTCTTTGAAATAGGCAGTCAGTGATTTTTCTTACATAACAAGGTTACATAGTACTATGTAGTACTAGAAATATTGTTTGCTCGTTATTTATCACATTATCATTGTGCATTATTATCTGTAATAACATTCAGCCTGTTTATGCCTGCTGCAAAGGTGAACACACCTCTTCCTGAGCTGTGGTTATCGCCATGCTGCCTTCCAGCTTAGACCTGCATATTTCCTAATCATGTCTGTACAGTTCTTGCAAACAGGCCAACCCTTTCCTCCTGGTAAAACATGTCCCAAATGGAAATGTACTGCTGTGCCAGGCTGGCTTGCAAACAGGAAATATTGTATGTAGAACTCGCATATAGCCTGTATCCATGCCCGACAGTGCATTCAAGATTGGCATGGTTTGTTTGATGACACGCAATTGCCACACTAGAGATTATTTTGTGAGCAGCTACATAGTGATATACCTTCGAGTAGTTACTCTTTAAAGTTCATTATGACAATATTCTTTTTTTTTTTCTTTTTTGCTTTTTCCTTTTGTTCGTTCAGCCTTCCATTAGAAGTGGGAACAGAACCGAAGCTGCGCAGATCACAACTTGTCTACTGAAGTTTTAGCACTGTACATGAGGCTTAGTGTTCATCTTATTGACTAATTGAATTGTATTTCTTGCCAAGTTACATTGTGGAGCAAGCAACTAGGACTAAAGATCTCCCAAGGACTTACACAGCCGGCAGTTACGCAGGTAACCGTGCCGCGTTTGTATAGGTCACAATGCTCAGCTAATAGACACGGGAACCAGCACTTTCGTGAAATATCTAAGTGCACGTTGTCTCTAGTCCATAGTATTTTCTTGTTTTTAAGTGGCTTTACTGTTATGCACAAACAGTGCATAACACATGAACATAAAACAATGATATAGATAGATGCCAGTGTTCCTGCGTACATCACCTTAGCAGGTAACTCGTTTAATCGAAACATTTAATATCAGCTAGCTCCTGTCAAAGCGCACCTCTCTAAGTACCCATTCAACTTGTTTCATTACTGGCATTGTAATTAGTGGTGGTCATAGGAAACTGTGTAAGTTACACCTTGTTAAGGCTATGCGTTGAACTAGAAGGACGCACATTTTGCACCACATATGCCTGAAGATACTGTTTCTTTTGTCTGCAGAGAATCACAGAAGCGGAGCATCCTGTTCGCGCTTGCCTTTGCCTTTTCGCAAGGAGTGATGTTCCTTGTGTACGGCTGTGCCTTCCGTCTGGGTGCCTTCCTAGTTACAAGGGGGGGAGATGGAAGCCACCAATGTTTACAGGTAAGTGATAGTACATTTACTGTCTATTTTTTCCTGGGCACTCATTGTAAGCCCTCTGCAGTAGGCCTTGTGCGAATATTTGAGCACTTCGAATATTTCGAATGAATATTATAGTATTCAAATTCACTTAGATTCGAATTAAAATTATTGGAAATTTCGAAAGTATTTGGAAATTTAAAAAAACATTTAAAAAAAAAAAAGCACGACGTCAATGCCACCTGTAATCTAAAGGCAAAGGCACACGAAGGTGCATTAGGGCCTCTAAGATTCGCACGCACAATCTCGGAGGCTGCGACACATCCCTGAAGGTTTATTTCACCATGGTTTATTCCACCGTGGTTTATTCCATGGTTTATTCTGATGAATTGGCGGTGCAGCGCGCATGCCCGCGCTTGGGTTCCCGTGTGCTAATGGTGCATTCCGCGACAGCGTGGGCAGCACCTGTTCGTACCTTCGCGGCAACGTACGTTCGTATCAAACGTCGCGGGGTGAAAATCTGTTCGCAACAACCGTCCTCTATTAGATTGCGGGCCAATGGGCCTCGGCCGGGACCGAAGGAAAAATTTGTATCACCCCAAAATTCGTACGAGCCGTGATCGTATCACTGAGGTTTCACTGTATGTACTATGTGAATTCGATTAGAAATTATTCGACCAAATGACTATTTGCTTCGAATTCGCCTCGATCCTAAATTTACTATTCGCACAAGCCTACTCTGTAGTGTTACTGAGGCTTCACATTTTGTACGACTAAAAAGAGAAGCCAAAACTTCACAGGAGGTTATTTCAGTTGTAATCGAAGATTGCCAATTCTTGCTTGTTGAAGTATCTCAAGTGGGAGGTACTTTAACTAGCTCGTGCACTAGATGATGAAACTAGCAGCTCTAATGTTTTGGTCTGTCTAGCTTGGACCTCTGTAAATGAAATTGCTTACACTGAAGCTAATTGCTTATTCTGCTGTGGTTTTGATATTGGTTAGTTGAAGAGGAATATGACAATAGCTGTTCCATCCTGCCGTAACTACATACCGTATTGTCTCACTTATAATCCACCCCTACATATAACGTGCAGGCCGAACGACAACACATCGTAAAATTTTTAAAAACCACCATATTGGCGTGAAGTCACTTTCTTTGCATTACTGTGAAGCAGTGCTGTGAAGCCACCTTGCACCCTGAAATTTGCGTGTAACTCGCAGCCCGACCTTGACCTCCAAATTTTCTCTATAGACTATTTTACGGATGGGTTTGAGTGCCGCCATATTGGGCTGTTAACCTTTGTGTATTGTATCTTTAACAACTAAACAAACAGTGTTACGCTGGATGAATACGCCTGAAAACGGTTGAATTGGTGCATACAATCTTTCATGGCCTTATTAATCAGGTCACGATATACAAAAACAAGAAAATATCTGCTTAACAGCCCAAGATGGCGGCGCCCAGATGTCTTACAGAAAATAGTCTATATTTTTGGGGGGTTACACTCGAGAAAATACGGTATGGCTTAGTCATCGGAAGCTCCTTACATTGTGTGCAACGTCCATGGCCCAGGGTGTTCTTCACAATGGCGTTCAGCGCGGTGTCTGTGGGCCAGTGGACCTCCATGTTGCCCGACTACCTCAGGGCTAGGCTGTCAGCTGGCCTAGTCTTCAATCTACTCGAAGCGGAGACTGAAATTGATGGCTACTCTGATGGTGGCATGAGGCCTGTGAGTTATCTGCATTTTTGCTTGGGTTCAACACCTAGCACATTTGCCCAGTAAGAGAGAGAGAGAATAAACGCTTATTGTGAATGAGCACACTATGCACCCAAGGTGTGCAACCTTATTCCAGGTAGTCGCGGGTTTTTGCCAATCTCTCATGCCCGTTTATCCAGGCTGTGCTGATTCTTCAGGTCAGGACCCGACAGTTTGACTTTCCACTGCTATTCGGCTAAAGTAGCGGTGCTGGGGCTTTGTACGCAAGAATAATTGAATTGAAACAGGGTAGCTACTTGGGCTGGTCGGTATTGCATTCTAAAAGGAAATTCCTTTTTTTTTTTGTTCGCAGAACGTTTGGGGAAAAGAATTCCCATCTAACTCCTATTCTCAAACGTTCTGCACACAAAAAAGGGAATTTTCTTATAGAATTTCATTGAAACTAATGGAATTTCTACATTGGTACTGTGTTGGAATTAAGGACAAGCTTCCACTTCACTCTCTAGACTTTGCTAAAATTAAATGCTACTAATGGGCCAATTTAATAACTGAATGTACGGTGATGCTTTCCCAGCCTTTGGTAACTGAAAGAGGTGCCTGTAAGTGCAGCCAGCTTTATTTTATGATAGTCTCGGTCAACCGCAGACATTGTGTAGTACGAATGGAGCACCTACAGAACTCCTGTATTATGTTTGTACGTGTATACTTTCCTCTGCAATGCATTCACAACACCATTTCAATATCTTCAACAACTCAGGCTGAATGGACACCAGTCCGCACATGTCAGGACTATAAATACTCTGGAACAGCATGCAATGCGGCACTTTCAGCTTTGCTGCACTGGTACAATTTTCCACATTGAGGAGTGTGTGAACTGGCTGAATTACACATATTTAGTAGGTTGCCTACTTCTTTGTGTGAAACTTTCCACAGGAAGTGAGCAGCCGGCTGTCACTCAAGGGGGTCACATTTGCCTACCCGAGCAGACCACAGGTCACGGTGCTCCAAGGGCTTGACCTGGAGCTAAGCCCTGGAGAAATGTTGGCACTGGTAGGGGCCAGTGGCTGCGGAAAATCTACCGTGGTCGACATTCTTCTGCGTTTCTACGACCCCCCAGTGTGGACAAGTGGTGAGCCTCTCCTCTCTCAGCTTAGCGCAGCTCCCGAAGTGTCTTTGTGGCAGACGCATTGTGCACAGACCATGAGGTCGCGGGTTCAAGTCCTAATCATGGTGGCTGCATTTGGTGAGGGCAGTATGCGAACATGCTAGATTGGGGGGGGCATTTTGAATTGACTCCCCAGAGTTGAAATTAATCCAGAATTCTCCACTGAGGTGTCGCTCATAAAATAGGAGTTGCTTTGGGGCGTTATATGGCTTAATTTGAGTTGGATTTTTGTTTCGTAAACAGTGATGTGCAAGTATTAGAAAATTTCTAATATCGAATTGTCCTGTTACCCTGTTCTTATTTTTTGAGGTCCCATTTGATTCGGGGCTCAAATTGAATAAACGTTAGTACCGTATTTACTCGCATAATAGGCGCACTCCCGCATAAAAAGGCGCACCCCCCAATTTGGTCGCGAGAAATCAGATTTTTTTATTTCCGCGCATAATAGGCGCACCCCGAACTTGGCCGTGATCAGTAGTTCTGTGCCGTGTTTACACGGTTGCAATTCGACGCCCTCTTACGTTAAACTTAGCAAGGAAAAAGAAAAGTAAAAAAGACCAGGCCTCTCTCCGCGCAGCATGCGCGGGCTCGCCGAGTGAGGAAGAAGGGCGGTTGCCTGGGCGCGGAGTAACCTTTGCACCGGCGCCGGCGCGCCTCCGCATGGAACGTGCGATCGCGTCCTCATCAAGTGCGCTTTGAGCTTCCTGTCGGCAAAAGCGTCGCCGTTATCGCGTCTTTGCTACCTCGCCGCAAATTTAAAAAGCTTTTCGGGCTTTCCGACGCGAGCTTTGCCTTTGCTGCCACTGCACGACTTGCACAAGCTCGGCAGACTTTTGTCGCCGTTGATTTCCCGACCGCGAGCCTAAACCGCCTAAACATTGCATCACGCGAGCTGCGCTTGGATCAGTGCTTGAGTGCGATCGCTTTCGGCGCCTAATCTTCATGTTGTCTTGTACGAACTTCCCGCGACAACATCAACAACATGCCGAACGGTAGGCTAGGCCTAATCAGCATTGGTTGCTTTGCGGTGGCGGTCGCGGGCGATCAAAATTGGTTTCGTACGGAATCAACGTAACTCTGGCTGGCGCTTGTAACACTCGAATGGTGGTTCGCGATTCGATTGCAGTGTCTTGGATATGGGGTGCGAGCCCGTGAAATCGTAACGACTGGGTACCGTTCAGTGCACAAAATTTCGGTCGTGATAATGCGCATGATCTAGGTGGCCTGAAACGTAATCGGCGAATTTCCGCGATGGCGCTTTCTTTTCGTAGTTTTTTTTTTTTTTTTTTTTTTTTTTTTTTTTTTCCGCTTCACTTTGTTGGCAACGCGGGTCTTTCAATGATAATTTTTGGAAATTTGAGTTCTTGTAAGCACGTTGCGTCGCATGCCCCGATTCTTGGACGTCGAGACTGCATGCTCAACACGTTTTGCGCTAGTGTAGCCTATGAAGACGGTTGTTTCGGCTGTAGTGCGGATATTCGTGACTTCGGCGACTTACGTTATCAGCGGTATCTGTTTTAGTCGGAAATAAAATTTTCGGAAATTTTACACCCCGCGTACCAGGCGCTCCCCAAACTTGGAGCCGGACTTTCTGGAAAAAAAAAGTGCGCCTATTATGCGAGTAAATACGGTATATCCATTTCAGCGGCGGTGGCTACGTTTGTGTATGAACTTGTTTATGCTCGTGTCAACTTGTGGCTAAAAGGGAGCAAGAAACATTGCTCATTGGATGAACTGAACCTTCTCCATAGTCAGTATGTCTTGACTTAACTTAACCTTCTCCATAGTCAGTATGTCTTGACTTAACTTCAGTGTGCTGCGTATGACTGTAATCGATCACTTCGGTGAAGGTACTGGGATGTTCGACGGGTGGTTCAACGTGCAGCGCTTCAGGACGAAAGTCAAAAGTACTATTTTTCTTTTCCCGAAATGTGTTCAACCAAAAAACTACTTGCACACACATTTGTAGCCTATGATTTCATTCTTTTCATGTCAAAATGGAACGTGACTGACTGCAGAAAAATTAAATATTTTTTGACACTATAATTACAATTATTGACTGAAACTCACACAAAAGACATTGCTTCATTTTCTTTCTTGGAATGTAATACTGAGTGCCTTGGAATTATGCCCTGGAATCTGACACATTCGTAGACAGTGCATCATAATTCGCACCTGAAGGGCATATACGAACACTTTTCGAATAGTTTACAAGTATTTCAAGACATCATTTGTACTAAGGTAAGCACAAGATTGGTGCAGATGTATGAAATAGCTCGCCGTTAGTATGCTGGAGGATCTATGCGTGGTGGCCAAGAGGCTAAGTGCATCGTCCAACGGAGCGAGGGGTCGCAGGTTTGAATCTCCAATTCCACTCGAACCGAGGATTTTTTATTAGTTCTTTATTTGCATCTGCCTTGAATTTTCGTTCATGGACAACGCTAATTTTTTGCTCACAAGCAACGCTGCCGATACTGACACAGGAATGTTAGCGGAATGAGCTCTCTAACGCTATTGCGTTAAAATTTTATTTTGAGGGTATATTATCAGCATAAAACATCAGAACCTTTGCAGTGCAGGTTAGGTTGCTCAGGAAGCCACACCTTATGGACTAAACAACTATCCATTTAGAGTCTGTGAAGGGACTGTGAATGATACCGATCACTCAAGCGCACGCAAACAAGGACAAAGAGAGGTAATGACAACACAAGGCCAGTTTGGTATGAAAGGCCAGGCTGTGAACTTGCCGATTAACGTTCAAACCATTGTAAAGAGTCTATCGTGTCAGATGGTGGTGTCGTCGTCAACGTGTCGCAGTAGGCTTTGCACAGTGGTTTGAACATTAATGGGCACGTTCACAAATTGGCCTTTCATACCAAACTAGCCTGTGCCGTGTCACCCTTGTGACGAAAGTTAAACAGCTTTGCTAGTCATCCACCTTCACAGAGTTTAATGGCTCTTATATTTTTTTTTCTCTTCTCGGCATTGAGGTGTCTGTTATGACACACTTGGAAGGCACGGAATGATATTTCATCGCAACAAAAAAGGCAAAACACTAGATGCTGGCTCTGAGAAAATGTACACTTTAGTTTTGGAGATGTCTTCGGTGAGTCTGTAACATTGATACTTTTCTGCAGATTCTGCATTTTCTCATTGCATCATGTATGCCGTGTCTAAGCACATAGACAGCTTTTTCCCAGAACATCGCGGCTATGTTATGGAGTCTTGTTCTCATAGCTTGCTTCATATTAAGTTCAGGAAAAGGCATACTCTGAAGAGAAGAAGGGGTATTGTTTACTACTTGTGATAAAGCAGCAGGTAAAAGGTGCTAATTTTATAACCTGCTAAGCCTCCATTTTTCACAACACTGGTGCAGTATGTTCTGGGTAATGTTTCAGACAAAATGTGGTTTGGTTTAAGTCAGTGGAGTGAAACATGATCTGCTCAGTGCTAACGAGATGAGGAGTAGAAAGTAAACAGGATGGATCGTACATTGTCTCCATCATGTTTTGTGCTACTGTACTTATTATTAACCATCACCAACTAGCCCAGTTGTGTGATCTATTATCCCATAGCTATGATGTATCTTTGAAATGGAAAGAAGAAAGCAGCACATGGGATTTTTCAATATAAGGGGAGATCATTTTAGCTTGCTTTTTTCAAACAGTTCTGGGAAGAACAAAAGTTTAAAAGTAGATGATAAATGGGCTTGTAAGTTGAGCAAATAGACACACTTTACTGTGAACTACACTAACACCATTTTGAACAGCTTGGCACCTGTCGGTTTTCATAGATTCCTGTGGGCTTCTTAAAATAATCTCAACTTCCGATAAGAGAAGCTCTGTCAACATTGATACCAGGATGGACTCCGGTGTATTTCTGAGAGCTGCACTGTTACATTGAACTTCACGATCCGCAGTTGTTGATCGCTGGCTCTCCCTTGTAATTTCATGCAGTACTTGGACGGAGTGGACGTGCGTGCAATAAATGTGGGACACCTGCGGCAGTGCATAGTGGCCTTGCGAACCGCGGCTGTCCCTGATGGATCGCACGCTCGGGGAGAATGTGGTGTACGGCCTCGACCCTTCTTCCGGCGTGCCCAGCCAGGAAGAACTGGAGGAGGCAGCCCGCATGGCACGTCTGCACGATTTTGTCAGCCAACTACCCCTGGTGGGTGCACCTTGGCGCAGTAGTAGAGCTCTCATTATGCAGCTTTGACATTGTTAAAGGGACACATTGTTAACATTGTTAACACATGTTTAACATTGTTAAAGTGATGTTAAGCACTGTAATTAATTAAACCTTTCATCTTAGATGATAGCTGAGATTGTTCCTAGCCACTACATTTTCACTCTCGCGATTGTATGCAAAGATTTCTGTGGTTGGCAAGCCAAAGGTTTTGAAGGACGATAAATAAGGAAGTGAGTCTAACTAAGACAACTGAAATATTTTTGTAGCACTGACTTCATCTGTCAGAGTCAAGACAGAGCATCAACTCCACCACAAGCCTGCTTCCTAAACCTCACATTCAGAAATTAGCCTTTAGTTCAAGCCATCACTTGACTTGAACAACTGATGTCATTGTAATTCCTGATGTGAACGCGTCCAAAAAAACTCAATGAGAAATTCTCTAGCATGGTTATGTCAGGCATTACTTAAGCCAGTCTTGATAAATTCAAGTTCTGAGTATGGGGATAATCATTTGTCTTTGAGCCTAATTCACAATGAAGTCTAATCCACAACCAGGTGTACATGCGAGAATTTGTGTTTTTTTCAGGGCTACGATACACCCTTGTGTAACTCTGGCATGGCTCAGCTTTCGGAAGGACAGAAGCAGCGGGTTGCACTCGCACGAGCACTTGTACGCAAGCCCCCCCATTCTCGTCTTGGATGAGGCTACATCTGCCCTGGATGCTGATGCTGAACAGGCGAGTAGTTTGTCCATCAATTAACCCCTACCCCTTAATTAAGAGTTGTCAATGAATGAACACGCATAAGTTAAAATGCACACCCCTGGCTGAGCCTGAGCAAGGTCACGTCATGCTTTCTGCACATACATTGCATTTTCATAGATAATTCTCGAAAGTGAAACATCCTTGGACTGGTTGCACTTTCTGTGCAGAAGTCAGTTGGACTGAAATAGTGTGGCAGGTTTTCATTTTTTACTGCTGTACATGGCGCAACAAGGCTTATTCGTTGGTATTGCTTACGCCTCCTGTTTTCCGGCATGCCGAGACAACAAATACACAACGTACATGTGCACTACGCACATGCATAATGTTACAAATGTGATGCTTCCATGCTTCTTTAATGATTAGGACCAGCGGTCCTTAGAATGCAATTAATTATGACAATTCAATACTCGCACAAACCTAGTGAAATACCTGCTTAACGCATTCAATGATCCCTTACTACCGGGCAATGCATCTCCCACTGTCACTGGGCTGCTTGCTTTGGTTGAATGGCACACATATTTGCTCCTGTGAACATTCGTTTTTCTACATCCCATTCTTGTGTGACTGCTTGTGCGGACTAGCACCCTTGGCAATTACGTTCTGGTCCCACTTATCATCAAAAGAAGGACACATACCGAATTTATATAGGCCAGGCATTTTTTAGGATAGTGCTTTCTTGCTTGTGCACGAAAGACAGATACTACATGTATGTTTTGACCACTTACCCGGCTCCTTGTGGCAACTGACATCTCTATACAAGACCTATCTGGCCCTGAGAAAGGAATGTTAACGTTTGTTGCAAGCTGTCTATGCGTTGCGGGCATGGTCTTGAACCTGTGGCTTCACTCAGTGACCAATTTGTCATTCTGTGATGGCGGTGACACATCCCGTCCACATTGTCGCAAAACTACATGTAGCCTTCTTTTTGTTTGTTCTCTACACCCTAACACTGTGTTGACTCGGTAACTATGACGTTGTGCTACCGAATGCGAAGATACGAATTATATTCCCAGTTGCAGCAAACGCATGCGAGTAAAATATGAAAACACTGGCATACCTTACTTTGGTTGCACATTAAAGCAGCCTATACTGGGAAATTATTCTTTGAGAACTCTATTGTCATTTCATGATATGTTCAATATTAGGTGGGAAGACAAACGCCAAGGTTTTATTCGATAAGTTTCCTGCTGGTAACCATACACTGCTACGCCAGTGTGATGTCGTGAATTCCAAAGAATTTCTTCGTATTTTGACAGCATTGGCTCAACTAGTAACCAAAGCTTGCCACATTAATTCCCTAATTCCTTTGGAACTCTACGAAACCCACTTTTGCTGATGAATAATTATGTAGGCCAAGCAGATACTTTTTATGACATATCTGTGAGCTTACTTGTGTACGATGCTACACGCAGATAGACGCTACGCGCGTCTAGACAAGTGAATCAGAGCCGTGCTGACCGAACGAATCCCCAGAGCTTTATTCGACTCCCCCATATATAGAACGCATGGCGCGTAGCGCCCTCTACATCTCTCCCCCGAGATACGCACACAACAAAAACACATCACATCACAAGTCTTCTCGGAGTCTTAATTCGGCGACCAAACCTGGTGACTCTAACTCCGCTTTCATTGGAGACTTGTGGCGTTGCTGTTTCCGTAGCGTCTGTAACGGTGACTTGCTCTTCTTGCCCTTCGCTGTTTTCTCCTGAAGCTGGCTCGTTGAGTTGGCTCGTCGTTGGGTCTGAATAGGGTACTAGATGCACTCTATTACGCACAAGCACCGCGGTGGGTGTTTCCACGACGTACGAACGGGGCTTGGAGGCTGGGCTGAGAACGCATGCCGTTTCCTTGATGTCTCGAACCCACACCGTGTCTCCCGGCTCCAGCGGAGGAAGGACAGTCGCGGCATGACGGCGATCAAAGTCTTTCTTCTGCCGTCTTCTCATCTCCTCGTCTTGGCACTTAACAGCTTCTGGCTCAGGCCACTGCGGTTCTAGGTGATCCGCTGGCTTGAGAAGCCTGGTTCTGAGGCTGCGGCCCATCAGGAGCTGCGCTGGGCTAAACCCTGTAACGCCTGCAGTGTCTCTGTAAGACAGAAGTGCCAGAAAAGGATCTTCTGCTTTCTCGAATAATTCTTTGATTGTGCGCACCATCCTCTCAACTTCCCCGTTAGACTGCGGGTAGTTTGGACTTGAGGTGATGTGTTGGAAGCCATAGTGCTTCGCAAAAGCTGCAAATGCATGTGAAGCGAACTGCGGCCCATTGTCGCTTTGTACAACTTCGGGGATGCCGAAACGTGTGAAAATGCTCTTGACAGCATTGATGACCGCCTCAGAGTTCGTGCTTCGCATGTAGATGACTTCAGGGTAGCGAGAACGATAATCAAACACTAGAAGGTAGTTGTGTCCCCTGTGACTGAATAAGTCCATTCCTACTTCCTGCCATGGTTGCGTTGGAGTTTTTGTTACAACCAATGGCTCACTTCGTTGTGCTCGTGTGGCTGCGCACTGCCTGCAGCGATTGACTCTGTCCCTTATTTGCTGCTAAAGTCCATACCACCACACGGAGTCTTGTGCTCTCAGCCGGCATCGGTTAATTCCCTGGTGGCCTTCATGGATAAGTTCGAGCGTATCCTTTTGCAGCGAGGCCGGGATGACAAAGGGATTGCCCTTTAGCAGGACGCCGTTGCACAAAGAGAGATCACCGCGATGGTTCCAGTACTTCTTGATGTGATCTGGAAGCCTGTCTCGACGAGGCCAGCCTTGGGTGCAGTACTTGATGAGCTGGATGCATTCCCCGTCCAGTTCTTGGTGCCTGCGGACATCCTCTGCAGTAACCAGCTTCGTGTCAGTCACCGCTGCAACTTGCAATTCCACAAACTCCTCTACGACATCCACTGGACTGATTGATGGCTTCTCGTCCGGAGCCCTTGAAAGAGTATCAGCAGTGGCTAGCTGTTTGCCCGGAACGTAGACCACGTTGAATTGGTAGCGCATAAGTTTGATGCGGAACCTTTGAATACGTGGTGGCATCGTGTCCAGGTCAGCGTTTCCAAGCAATGTCACCAGTGGCTGGTGATCTGTTTCCACCGTGAAGTTGAGGCCCCGCACGTACTGGTCAAAACGATGTACTGCCCATGCTACCGCCAATGCTTCTTTCTCGGTTTGGCTGTAGCGTTGCTCCGCGTTTGTTAGCGACCGTGATGCAAACGCTACCGCGCGTCGCTCCCCCGATGGTTGTTCTTGCAGAAGAACAGTTCCCAATCCAAATGAGCTTGCGTCGCATGATACAATTGTATTGCGACCGGGATGATACTTTGCGACGCAGAGGTCCGATGTGAGCATCGCCTTGACCCGATTAAAAGCGGTCTCTTGAAGTGGTCCCCACTCCCATGCATTCTGCTCGCCAAGCAAGGCGCGGATAGGGGCGGTTGCCTGCGAAAGGTTGGGCAGGAAGCGACCAATGTGATTAGCCATGCCGAGGAAGCGTCTAACACCAGCAACGTCCTTGGGTGCCTCCAAGTTGCGTAGGGCTTCGAGTTTACTGGGACTTGGCGAAATACCGTTGGCGTCGATGACCACACCCAAAAACTCTACTCTGTCTTGACCGAAGCAGCACTTGGACTTGTTGAGTTTAACTCCGGCTCTCCTCAGACGTTCCAGAACCTCCACAAGTCGTTTGTCATGCTCTTCACGGTCTTTTCCAAAAACCAGGATGTCGTCTATCATGTTGACGACGTTCGGTTGCCCTTCAAGAATGCGAGCCATTTCTCGCTGAAAATACTCTGGTGCTGAAGTCAGGCCGAAAGGTAGACGACAGTAGCAGTAGCGTCCGAATGGCGTGATGAATGTGGTGTACTCTTGGCATTCTTGGGACAAGCGCACTTGGTGAAATCCTGCTGTCGCGTCGAGTTTTGAGAACACCTTTGCGTCGCCCAGTTGCCCGAGAACCCATTCGACCGTTGGAAGCACGTGTCTTTCACAGAGAACTTCCTTGTTGAGATTTGTTAAGTCCACGCATATTCGGATGCCGCCTGATGCCTTTGGTACTGCAACCAGACCGGCACACCACAGCGTCGGCTTCGTAATGCGCCTGATGACCCCTTGTTTTTCCATCTGGTCCAGTTCCTGCTTGACTTGGTCGTACAGAGGAATGGGAATTCTGCGAGGTACACTGAGAGCAAATGGCTTGGCATTTGGCTTGAGACGAATAGTGTACTCTTCCCCTACGGTACCAAGTCCATCGAAGATATCCTGGCGAAGGGTGGCGTCGCTTGCAGAGCTGGCTGGCTTGTCAGGTCGCTGTGCGGCGTCGATGAATTTCACGACTCCCAATGCGAGGATAGCAGGGTAGCCTAGTAGAGGAGTAGACTGCGAAGGCATGACATACACTGATTGTACGCATGTGCGGCTCTTCCACTCCAACGTAGCTTTGAATTGGCCAGACACATTTAAAGGATAATTTCCTGGACCTGTGAGATGACCCTCCGGTTTTTCAAGTCGAGACGGTACCCCAGAAAAACTGCTTGGAACGACAGTGACTTCCGCTCCTGAGTCGACCTTGAACTTGAGTGGGACGCCGTTCACGTGTACCCAAACGAACTTAGCGTTTGCTTCACGACTGGTCTTGACAGCATGCATCTCGATGGCATGTGACTGTCGGCTGAGCGAACGCTGCTTGGCTAAGCAAACTGCCTCGAAGTGTCCTTTCTTTTTGCAGAAATTGCAAACCACTTTCTTGGCAGGACAAAATTCCCGTTGATGTGCTTCTCGTACACAGAAGCGACATGATCCGTGCGTCGCGTTGGCGAAGGGGGTCTCTTTTGATGCTGACGCTCGATTACGTGACTGTCTTTTCACTGGCTTATGCTTCACTGCATCAACGGCGACTGGACCAGATAACTGGTTTTCGCGTTCTCGTTTTTCTCGTTCCGCGTCTTCGTGCAACCGTGCATGCAGGAGCGCTTTGTCCAGCGTCAAGTCAGAAGTACGGCAGAGTTGTTCCGATAATCTGCTGTCCAACAAGCCTACGATAAATCGGTCTCGAACGAGCCTATTCTCGACGGACGCTGAGCCATAGTTGCATCTTTTGACCATGTTTCGCAACGCGGAATAAAATGCATCGACGCTTTCGTCTGCTTGCTGCGTCCGCTTGTGAAAACGATAACTCTCATGAACTTCGTTTAGCGGATGAACGAAATACGAGGTGAACTTGCTTTTCACAACGCTGTACGACAGAGCTTCTTCGGCTGTCAAGTTGAGAGACGCTAGCACGCGTCGAGCTTGAACACCCATGCAATAAAGAAGCGTTCGTACCCGAACCTCGTCAGTAGCTCGGTGCATTCCTGTAGCGTAGGCATAGTCCTCGAACTGTTCAATCCAGGTGGACCACGCACTTGGGTCGTTGAAGTCGAAGCTCGGTGGCTGCTGGAGTCCAGGTACTCCGGCAAACGCAGCGTCGGGCTTGTCCTCCATTACAGAGAGCGAACGGTGGCCACTTCTGACACCATGTACGATGCTACACGCAGATAGACGCTACGCGCGTCTAGACAAGTGAATCAGAGCCGTGCTGACCGAACGAATCCCCAGAGCTTTATTCGACTCCCCCCATATATAGAACGCATGGCGCGTAGCGCCCTCTACAACTTGAACTTCAAGGTCGTCTGTCTCCTTTTTTTTTCTCTTTTCTGATCTACCAAAGGCCTTTTTGTGGCAAGAGCGGCATTCTCAGTATTATCAAAGGGTAATCTACTAATACAGCCGAAATCATTTTTTTTATGTATGTTTGGAGAGAGCCATATTAGTGAGAACCATTTCAGAGTGCTTCACTTTGTCATCCCTCGACCCACTGTGCAGTTTTGGAACATTTAACTGAACAATTTGAGTAGCCTTCTCCCAGAGCAATTTAACCAAGCTATATATAGTCAGCTTTTGGGCCCAGTTGTCTGGAAGTAGCTGTGAATGAGGATTCTTTCTTTCGCTCAAGTTAGAGTTATTTGCTGTTATTTTTTCCTCCAGAAAAAATGTTTTGCACTTTTGTCGCCAGTTCAAACTGCATTTCAATCGATTGATCGGTCGGTTGGTCAATAAATCAATCAATCAATCGATCACAGAGGGCCGTCACAGCTGCATGACAGAGCACTTGATCAGTCATGTATTAATCTGCTGAGTAGCGGCTTTTTATTATGTGCAAGTAGAGATTATGCAAAGATGGGTGCAGGCTAGCACTCCCAGAGTTAGACACAAAACGTAAGTGCCTAAAAGTGCACACTGTAGCTCAATCTGTAGAGCAACACACGCTTAACGCAATGGGTGTGGGTCTGGCTGCCACTGGCTGCAAGCTGTTTTTTCAGATATATTCATTTCCCATCACCTTATCATTTATGCATTCCAATTAAAGGCAATGACTGATTTAACTTCCTTGTCCTCCATTGTCTGTTAGCATCATGTGGTATCACGCGACAGTCTGTGACTGCCAGTCGGCTGTGATTCATTTATTTGTTTGCCATGCCTGTACTGCTGCCCAGCTTTGTGATTGTCCACGTTCAAACAAAGCCTTGACAAGTCAGCCCGCTGATATCGGGTAACCATTGCACAACGCTTCCGTTGTTGCACAATGTGCAGTCTATTGGGTCCAACACTGCTTTGTGTGCTTGCACTTATCTTTTTTTAATTTGTAGCTCTAAGGTATGACTAGTACATGAATCACATTATTTTAGCCTTTTTCTTTTTTCGCCATGAATTCTGTGGCTCGCTCGTTACATCAGTATGTATTGTCTCGCCAGCTTTTGCTGACATGTGAAGCCTGAGGCTATCTCATTGCAGTTTGGTTGTGCTGGTAACATGTATTGATTAGTTGAAAGTATTGGACATAATTCTATACTATAATGCACTGTTGCTGGCATTTATATAATTACTGTTCTGCATCTTTGTCTTCATTTATTTAACCCCTTTAGTGTCACATTTTTTTGGAAGTTATGCAGTCCCAGTGTCTGTTTATTTTTTTTCCCGGATATTGTAAAAGAAACACTGCTGCTTATTTCTGGTAATGCAGCAGGTAAAAGATTGTGGGAATAATGATGGATGCGCCTTTGGTATAGCCTTCATATTCCTCTCTGATAAAAGAAATAAAATGCCCGGCAGACTGAAAAAAAGCACCATTCTTCTCAGTACATGCGTGTTGTTTCCACTACAGCACCGTCTTGTCAGGGTCAGAATCCAATGCATTGTTAGTTGTCTCTTCATCATACAAGCTGTCATCGTTTGAGTCCAGGTTAGGCTTATATTTAGAGTCAAACAAGCTGCTGCTTCAATCAACAGTTGAAAGTCCCGCACTTGGAGAAGGAGAGCTTTCATTAAGTCAGAGAAAGGATAAAATTGTGCTTTTGTGAATATATACAACAGACGGAGGAACTGCTTCGGAACTCACAAGCTTTGTGTTACCACGGCATGTCAGCGTGGAGCAAGTAAGGAACGTAAAGATACGTCACTGATGTGGTGGGACCAAAAGGCAGAAACTTACCGGTTTGTCAGTGATATTGAAAGGGTTAATGGTCACTCACGCTTTATGTGAAAGAAGAAAAAGAAAGTATGAATGTGATCATAATCATGATGAGTTCACTTTGATGTGACACTTCACTCAAGACTTAATTCCTACATATTCTCAGTGAGGTGCCTTTCTTAGGGCCAGCAGTTACAAATCACTGAGTATAAAATTGAAAGCATATATTATTGTAATGCTGCTACACACCAAGTTACTGGCTTTCATTGTGAATAGTGGGGGGCACAGTTCGTGTAAGTTACCGTGAACTCACTTGCTTCCCAGCTTTCCTTCACCATAGTAAGGCAATTTCTGAAATAAAAAAAAAAAGTTCATATTACTTTATCTTAGTGAAGCGGACAGACAAGATGGAGCAAAACTAAAAAGCTAATATCTCACCAACTGATCTGAAGCAGGCAGGGTGACAATTCTGGCTTTTGGGTTGTCACACATTGAAGGTTAGCAATAAATGCACACATCTCTCGTTCTTTTCCTGTGTTCATGTTTTAGTTGCGCTTTGCTAAACACCTTCATAAGATAATACAAAGATCGCCACTACTCCATCTTTCATAGCCTGTGTGCTGCTTGGGGATGAGAGGGAGCCTCACCATTTGATTTGATTGGTTCCAGGCTGTCTTGGAAGCAGTGAAGGAAAACCTGGGGGATCGCGCCTGCCTCTTCGTCAGCCACCGGCTATCTGCCATCAAGGTGGCAGACCGGATCGCAGTCATGGAGCACGGTACAATCATGGAGCAGGGAACGCACGCGCAGCTCATGCAAATGCAGGGCGTATATCACAGACTCGTAGAAAAAAGCCTCATTTTAGCATGACACAAGGATAGACATATGCACACTTAAGCACGCATTACGCGTTTGTCACGTGAACCACCATCGATCATCATCACTGTCTGACATATGAAAGAGGAGTACTTTTTAGTTTTTCCAGCGAGACACTGCATGAAAACGCAGCCCTCCACTGAACTGCATTTTTCCAGACAAGCAACAACTATTGCAGAAATTCCGTTTTACAGTCACTATGGCTGCACACAGATTTTGTGGTTTTGCTGCACGCGGTGACAACCTAAAAATTCAGTGGGAGCTACACCCTCAAAACTGCACTGCAGCTCTTGCTATTCTCTAGAGATGCCCATATAGAAAAAGATTGCCTTTATTGTGACATCATGCAAATGAACAAACATCATTGGCTTGGGCAAAACACAAAGATTATATTTCAAGTCGGAAAGTGTGGTGTAGTATATTAATGTGAAAGCCTTAGATACCTCATCAAATGCAAAAATTGACCGCCGGCACCGGCATCAACGTGAAGGGCGAAAAAAATCTTAGAAGTCACAGATTAGCGAAATTTGTGACGTCACTGTGACGTCACATGATGGCATCATCACATGACCATTGTGAAAAACAGCGACGTAGACAGACTAGGAAGTACACAGGACCAGCGCTGCCTTCAGCGCTGGTCCTGTGTACTTCCTAGTCTGTGTCTACGTCGCGCTGTTCTTCATAATGGACAAGTACCAACTGGCTCGCATCAACTCCGCTCTTAAGTCATCACATGACATCGTCGCCTGGTAAAATGTGGGTCGCTCATCGAGGCAGCGCAGAAAACCAGGCGATGTGCAGAAAGCTTGCAATGCCTCTGGCCCTGGAGGCAGTGCAGAACTATGTTAGGTTCAGAAAGCTTTCGGTGGAGAGTGGGGGAGGATCAGTACTGATGACTCTCGCCTCTGAGTTGTCTTGGGAGAATCCATAAAGAACCCTGTGAGTTTTTTGCATTCACAAACTGCATTCTTAAGTCGTCACTGAATGATAAATTTATGTTCCTTTTGAAGCTGTAGGGATTCTGTTCCACTAAGAGTTCATTATGTGAGAAGGTTATGCGTACTATCTGATCATTTGCTGATTTCCATGAGTTCCATTGATGAGCTGGTAATTGCTATAGCATGGATGCACTTTTCAACAACGCCTTCTGTTCGCCAGCTAGTAAGCACAGAGAATGTGGATTTGAGTCTTGATGTACACTTCCAGGGATTGCAAACTTTTGCATACCGTTACAAATACATAATTTTCTTCTGCTTTTATTACACCTTGAAACCTTTGAGAAAGCGTTCCTGGGGTTTTAAAGCATGTATTGCATGATATCATTGTTCATGTTTCAGGAATGCTTTCATTTGCAAAACTCAACAGTGTGCAAGTGTGTTAAGAGGCAAACATTGTATAAGCACAGCCTTTGGTTTGTTCTTTCGCCACGTATTTCTTTGGTTGTGTGGTGCGCTTCCCGTGTTCCTTTTGACATTCTGTACCTCTGGGTGGCAATTGCAGAAGTTCTTTTTGGAACCTACCATATACGTCAGGCTTAACTGCCTGTAGTTTGTCTCACAGAAGCAATTAACATAGCTTGCATACTTTTGACAAAGACTGTACATACTGTTACTCACTAATGCATCATGGTCATGGTGATTCCAGACGTGTAGCACACAATTATTTCAGAACTGTTTTATCACCAGATGCTCTAGCTTGTTACTTTGTGTTTGTGTTATTAGACGACAGCTTCTGCACATTTGCTCAGTGTGATGTCAGATACTAACACGGAACCTCATTGCTAGACCATACGTTGTATGGACGTACACTTAAACCTCATAATACAAGTTGCATCTTACACGAAAATAAGTTTGTTATATCCCAAAATTCGTTATAAAAGTATATTCCAAACACTATATCTACTGCAAGACTGTTCTTCATTTACTTTGTTATAACCGATATTTTGTTATATCCAGGTTCGTTATATCGAGGTTTAAGTGTATAACTTGCCTGTGCTTTTACAGTAGATGCATCTTCTGAAATATTGTGTCACGGTGGCGTTAATTTTCTCATTCTGTGCCTTTAACACCTTCCCTCCACAATCCAACCCCTCATGACCTTGAAATTTTCAACATTCAGCCTTGAAGCTTCCAGCTTTGCAATTCTGTTAAACTCAAATTTACAGACGACATACACCTGGGTGTGTTGAAGATCTCCCCAGCTTGAAAGCCATAAGCAAACAGCTCTCTTGACAAAAATAAGTTGTCTGGGGCCATATTATTCAAGAATTGATCTTTTTCTTCAATTCTATCATTTTTTAGCAGCTGTTGCAACTAGTGGCCAATACTGGCAACGAAAAAATGTATGGCATCATTTCAGTCAATCCGAGCGCTTGAGAGTTATACGACGTAAACATTATGGCCCGTATTCACAAACGCTCCTCGACTCGAAACTCGACCTCAAGGGATCCTTGAGACTTGTCGCGTTGCAGAAATCGCAACGCCAAACAGTCCTCAAGGATCCCTTGAGGTCGAGTTTCGAGTCGAGGAGCGTTTGTGAATATGGGCCTATGACTGAAAGTCTAGGCAGTGTGCCTAGCTTGTGTGCAGGTTGTTGGTTCCAGTGTTTTCCTAGTGCCAACACGGTAATCTTTATATTTTCACTGCAGTATTGTAACTGAAGAGTGTGCATTATACATACCATACTTCACCAGCTTTCTGCGTAACGGACGCATGCTCATTCTGAAGCGCAGTGTCATTAACCGCATCAGTAGCATTACATTTGGGTGCTTGCCTACTCATTATCGCAAAAGAGCGCCACTCAAGGTTTGCTTTTGTTTGATGTCATAAAAACGACTGTGCAACGTTTTCTGTAGCACTGCTGTTGGCAGCTTCTCCGTCTAATAATGAACAAAGCACATGAGTCATGTACAGGATTTCTCTGTGTGTGAACACTATATTTTTTGCACTCAACGTTGCATTAGAAAACAGTACTATGTGGTTAGCTCAATAAGGTGTATTACGTGAATGCAAAATAGTAAGAAAAGAAACGCTACTTAAGTTATGTATGTTGAAGATACAAATAAAGTTGTGTATTACAGATGTCTGTACACTGTCTGTCTTCTTCTGACCCAAGCACGTCTGATATTTTAACTTGCAAAGAAGCATAACCTACTCTTTAGAAATGGTCAAATATTCGAGTGCTTTGAATATTCAAAAGAATATTACAGTATTCGAATTCGCTTCGATTCAAATTCGAAATTTCAAAGTATTCGAAATTAACGAGTAGACGTTAGTGATGCAGAACTATCGGTCATCGATAGCATCGATAGTTTCTTTTGAAACTATCGATAGTGTAAGGACACTATCGATAGTACCATTATCAATAAACTAACGATAGCATTACCAATAGTGCAATCGATAGTACTGTTGGTAGCATTATTACAGGTAATACTGTTGATAGTGCTGTGAATAATTATGCCGTTGTTGACTGGCGATATTGCCAAAACATTTACAATAGCCTACAATCGGCAATACTCGGTGGTTCCTTTATGAGAAATGTTTTGGCAAAAGGAATAAATTATTTCCGCAGCGAAAACGCCGGATCATACCCATCTGAAAAATTCATATTCAAAAGCAATCAGTTACATCTTACAAATAACAAACTTAATTCTCAATATTATTATGTTGGCATGTAAAACCCCAACAATTACAACTTGACATTTTTACTTTGAAATCGCAAAATGCAACACAAATTTGAATCCGCACAGTTCCAACATATGTAACGGCTTTCCTTTTGCTACAGATGAACAGTTCAACTTAATTATCATGTGTCAGCGAAGCATTCTCGTGAAACAACACGAGCATGTAACCTTTCCTGCCCTTCAGCCTGCTACTCCTACTCCACCATTTACCACGCACCCGAGGAACGAAGTTTCTGCTGCAATGAGTTCACTCGGTTGATTTTAAAACTATCCATGCTCTACTATCAAACATACTATCGATAGCGCTATCGATAGTTTTTCTACCATCGATAGTTCGATAGTCACTCAACTATCGATAGTATCGATAGTTCTGCATCCCTAGTAGACGTACATTTGAGCGCATGTGACCCCCTGAAAAGGTAGTTTCACTGCAGCGTGCGACTGCTATGCCGTGAAACCACCTTCTCAGGGGAAATCCGCACTGCCTGCGAAGCCACACGTAAAGGTTTAAAGCGTGTAAAAGGGGCTTATATGCTCTAAGTATAGAAAATTTTAAAAATTCTGTTGTGAAGGGGAATGCTCAGCGCATTATAGTTCACATATTTTACCACTGATAACTTAGGCCTTATGACTATTAAAATCCTGCCACTATTCGAATTTGCTTCCACTTCACTTCAAACCAAAAAAGTGACACTCGCACACGCCTGGTTCCATTCTTAAAAATATTGGGTAAGTTAGTTGGTTCATGACAAAAATGCTCTTTTTTTATAATATGCGATCTATACTAATCGAGCTATTCAATTCAAAATTATTCGACGAAATCACTATTTCGCTTGGGATTCGCTTTGAACCTCAAATTTACTATTCGCCCATTCCTACTACTCTTGCAAAAATATGTATATTAGATTTTTCCACGCACTTTTTGATGCCTGGCGACATGTACGGTGACTGAAGTTACATCAAAATAGGTATTAAAATAAAATTGCTAGAGAAGCAGCTGCTGCAGTACAAGCCAAGATGAAGCCAACAATTGTCCATGCATGCATGTTCTTTGAAGAAGATATATTCAGAGTCTCTGTCCTTACTTCTGAAGCATAAATGCTAAAACAAGTGAAAATGATAGCTTTATGTTTCCAGCTGAAAAAATTGTCACAATCTTTGTGGAATTTTCAAGGATGTTGAAGCTGAAACCGAAAACCAGTGACACAACATTGAACGGGATCAATGAAGAGGTACCGCCTAGTCATCTTGAACCCTCACCAAATTGCAAAGACAGCACTTGTTATGTACTACGCAGTATATTATTGTTCAAGTGGACCGAACAATGCAAAAATGTGGGATGCATGCAGTATAGACAATAGAAAAGCCATTTCCCATCTTTTGCAACGATTCCTTTCAATCACTCCATCCAACAAATAAACAATTCTGCTGCCATGTGTTGTGTTTCGACTGCCATATGTTGTGTTTCGACTGCCATACCATGCTGCATAAAATTCAACGTGTGCACTTCCACTTATGTACAATTTTACACTTAGGTCCGCAGCGTCCTGGAAAATTCTAAGTCACCAATGTGGAACAGATAATTACCACATGCATTGTTTTTTTTTAGTACTGTAGTAGAGTCATCATACCTTAAACTTTATTAGCTGCAAAAACTCCCAGTTAATGCAAACTAACCATAAAATTTCCTTTACAATATCTGCAAGGTAACCTTGAAATATAACAATTAAAATGATGCTTTAAATTAGTTTTAAGCATATGTTTCCCAGAAGGGACAAGCGTAATATATCTTAAATCTTCTCTAGCCAAAGGTGACCAAGATTGTCATCAGTGCGCTAAATTGAATCCCACTTTGAAAACTTTCCCTAAAATTTCTCAAGTTATGTAAACAACTGCAAAAGATCACACACTTGAAGGCCGTTAAATGGCTAATGGGCATTGTGTACATCTGTAAAATATACGTCTTTAAAGTGATGTATTTTTCATGACACAGAAATAGAATGTGGAAAAAGATATTCCAGCTGGGTCTCACACAGTGTGGCAATATACATTATGCAAAGCAGTGTGCAAGAAGCTGGCTATGCCACATTACCTACTTGGCTTTTAGCCAAGCATTGCGGGGCAAACCAACGTCTTTGTGTAAACAGAGTAGGTGTGTGCGTGACATGAGCGCACCGGGCACATCGATGACGCTTTGATGACCAAAGGCTAGATTCAAAGGTTAAGCATTGCATCGGAGTATAAACAGTAGTTTGAGTCATATGCGTGTCACGCATGTTAAGGCATGACATTTCATTCATTTTTGTCATGCCGTACTCCTTCTAGTACATGCCAAGCTAACAAAATCGAAGAAGGCTTCATGGCATATGCATCATGTCATTTATGTGACACATGTCACGACATCTCATTTGTCTTTGTCATACTTACATGTCTAGATATGCATATCCAGATATACACCATTTGAAAGATTTAATGAAAAGACCACAATAACATCACAATGTGGGAGGCTACAGATAGGTAGATGCGGCCATAATGGTTTTGGCTCACCAAGAAATGCTTTGCATTTAATGAGGTAATATCTCTTTTTCTGCTTGACAACCAGAAAAAAAATCTGTATTGTTCATGTTAGTGAGATAGATATGGTGCATTGCTGCATGGAAGCAAGCACGTGGCATTGTATACACATTTATGAGACAGCATTATTGCTGAACATTTGCTAGGACATATGTAACGCTAAGCTCTTAGTTAAATCCTACAATTAATTTATTTTACCGCAGTATTGCCTGAGATTAAAAGCATGCAATATATTCGCATGCTGAAGCTAGTGCATAAAAACCTTAATGCGACATTAACTTCTCTGTTTTACTTGTTCATTATAGTGCTAGATGATCACCGTTTCTTCTTCTAAGCTACTAATTTGTCAAGTGCGATTAAAGGGTCAATGTATATAAATTTATAAGTGCGCATTAATATATAAATTTCTATATTGCGTCGAAAAAAACCCGTGCGTGCATGATGACGCGATGCAAATGAGCTGGCGATATAAACGCCAGGCAACAACAACCCATATTTGTAAGTGCCGCTTTCAATAGGTGTTACATCATCGAGCTTTATTTGCGTCATAAAAAGGCAAGTGTGCGTCATAGAGATTGGCTACGCTGCAATGCTCGACTGTTGTACAGATAAGCCAACTTAACAAAACACCTCTTTTTGTTTAATTCTCACAAAATTCTGTGCCTTTGAACGCGCAAGAAATTGCTGTTTTCAGCAGCTTTATTTCATACGGGCTTAGTACATGGCGCGTTTGCATTTTTACAGCCTGTACTTGACATGCGTAGGTTGTGCAAGCCAATTGATGTGTCCCCAGAGGGGGTAGCAAGGTGTTCGCACGCACGCCCACGTGAGCGTCCCCCAGCTTTATTGCTTTTTAGTCCGTTGTTTTATTACCACGTCGCCGCGTATTCCTGTTTCCGGAGTGAATGACAGACTCTGTAATGACGTGAGTGCGTGCGTCTCAATGCCAGCGGCGGCGACGGCACTTCACTAACCTCACACGCTAGCTGCGCTAGCTCTGTCGACCGACGGCGGCGGCGGCGGCGCGTCGGCGGCCGGTTTCGAAACTACGTCAGAACGCGCGCGCTACGTGTTGGAGGCCGACCAGTCGATGTCGCAGTAGACCCTCGAGAACAGCTGCAGCTGTTGTTGTTATGGGACTCGCGGTGAAGCCGCTGCACGGCCTCATCGCGTAACAACAACCGACGGGGCCAGTCGGGGTAAGTGTCCTCGCTATCTTTCGAAAAAGGTTGCTGGCTTTGTAGCGTGTATACGGCGTCTAAAACCGTTCGAACCGATAGGCTGCTGCTGGGTATTGTAGAAAGTGCGAGATCGATGGAGCGGCCCTGGTAGGGGTGTAATGATGCGTGCACGATCGTGGTGCGGTACCGAAATGTAATGATATCGGTGGTTTTC
Organism: Rhipicephalus appendiculatus; assembly: GCA_030522465.1. NCBI lineage: Eukaryota > Metazoa > Arthropoda > Arachnida > Ixodida > Ixodidae > Rhipicephalus > Rhipicephalus appendiculatus. The sequence goes on from JALIZH010012893.1 coordinate 2,143,353, forward strand.
GGATGTTCGCGACCAGGCCGTGATTCAACGGAATTCGCCGTTTCGTACGTCCGTTGCAGTGAACGCTTTCGGATCATCGTAGGTGTATAATAACTGTCGTTCGAAGCATTTGTACCGCTGGTTGGAAGATTGTAGTAGTGCAGTTTTTTGTTGTGTTTGCTTTCTAGCACGTCGCTACGTGACGTCCTGTGTGCTTGGGAGCTTTGGGGCACTTTATGAGGCGTCACGGAATGGCTCTCGAACGGGGCACTTCCGCAGCGAGTCGGAAACGGCATATCGAGCAGCACATCGGCTGGCTGCTGCGAAACGACCCGATATCCCGTTCCGTTGTTGCGACGACCGTTGGTGCGTGGTGCGAGCGTGAACAATAGATTTTTGTCGCTTTCCCCGCGCCGGCCGGTCGGAGCAGGTCGGCGTGGGATATCCGCCCGAGTGGGCTCTTTGCAAGCTGGTTTGCGCCGCGCCGAAGACACTCGAAGACGACGCGAGGGAAGCCGTCAAGAAAAACACACCACCACGGTTCCACACGCGCCCGCCCGCCGCTCATCGTACATTTATAGAAGGCTCCAAATAGGGGCCTCACGAAAGGAAGACGGTGAGGATGGATCTTGGCCCGCGCTTTGGAGCGAAACACCAAGCTATATGTTTGCATGCTCAGATAGAGCATGTGGAATGACTGCTTAGTGCAAGACTCTGCATGTGGACTTCGACAAAGCGTCCGCTCTGTACTGTAGATACATCAACGACGAATGCACTCTGCACCGCGAGTTCATAGTGCCGTTGACCTGCGAATCGGTAAGAGCTCATGCTTATCTACTGCCCATTTCTTGCATCGCGAACAACTGCAACTCGTTGTCCCGACATCATTACGCCGTGGTCGATCGCCTAGCGCGTTGTGCGAGCTCGCGGAGCTGGTCTTTCCCCTTCAAGAGATTAGGCGCGCGCCGTCGCGCGATATACGTTGATAAAAATCGCGCCTCAAATGTTGGTTTTCCAGTCGCGGCATGTGCGCGCGTACTGGAGTGGGGGGGTTTAAAATTGGCTCGGCCGTACGGCGTGTGATGACCCACTTCCGCGTTGCTCTCTTCTTCGCTTCGAACGGTGCTCGCGCGATCGGCTAGCTAGGTGCGGGCGCGCGCACAGCTGCTAGAAATGCGCCGAGCTCCCCCGCACCACGCGCGTGCTCCTCGGTGACGCGTGGTTGCTCAGCTTTCGCAAGCGCGAGGAGAGAAGAGACGGTCTAGCGCGCCGCGCTACTGCGAGACAGCAGCCGCAAGGCATGAGGGGGGTTCTCCCCGGCGACTCGATCCTGCACAGCTGGATCGTCGCCAGCGTGCTCGCACGCACGACTCCTCCTCGCCGCTCGGACAACAGATGGGATAATCCGGTTCTCCCGCACCGTGGTCGAGGTGCTCGAAACGCTAACAGCGCTCCTTTTTCTCATTCTCGACGCGACTGCACGATCCTCCGCCTGAATTTTAGGTCGTTCCCCGGCAATTACACAAATTGTGATAGGCCGCTGCCACTGATTGTGGACCTGTTTCTTCGTGATTGCGCGCGCCTTCGATCGGGACCATTAAGCAGCTGATTGCTCTCGGTCGTGACGTTCGAATAGTTCATTTCCATTTAATCTTACCATGTATAGATGGCTATCTTCAAGCAGTGATCACGTGTTTTTGGCGCGTGCATTTGGGGCCATTTGTTTGGGGCTGCGTGCCTGCTAAATGTGCCCGTAAAAGCAGCGTATGTGTGGGCCTTGTATGGTAGAACATCGGGGATCCTGAGCTGTTGTGCAGTAGCTCACCTCTGAAACTAAACCAGTGGTGCACCAAGATTGGTACAACCAGCAGAAAAGAAAAACAAAACAAAAGCCAGGTGTAGCCAACACCAGGAGCCATAACGGCGTTGTGTTAAGTCGCTATGCTCGTGGCTGATCATTCTGCTAGACGTTTATTCAAACAATTAATGTGTAGTGTTGTTGCTACTATTCCAGCATAACGAAACATTACATGTGACATGCAGCTATAGTAATCTTTTTTATATACATTGAGACAACACTTTCTGTTTGTTCACTGCACATATTTGTGATCATGACGCTCTCTTTTCCTTTTCATTGTAACAGTAACATTTTCTTTTGGTGCTTAATTCAACATTTATTTACAAAGGCATAGACAGATGAGTCAAGGGAATAGTCCAGGTGCGCTGTGCAAGTGGAAATTGATTGCATATGTCACAGATATAACATTATTTTAATGACATTGTTTGGTCATGCAGAACGCGTTCTCAATGTATGGGTATGATTAGGATTAGAATGAAAGAAAGTTAGGGTAGTTGAAAGGCATTCATTGTGGAAGAAGACAAGGAGTTCAAACACACACGATTGAGAGAAGAGAACCGGACAATAAAAATGCCAAGTATCAACTGAAAGGTTGCTCTTTCACGGAATAAATCATGGAAGGTGGACTCAAAACTGTGATGTAAAAAAAAAAAAAGCTTTGAGTACACCCACACAGTATAGTTATGGCATATGGAACACTACAGAGAGTGCCAAATTTGCTGTAAGGCAGCAATACTATGGGCCTTGTCAGGAACCAGTACTAGAGCTATCCACGAATTCACGTTACATCATTTTTCCAAGCTGCAATTATTCATGGTGCCCTGTGATTGCATGCCTGCAGCTACATATATGTATCTTATGTTTTATCTAGGGCTGTGTGAATAGTATTCGAGTTTCAAATTTGAATCGAATAATACCTATTTGAATGATTTGATTCGACTTTTGAATAGCTATAGTATTCGAATAATTCGCAAGGATGAATATCTCAAACGCAAGAAAGGTCAGTTGTGCAACTTGGTTAGGGTATGTGGTTAAAACTCTTCCTAATAATGTTACAGTAGGCCTTCTGTCAAAACTTTCACCAATAGCCTAGATCAAAAGCAAGTGCATGTTTTTTTAAAGGAGACTATATGATTTCTGTGCGTAAAAAAAAAACACATCAGAAGAATGGAACTATGTGATCACAACCACAAAGAAGTATAAAACTATATCTTCAATTGTGCCATTCCTTTACTGGACAACTGATCCTTAAAGGGGCCCTGCAACACTTTTTGAGCATGCTCAGAAAATGCTGCCGATCGGTAGTCCAGGCTCTCGAGAACACGCGAGCCAAATATTATAGCACAGCACGCGGCGGAATTCACAATAAATTCTCAAAGTCAGCCAGAAATTGCTTTCTCTTCTCTCGACAAATGATCGTTGCGCACTAAAAATCACTCGCCCAATGAGAGATTTTTTTGTATCAGCCATTGGCTGATTTGAGCATGGCGCGCTCGGCAGTTACAGAGGCCGCCGCGGAGGCCGCGACTTGTCCACGCGTGCGCGCGATCGCAACGAAAAATTCTGCTATTCGAACAAAAAAAAAGAAAGAGAAAAAGCGCTCAAGATCACGAGTCGCGCAAGTGACGATTTTCTTTCCCCGTGCCATCCCTTTCTGCTTAGCTTCCAGCGCTTTCGACGGGACGAGAGAAGAGAGAATGCAATTGCAGCGTGCGAAATCTTTGTAACTCCACTCGATCGGACGGATTCCAAAAATTTTTGCGGCAATGAATTCGTGAGGCAATAAGTTCATTTAGTGAATCCATTCCATGTCTACTTGGAAAAGTGCTTGCAGGGCCCCTTTAAGAGGCATACTAACACTGAAAACTAAGCAGCTTTTGTTTGCTAAGAGCATACTGAAGAGCTTTTCATCACGGTTCCTTCTTTATGCAGATCAAAAAGAACTGGTGCTTGCGACACTCTGTGATCCGAGCTTTAAATCTATTTTCTGCGCAAGTTCATTCAATCAGTCACAGGCTGTAGCAGCAGAAATTACTGGTTGACATGCTTGCATGGACTCTCCATCACAGCAGTTTAAAAATCCGCAGTTATGCTCGAAGCCATCAAGTCATCGATCCAGCAAAGAAGGCCAGTGAACAGTCTGAGAGACTGTCGAACTGCGTCTAAAATAACCTGCACACTGAGCTCACACCTCATAGTCAAGAGGTTCAAACATACATCGATGAGCCCCTGATCCCAAGAAAGGGTAATCCTTGGAAATACTGGAAAGAGCATGGAGCTGCACTTTATCCACAAATCGCCAAAACTGCATTGCAATACCCTCCCATCCCTGCTAGTGAGGTGCTCAGTGAACGCATGTTTTTAACTGCAGAACACACCGTAACATCACGGTGAGAAAGCCAGAAGCCAGGTCGTGTGGAGCAGCTTGTGTTTCCGCATGATAATTTGTAGCCTTTCAGTAGCAGTCACTCAACACGATATGTCCTCGAGGACATGAGCAGATTTCATTTCGTTGTTCTTTGCTTCAATTTTTAATAAAACCTTTTGTATTCGATATTCTATTTGATATTTTTGGACACAATATTCAATTCGAGATGAAATTTCACTATTCGCACACCCCTAGTTTTATCGCAAAGAAACACAAGGATGCAAAGGAAGACATGAGGACACTGCGCTACTAACAACTGGGGTTTATTGGACGTGGTTGCAGCATAAATACCAATGTACAAAAAGGAAGGAATGACACCCTTTCTTTCCTTCTTGTACAGTGATATTACAGTCACTTTTATTGCACATATACTTAAAAGTTGTAGCCTGCTATAATACTATATATAACAGGATATGATCACTTCAAGATTATGCAGCATGGTTAAAATTTTCCTGCTGCTGATAACACATTAAGTTAGAATCACAATGGACGAAATTTCAAAATGCAACTAATTAAGTAGTTAACTAATTACTATACATTTCTGTTCACACATTTTAGTTGGTGACATTCCAGTGCTTATCTGCTTGAAATGTACATGGACACTGGTTTCAGTATACAGGGTGGCCCAGCTATCTCTAGCCAGAGTTTAAAAATATGCCGCCGCACTCTATGACAACACAACCAAAATGCATGTGGCTGACTATTGCCTGGAATATGTCGCACTATTTTTTGTGTTCTTCTTAAGTGGCATGTTTAATTACCTATCTTTTGAACCAAAGAAGCTTGGCAAAAAAATACTCTGAGAAAGTTGTAGATCAGTTTGCAAAACGTCCGATTACACAGTTTCTAACTTTTTATGTATTAGTGTTTTTCTGCTTACAACACATGCCTGTGAAATACAAAAAAATACCACGTGACATGCCTGCTTGCGTGCCATATTGCAGTGCTCCCTAAACGTTCCGTGTGAAAATGACCATAATATTTGGCCAGATGTGCTGCCTCGACAGGGCAGCGACAATGGTAGTGGCTGTGAGATGACACACGTTTTGCCAGCAGCAACATAACCAAAAACAGCCGCGTATGCTTATTGCTGTTATGAACCGCCACGAGGGAAGCGTATCGTTTGTACGCAGAACGTTAGAGAGCACTGCAATAACAGTGCGCATAGTCACACAAGTGGGCATGTCACGGGGTACTTTTTTGTATCTTGCGGGAATGTGCAATAAGCAGAAAAGCACTCATACTTAATACGCAGGAAGTTAGAAACTGTCTAATTGGACATTTTGCCAGCTGATCTACAACTTTCTCATAGTAATTTTTTGCCAAGCTTCGTTGGCTCAAAAGTTGGGTAATTAAACATGCCTAATTAGGCAATTAAGAACAACACAAAAGATAGTGTGACGTAGTCTAGGCAATAGTCAGCAACATGCATTTCGTCGTGTCGGCATATTTTTAAACCCTGGCTAAAGATAGCTGGGGCATCCTGTATAGGTCATCAAACTTGTGGTGAAAATGCACTTTTGTTCCATTTATGTTTTAAATTAACAGCCATTTCGGGCCTTAGAGATTGAAGATATAACTGGAAAGGCAACATATTTTGTCACAAGAGTTTGTGAATATCTCAAAGCTGGTAGGTGCTATGCTGCAAATTTGTTCTAATTGGATACAGCTTGTGAACCCACCAGACAGAGTTCATAAATTCAGAGCAGTGTTGTAAAGTAATCAGAAAACTTAATTATTGAAGTGGTGTGAATGAGTCTTATGCATTTCTTATGCATTTTGATTTGTGCAAGTAATGTCTGCTTCTTTGAGTAATCTATCTCAAGTACTAGAGTTATGCTATCTACCACAGATGATTTCTAGAACTTTTGTTTGGTCTAAAAAAATTTTAGAGGCATCACACAAGAGTGATAATTTCCCTGCCGACTGGAGATATCAAAGCTAGCAGCACCTACATCTGAATTGAGGCTGGCAGGACATTGACAGAAGAAATAATATTCACAAGAGAGTGTGTAGTGATGTTTGTAACGTTTCTTGCTGCTCCTTATGGCTGTAGGAGGTTAAATGCAAGCCGGTGAAGTAAATGGCCATTTAACACTAGGCAGTTGCATCAGCTTTAATGTTCCCTATGTATCTGTTCTACTGAGCTGTGTACAACATTGTAGCAACCCACACTGCTGTATTAAAATACTGCAGCATATTGGAAATGAGCCAGAATAAAAGTAGGGACTAATCACCGATTATTCCCACGCTCTCACCATCTCATGCTGTAGCAAGTATCAGTGAGATGCTGCTTTAGTAAGTGGTTATTGCTCTCTCACAGTTCTTTTTCAATCGGATAAAATTGTTATAGTACAGGGAAATCTGTGACCATGCAGGATACACACTTACAGCGTATTTGAGCCCTGAGATCATCCGTGTGCAAAAGCTGGGTGCATTGATACAAGGAAACATCTTTGCAGCATGCACAACTTATGTGTACATAATAGTGCAGTGTGTGTAACTTCATCAGAAGTGTACGATTCTCTGATTTTGTCCATTCATAACATCTGGAAGGCAGGCAACCTGAGACTGCATTTTGTAATGATCCACTTCATTTTCCATTACAGGCGGACCTCTCTTTATAAATAACATGGTTATAACAAAGCAAATCTAGAATGCTTTTTCGCATATATCAGTGTGTGACAAACGTCTGCTTATAGTGAAGGTATATTTGTATATTCGATGTGACTTTGTTAGATTGACGTATTTGCTCGCTGTTGCATTCTCTTAGCTGATGTTAGTGATAACAGCTGGTATGGTGGCATATCGACTAATGGAAGTTTGTCAAATGAGTATAAATATAATGTCATTACAAAACATACATCTGGTCTTTAGTAGTCGCAGAGCGCTTTGATATTTTGGTATTGGTTTGGAGACTGAGCTTGGGGCGCGCTGTGTTATGAAGAAACTCTTTTATGTCATTTTATGGCAAACTGCATTGCAGATGCAAAGCAGTAGGAGAGGTTATGCAGCTCTTACTATTAAACTATAGTAATTTGTTAAGGTAATGAAGTAGTAATGTAGTGTACTGAAGTGCTGCACACAAACGTTGTCCTTGGAAGGGTCAGTAGTGTGGCCTTGTTGGTACGACATCCTCTTAGACTTGTTGCTTAAAATCACAGGTACAAAGGGCACAATGCAAGCTCTTTCTCCCCGTTGTTTTGTGCTAAAAACCTACTAAAAAAATATTGATCATTTTAGGGTTCTCCAGTGCACACCTTAATTGAAGTAACATAGTTGTTCGTACGTTTAACCTCTGGGAATTCGATTGTCATGGTCCAGAATCACACATGCTATCTATGTGTGATGCTCAGCACTGGAGTGTCAATAAATTAGCTAAAACGGATGCCTGGGCAAGTTGGTACATACTTAAGAAAGATTAAACAACACAGAAAGATGGAACACACATAATCTGCACCTGTGTGTATTTCAGTGTGTTCCGCCTTTTTGCGCTGTTTTATCTCTCTTATGTCCCTGAATTGCTGCGGCAAGTAAATGCTGCAAGTCAGAATGTGGTCTGCCTTTCTGCGCCTTTTCGTTTGCTCATTTCTTTCAACGAAACCCCACTGAGGATGTAACAGCAGTGCTTAAAAATGCAGGTGTGCCCAAAGGAGGCAGTGGTGGCACCTGTCTCGGGCAGCTGTGCATGAGGAGAGCCATCTCGGTCTGCCGAGATGACGTCGTCCACGCTAGTCGAGACGGTGTCTCTCAACTACGAAGACTTCAGCGAGAACTTCCTCACATGCAGCACGTGTCTGTGCACATATGATGGCCAGGAGCGCAGCCCCAAGCTCCTCTCCTGCTCCCACACGGTGTGCCGCAGCTGCCTCGAGCGCCTTGCTGCGGCAGCCCGATCCCAGGTGTGAAACCATCTGCATGTCACTATGCCTACTTTCTCCTCCTTCATTCTTTCACATTCGTTTGCTTTCCTTGCACAGGGTAGCTAACCACAGATTTCCTCTGGTCAAACTCCCTGTCTTTGCATTACCTACCTCTCTCTCACTTGCTTTGAGGCATAGAAGTTACTTAATCTTTAATTTAGTACATATCAGAAGCAGGAAACTACAAATACAATTTAATCTTTCCCCAAGTAGGTTTCTGTTGAGCGCTTTACTCATGATTACAAAAAGGTTTATGTAAGACAAGTTCACAATTCTTTAGTGGACGCGAGCCTAATGGGCTGCATGTCACTGAAATTAATGTTTGCATTTTTTACATTGTGTTTTTTTTATTTTTATTAATGGACTGATTTCGTGATCAGCTTGTTCTTATGAGCACAAAAAACACCTTATCCTTGGCATTATTAGTGATCACCCTGTATGTTTTTGACGCTGCCCGCAGAGACATTCTTTGTGTGCTTGCGATCACGTCTGCATAGTGCTTTTTATGATATTTTCCCCCCTTTTTCTTGGTTATTTGTTAATTATAAATAACCAAGAAAGGAAGTTACATTTTTGAAGTATTACTTTCTGTCATTCTAAACTGATTTATTTTATCTCTGCAGTGTTCACTTAAAATTTAGAACTCCAGGTCATCAAAAGTAACGGCAGAGTCACCTACACTGTGATATTCCTCGTAGCTTATGTGTTGCTTTGGGACGCTAAACTCCCTAAAATAATCACTCCAATTCTGTGGCTTGCAGCACGAGGGCACACTGAGGTGCCCCATCTGCCGTGAGGCTGTGCCTCTACCAGAGCCTGGGGTTGGGGCACTGCCTCCCCCAGCTTCCTGGTCAACCAGCTGCTGGACCTGGTTGCCAGTCGGCGACGTGAGGTCGTACCCAAGTGTGCCCTCCACCCCGCGGGACCTGAGTTGCTCTTCTGCGAGGCATGCGACCAAGTATTCTGCTCCACATGCCTTGGTCCTGCTCACGCCGACTCCAAGCCACACTGTTGTTCCCTTCTCCATTGCCGTCAAGCGCATGTCTGAGATACTTCTGTACAAAGTGAGTTCCTGATAGCTTGTAGCGGTTATAATTAAGAATGAGCGAAAGACGGGGAACCTTAAGGGCTTGTTTATCTTTGTTAGGCACAACATTGATTAAGAACTAACAGACAATCAGCCAAGAAAAAAAAAGTAGGGGATGTTTTTTGTTGTAGTTATGATATAAATGTGAAGAAATTAAAGTGGACAAAAAGACACCTTGCCACCTACAGGGACCGAACCTGCAACCTTTGAATAACGTGTCCGATGCTCTACCAATTGAGCTACGGCGGCGGTCATCCTCTCATCCACATTATCGGGTATATCTGTGCATTTAAACCTGGGAGAGTGTTAGTCAGCACCACTCGTAGTTATGATGGTGAGTGTGGAACACTCTTTTTTGCCTGCTGGTGTCACATAGGACGTGATCTTTTCATGGGCTGGCATATGACCAATAATTCCCTTGCATTCTACCTGAAAGGCATCAAGCCTGCCAGAATGAGACCTTCGCTGTGAATGAATAAAGAAGGCGAATTTGAGGACTCGTTTTTCTTTGTTACACACAACGATAGTGAGTACTAAGAAGTGGCACAAATGAGGTGGTGCTGTCGTAAGAGCGCATAAAAATATAAAAAATATGGGCAGAGGAACTACTTTTATGGCAAGGCTGTCCTAGTCTACCCGGTGTCATTGTCTTAGTAGTATAGTAGTGGTAGGCATCATGCTGGATCACGTGTCTTTATTCACTGCCCCAGAGGGGGGCAGTGAATAAAGAAATAGCACATGACACCATGCTCTTACAGCTTCGCTGTCTGGACGGTTCTCACAGCGGGGAACTGGCTGAATCTCTTTTGTTAACCCTTCAAGAGCTTGTTTTTTACAAAAAGCACGTATGCTTTATCTTGAGGTAACTGCCCAACCGCCTCTAACCAGTTAGTGTTGGATATCAGTAATGAGAGAAAAAAAAGGAAAAGGCTTTATCATTTCTTGCCTCTCTATAAAACAGAACCACAAAAGTTATTGTTACACTCTGCATCAGCTTAGAGGCTGTGGTGCTGCACTATACTGAGCTCAAGGTCGCTGGTTCAGTCCCGACTATGGGTGGCTGCATTTCAATGGGGATGGAATGAAAAAACTCAAGTACTTAGATTTAAGTTCTTGTTAAAGAAGCCCCGGTGGTTAAGAATTAATCCACAGCCCCTCACTGTTGCCTGCCTGATGGTTTTGGCATGTAAAATCCCAGCACGTAAAATCATGAGACGTATCTGTTGCAGTGTCTGTGGTCTTCACAACAGTCTCTTGCAGTTTGGGAAAATTATTGCATTTGAACTGCTTGCATAGTAACAGCCTAGTGTTTTGCCTCGTCAATACACTTTATTCGCAGTCTCAACTGTGCCTGAGCAAGCTGGATGCAGCCGCAGAGGCGGTGAGTGCCGAGATCACACGACTCGATGCTGCTGCAGAAGAAGTGACGGACCAAATCGAGGCCTCTTTTCGAGAAATTCAGGACCTTCCTGGAGCAGCGGCGGAAGTCCCTCTTGGCCACATTGCAGGTGGTTGGAATTTCTTGCTTGCTATTTTTTGTGTACTACGCTGGTACCAAGTCACTGCACCGCTCTGTGCCAAATGCAGTGAGTTGGTCGATGCAGAGTACGGTAACCGCTTCTGAGCAAGTTGGTAATCCATTACTTGAGATGATTGAGTAACAAAAAAGACACGGACAACACAGAAGTTGTTTTCTCTGTTGTCTTCGTTGTGCAATCATCTGAGGTAATAGAGTACGGTACTTAATTATGGTCCTGACGGTGCTGTGCTGTTGAGTGAAACATTTTACTTAATGCCCCGTGAAAGCAACTTGCGTGTGGTTGTGTGCAGCGCTTAGTGTTTCCAGAAGAGAATGCCATCAGGTTGTTTATAAATAAATACTATCTGTCGTTGTGGTAGCTTGGTGAGCAAGTGTTCCTATGCATGAGGATGCGGTTTTGATTCCCGGTCATGGGGACCGCATGGACGATATGTAAAGTAAAAATGTATTATTTTATATTCTGTGAAGATAGTTTCTGCATGCTAGTGAACAATGCTTAGTGTTTCGGTGAGGCCATCCGATTATTCAAAGGGAAATGCAGTAGACTCTCAGTAAATGGAAATCTCCTAAATGGCATTGCTGCTTAAACGGAACAACTGTCCTTACTATGATTGGTTTTGTACTTGAGTTCTGCACCCCTATTCATCTGTTAGTAAATGGAATTCCTCATAAATGTAACATATATTCCTGCTGCCTTCAGATTCTGTTTATAGAGAATCTACTGTATTTTGCCTTCCTTTTCATGTCTTCATGATAGTGGCTTTCAGAAATGGGATGAAAAGTGATATATTCTGAAAGAAGCACTTCAAGAAGAGTTTACTTAAACTATTTTGCACTAAAGTTAAACGGGTGGTAGCGGTGTACAATTCTGAGGCAGAATTTTCACCCATTTCTTGGTTGATAATGGGAGCAAACAGCAGTGTAGGTTGTTTGTTACTGGTGGTGTTACGCTGAACTGAAATAATTTATAATTGAAGAGTGAGATTGATGTATTGCAATATTTTTTACTGCCACTCAACTGCAGGCACTCTGGGATCGCAAGAAAGAGGCCCTCGAAGAGCAGCTGAATCAAATCCAGAACGAGAGGTCTCAGCTTGAGCAGGAATGCTGCACCACCGATAGTCAGCTTGACGTCCGAAACCTTACGAAGAAGATTGCTGACTTGGACGTCAAGATGGGCTCTCTAGACCACTTGGCTGAACCCCGCGAGAACTGCTACCTTCACTTCGACTGTGCGTACAATTCTGCCCTCGACGACATTGCACAGGCTCTCAGGGTCTTCGGCAAGCTCGAGACGAGCCGCACGTTCCCACCCTTGTGCACAATTAGCGTCAAAGACTGTCCGGCATATGTCAAGGCTCGTGCTCTGCTTCGTACCTACGACTGTGACGGTCGGCCTCAGACGGTGGGTGGCGATCCTGTGACCGTGGCCCTAGTGGCGTGTAACGAGGATCAAGAACAGCTTGACGTTCAAGTGATAGATCGCGGTACCGGTGAATATACCGTGACGTTTCAAGTGCCCCGCGTCGCGCGGTACCGCCTTGCTGTGTCGGTGCTGGGCCGACCCTTGCAGGGCAGTCCTTTTGAGTTTGCCGCCACCGACAACATCGATCCCGAAGCGGTGTTTGGCCGGCGTGGTGATGGCACGGATGGCTTTCATCAGCCCGTGGCTGTGGTGTACGGGCCTGAGGGACTGCTCTACGTGCTGGACACGGGAAACTGCAGAATCAAGGTCCTCACGCCGGAACTCCGTTTCGTTCGCCACCTGACGGGAGTCGGCACCGAGGAACGCGGAGGCACGGGACTCACCATCTCACCATCAGCAGACACTCTGGTAACGTGCAACTGGAGGACACGCACGATCACCGAGTTCACCGCCGACGGGACAATCATTCGGACCTTCACGCATGTCGACCTGCTCGAACCCACAGCCCTCGCAGTCAACTCCCGGGGAGATGTGTTTGTTGTGGACAGTGGGAAACGCTGCATCTTCGTCTTTAACCAAGATGGCACACTTGTCAAGAAGGTGGAAGGAAAAGTGCTGGCACTGCCAACCAACTTCAACCCGAGTGCCGTTGCAGTGAGTGCAGATGACAACGTTCTAGTGGTGGACTCGACTATACACGTGCTGGACTCTCAAGGCAACAGGCTCTCAACAATGTTTGCCGAGGGCAAAGGAAAAGGAAGATTCGGGGGCATCTGCGTTGACGCGCAAGGGATGGTGCTGGCCACGCGCTCCGATCGCAGCAAGAATAACGTCCTGTTATTCGACCGGGTCGGCGGGCAGCTCACCTACACGATAGAGAGCCGGGGTAGCCGGCTGGGTCGGCCTCTCGGAATAGCCGCACTTCCAGACGGCCATGCCGTTGTGGTGGACCTCGGCAACGACTGCATCAAGAAGTATCGGTACAAGTGATGCGGGTTCGTTGTTCTGCCGTTGCCCTGTTTTGTGAGTCTGCGTTATCTAGTATTTCTAGGCATCACATGCTAGTCACCGCAGAGGCACATGCGTCTGTGGCCGTCTGTCCAAAGCTCTGTTCAGCAGAGTGGACAGATCCAAACAACTCTTCCTGAGCCATTACTTTTGCTGTAGTTTGCCATAAGAATGCACTGGTAGAATAGTGAACCTGTTGTGCAGTGTGCAGTCACAAATGCATTAGGTGCCTTCACGTCACAATCTGTGCGATATAAATTTTAGTAAAGGGTCCACGTAATGTAAAAATGAGCAGAGTAGATGCACTTTGGTGTAGCGGTGTCAAGTAACTTCCCCTGTGTGGAGCTGATATAGTAGCAATATGCCACTGATCAAGCGGGCAAACTTGATGCGCATCAAGTGCTCTTTACAGCAGCACTAATCGCAAGCAAGCTGCAATTACAATTTTTCACGAGTTTTAAAAGTTTGCACTCGTAGACGAGATTTTTCTAGGTGATTGGGAGCAAGACCTTGCGGAGCACAGTTAAATCCGTGAGGGAAGTCTGTCACGCAGTATGCACTTCAAGTTTTCTTATATGTTGCGACCCAGTATTCCCAGGTAGCCACATTTATCTACAGCCATAATGCCTTCCCTTTTTTTTCTCTCCCCATTTAAGCCATATTGCTACGTATCTAATGCATTTTGCAGTGCATTCATTGTGATGTACTATATATAGCCTTTGTCAAAAGTATATCAGCCTTCACAGTAAGTGTCGTTCGGCTGTGTGGTGTGGCTCTTTTGGGGATCCTTACACTCCACAGCTCTGGATGATGGGAATGATGGTTATTTTCATTTGCCATGGACTTGGGAACTCATGCCATCCCACAGGAACTAGCAGCCCTTAGTCACCGTGGCAGTTGTGGGCTATGCACCCTGTATACATTTGACAAAGAATGCATATGTTGTTCCTTTAGTGCACGGAACCTCGTTTTCAAACACTGCACAGTCACTTTGGTTGCCATCTCTGTAAGAACTACTGCTTAGTTGTAGCTGCAGACACTCACTGCTGCGTTTGAATGCTGGGAAAACACATTAATGGGAAATCCTTTCGAAGTCCTGCATCTTTAGTTTGGTGTGAATAACGACTCTCGTTTTAACCCTCTATTGCATGAATTATGAGAAAATCAATTGAAAAATTATTTGATCATTTTTTATCATTAACTACATGAAGAATAAGATGTACAAAAATTTTCAGATTCATTGTGACTGTATTAATGAAGATAAAGGTTTGTGCCAAATATGGCACACTATGCAAGTGGGCGACCAAAATTGCTACCATGGCTAAAAACAAAATCACTGTTATGTGGTCTTTTTTAGCTTTATTTGTGAAATAAAGCAAAGCAATTGCTTCCTGTGTTCAGGCATAATTGAACATTCTGGTTATGCATCTGACTGCCGACATCTACGTGCAAGATGGCCGCTTACACGTTTGGCTCTTCGCATGCTGTACTGCTGTACTTTCCTGCCCGAATTTCCAACCGCTGACTTGTGGTCGTGAGCGTCAGTTGCCGACAAATCGTAAAAGCTAAATATCGCCGTGCACTGGTTAGACTTCACATAATTTTTTCGTGCGCCCACGCCAATAATGTTACAAAAAATTGCCAGGTACTGCTGCTGACACTGAGCATTTTCGTGAAGCATCTCAAAACCTACCACCACAACTGAAATCTGGCAAAAACGAGCTGTGCTGCATGATCTCAGAGGATTTCTTTTTGTTTGTATTTGCACTGTGCAACAAAACATAGATGGCATCATATTGCACATTTCATCACTCACATGCATACTGTGCCATATATGGCACATACCGATTTCCGACTATATACCGTAGTGGAAAACGGAATTGAGAAGAGCCTTAATGAGCATGAATTTTCAAAGCCATGAGATATGCACCAATTTTTTCTTGCTTCTGCAACGAAAATGGTTGCAAGAAAAATATAGCAGTCACTGTTGTTCATGATCCGAGCTTGCACGTGCACCGTGAAACCTATTTCATGTCTAGATTTCATACTGCTCCAGGGATGGCAGCGCTTTTTTTATATTTAGTGCACGTAACTATAAGGATTACTCTAACTGTGTCACATTCACCACTGGTCCTCTTGCGCCCGCTATAAAAAATGTTAACTGGTATGTGCCAAATATGGGACGCCATGCAATAGAGGGTTAATGCGTGTCAAACACTTTGAATCTTTTCTTTTGTTTGTTTGTATTGCTGCCGCTGAGGTCACACCTGGCAAGCTTGCGTGTAAGCGGTTAGATGTAAAACCTTCGTCATGCTTACTGTCATGACAACAGTTAAGAAGTGAGGGAGAGGAGTTTTGAACATAATGATTGGTCTGCCACATTCTGTTTGTCGAGTGCTCAGAAAATCACATTACACAATCAAGCTTAATTATGTTCAGATATACAAGATTGAGAAAGACCAAAGTAAGAGTCGCATGTCATGCTTTCACCGCATCAACTGCTTTCGTTAGCGCAGAATGAAAAGGCCCTTACGAAGGTTAACGAACAGCCTGAAAACCCACAACTTTCCTTAACATATGCACGATTGTCAAGACTACTTTTTCTTTTTTTTTGTATCAGTAACAGACGTGCGTAATCATCGCTTTATTGTGCTGCTTCTGAATACGAGAAATATTTTACAGTGCCCGTAGCGCTCATAGAGACGTCAAATCCCTTCCCCCTATTGTATCGCACGAGGTTAGCGACATAGTCGTGTTATTGTGCTCTTTATTTTATTTTTTATCTAAGGGCCACAGAACACGCAGGACAGGAGTACTGTTGTCACGGGGTAGCTAGTCCTTTCTTGGAGCTTTAGTACAGGCTGCACACCTAACTCTTTTTGCTGTCACGTAATTGCGTTTGCCTACGAGGCGCCAGCAGCTGTTCGTAGTGCGTGCGCTCGTGACGTCGATGAAAGTGCGTGCAGGTGTTTCCCCGCAGGTGTTTTTCCGAAGCACGTTGTCCGCCACTTGTTTTTCTGCAAGACAGTTTGCGCCTGTCATACGCACATGTCCAAAGGACAGGAGAAAGAAAACTGCACAGTACAAAAAAAAAACAGCTTTGCGATATGCACAGAATGGACGAGACAAGGGAACCGGAGTAGGAATAAACACAGTTCTGTTTCTTTCTTTTTTCTTATTGGTCTAATGTGTAGGCTTTGTTTAGAAAGAGCACGTAATAATAATTCCAACGGTAAGTAACTGCTGTAATTAAACATGAAGGCCTGTGAATGAGCTTTTTTCAGCTTTTCTTTTATTTTTGAAAAAAAAGGCTTGAATTTTACTTTCTGACGAAGTACATGCAACATGCTAAGTACTTTCGCCAAGCAGCTTCTAAACCATTTAGATTGTTTGTGATGCGACAACTGGTTAATGAATAAAAGTCAAATTTTAGCGAGTTGCTGGTATGCAAGTTTAAACAAAAGTCGAGGTTGATGACCCTTAATTCCAGCACAGAGGTTAGAAGTTACAATTGTGCACGTAACACACAATAGAGCGAAGGACAAAATTAATTGATTAGTAATTTACGTTAACAGTTTGCTTTCATTTACGTAATTCTCACATGTGCATGTCAGATTTTATGGCAAATGTAGTAGTATATATATAATTTTGATGGTGGTTTTTGTTGCAGAATTAGAATTGAAAACTTGATGTTTCCGTTTGTGTGATTTTTGCATCTTTATAAATTCTTCTTAACTGAAATTTCCTTAAATCAGAATATATTCTCAATATCCACTGTCATTTGACTTTATATCTGAATGCAACGAATTTTCTGGAAATTGGTTCTGAACTTGCCCAACAATGGCATTTCTATGTGTTTTTGATTATTAAGAGTGTTTCAGAACTGTGTTGATGCCTTAAGGCATCATATGAACTATTTTTGTGCATGAAAATTTCCCAAGCATCATCTAGCAGCTTATTTGAATGTACTGCTAATCTAAGTCGAGTGCCTGTATTTCTTTGTGTGTATGTGTAAACCATGAAATTGCCTAGCTTGGTTCTTAGCTGTGTATACAACATGTTTACCTCACATTCTTGAATTTGTCAGTGTGTAGCATTACAGCTGCATCGCCCGATAACCTTGACACACCTTCAACAATACTGTTGAAAAACTGGGAAAACATGTCATATTTTGGCCTATAGTTGTTATCATGCGTCAGTTCACTACTACCTATACCCAGTCCAATGCTATACAGCGTGATTCAGCTATACAGTTAACTTCTGTGATGGAAAAATTCCGCATTATAGCATTTTATTCTTTTTTTATGTTCTCTTTCTAGGTGGGAAATAGCCCTTTTAACTTCCTTGCATTGTTTTGTCCTTTTAATCTTTCCGTGTACATGAATCATGAATGACCAGCTTCCTGGATTGCAAAATCTGTTGTCATTCTTATCTCTTAATGATAACATGTTGCTGTAGTTCTCAAATGAGATCATTTTTGTTGCGCTAGGCATGATATTTGGATGCTATCAATTATGGCCCATTTGTCCAGCAAAAATATCATGCATATCCTGCAGTTTTGTGTAGTAGCTCTTAAATGTTGTAAACTATTGGTCAGGGCTTACATTTTTTTTTATCACATGGTTTACCTGTCAACGCCAATGGCGCACTGTACGTTCTTGACCTTCTTTGCATGAAAAACGATTCTGCTATTCCCGTGCATCTCGAACACCACCTGTAACTACCGAAGGTTGTCGGAGAAGGTTTAGCTTCTTGTAAAGCCATTTTGTATTAGGAGTGAGAGTGATTCAGACATCACATAGATAACACGTCTATGATAATGCGTCTACAACACATCCGATGACCACGTATTGAGTGCCTCGTCCCCGATGGGCACTCTTGCACAATATGTGAGCTCCACCATAGCCGGCTGCTTCCGTCTATTTTTAAAGTTTTCAGCCAAATTTGACAAACTTTTATATATTTTTTTCAAAGATAAAACAGCATCACCATGACCTCCTGCGAGCACACATGTTGCTTTGAGCTTGTTCTACTGCCTCGCATGGGCGATTTTTGTGCCTTGCTTCTTGCGTATCCTTTTCTAGTCATTCGTGGATGAGTTAAAGGTGCATTATTCATTCCAGGTAAATTACTTTGAAACTTCCCTTCAGTGCAGATGTGTGGCTTGTTGTAAAACTTATAAATTGGACTGTGACAGCAGCAGCAGTAGCAACACATGTGAAAAATATATTGGTGTAGTGGTGGTTATGTTAACCATCTGCAACCACGCAGTTAGTAAAGGGTGAAACAAAAATTCGGCGTTCGTGAGCAAATCCCTATCTTGTGGGACTGTCCATTTATCACTCAGCATAGAAAAGGAACAGTCATAACGGTCTGCCAGTTGTTCGTTTGTGAAGAAGATCAGGAATTGTCTTGTTGTTGCTCCTTGATAATTCACAGCTGAACCGTTCGTGTCCGGTGGTCCAGAGACGAGCGGTTTTTTTTCTTCCGAGTTTTTTGGCTACATGCACACAGAGACATTATATCACAAGTACCAATCTCAGGAATCTCTTGTACCTTGCACCTTCCTCATTTTCGCACACCGAGAGTCTGTATTTTCTCTGCACAAAACAACACCAGCCTGAATGTGTGCGCATATCATCAGGGCCTTGTTGTATAAGGCCTGCTGTGCTGCCTTTCCTTGGTGAACATTGTACTTTTTTTAAAAACCTGACCAGATACAGCCTGTGCAAGCAAACAATGCAGCATTGTTCGACAGTGCGGTGAGATGGTCAATGGCTTGTAAAATATTCTAAAAATGTGGACCGGCCCCTCTCTTTGTTAAAAGAAACGAGCTCAATGTACTGAAGATAAGAGCTCTCACTTTATGCCTCACTTTAAGGATGAGTTTCTACAAAAGAGAAAGTGTCTGTACCGAACAGCCTCTGTGCACTGGAATTTATACTGGCATACTATTGGTTCACTTAGAAATGCCGTAACGTTAATAAGTGCATCATTTCTAGTTGGATTTTTTTTTAGAGCATAGAGGGGTTCTGAGCACGAACCTGTATTCCCTATTTTTCTACAAGCAGTGCAGTGATGATTCTGGAATTCTTCTAATGTTGCTGCAATGGCAGTTTGCCGAGGTGTGCATCTTCAGCTTAGCACGGACTTCGTTTTTGCCTGTGAAGGTTTTAACACACGTTGTATTAAATGTGTTTGTTAGTCCCAAAGTCCTTTCACAAATTAAGGTTTATTCCCAAATGCACACATGAATAACTGCTTCCATATCACAGACGCGACTTTTTGCTTCTTGCATTCTTGGGAGAAACTTGCCTGACATGCTGCAGCGGAATGTTGACCAAAGATATTTTCAATCTTCCTGAACTTGAATGACACACTAACTGTTTTTTTTATTTCTTTACGAAATACTCAGCCTTGATTCAGTGTCACACCATACATCATGTTTGTCTGCATTCTTATGTGTACAAGTGCCGGTCATCTATATCTGCATGTTCAAATTGTATACTGTGCTGTGCACCTCTGTAAAGAAGTGTGGCTTTTTGCTGGAATGATTACATGAATACATGGCACTACCATAGCTTCTTACTCATAACAGTTACTTGTTCCTGCTGTTTCTGATGCTCGTAAGAAACCACAGCATTTTTTCGCTGCAATTGTTTTTTACCAACTCACCTGTGTCTCTCGAAGTGCTCAAAATTGAGAAAATGGTTTAAAGGTATGCAAAAGGCAGACGTTGAAACCATTTTAGGGCGTTACATTACTCCTATGAAGACCTTGAAAGGCTTGTTTGAAGCCAACAGACGAAATCGGCTTCAGCAAACGGCAAAGAAACTCGCAAGTGAAACTGCCACACTATCACGGTATGGAGTTGATATTACTTGCTATGAAAGGGTCCTTTGCAGAGGTATCCCAAGCTATGACCAATAATCGCTCTCTCGTCACTTTACATCCGTTAATGTGCCCCATGAGGGCTATTACATATTGCAAATGTAACATCGTTAACTCTAAATATTGTGTAATTTACCTGCTTATTATTGATGATCAACTGAAGTTTACTCATTGTACACAGCACGTGTTACCAAATGGGCATGTCACGTATATCACACAATGGTAGCATCAGCCCTGTTCAACACGGTGCTGCAATTTCACTTCCTCTAGCTCCCATGCCAGTAACAAGGCACTTTAGCAACCTTAAAGCGCACTAACGCGTAGCTTGTTTTAATGCCTGCCTTTTGCGCATCTTTTTAAACGGAAATCATATGTAACGTAGCATTTCTACACAGTCTCGTGCCCGTTTCGCATGCGACATTGTTGTAAACAAGGTATGCATTGTGGAGTTATCAGGCTTTGTCGCCAGGTGCAGCACATTTTAGCCAGAATTAAACGTTTCTCACTGTACCGTGCAAAATGGACATACCAGTGTCAGGCAGTGCAAGTGCATTGAACATGATGAGCACTTTAAAGGCTCACCAAGGAAACCGTTCACTTCAAGCTCATTCCTAACAGCACCCTACAAAGCTTGGCGTCAGTTGCACATTTTCTTTGTTGCTGCACATTGGTGGTTTTTAGTTCACGTGGTGCCACTCTTTAGACTGCGTAACTTTTTAGGAGCAGAAAATAAAAAAGAGCTAAGGTGCACATTTATCCTCATACAGTGTGTGTGCTGGTTTCTTTCAAGCCAGTTTGTGATGCACACAAAACACTCACGAAATGCGTTGTCTATTTTGCAAAAAAGCAGGCATCTATCTTTATGATCCTTCTTTTTTGTTCTGTTCTATGCAGTGTGTGCCGATATGATGTGTGCGATTGTTTTTCATAGCTGCATTGTGCACAGTGAGTTAAAGATGCATGTTGCTATGTCTTCTTTTAATAATAAATCAGATGGGCATATTGCTGAAGTCCATTACACTCTTTACGGTTTACCTATTTGTTATATTTTTCTTCATGCTTTGGTCATAGCAACCTTGCCATTTTTAGAGACTGCGCTTGTTATTGCAGTTTGTGGTTTTCTTTTATTTTGGCCGAGAAGGCATAGCCAATTCTAGATTGTTTCTAACGTGCCACTTTTGTTTGAAACATTTACTGGTATGTATGTGCTGTTCCATTGCAGCAGTAGCGAGGGCATTCCTTTCTTGTTATTAGCCTTTTTTTTTCCCCCTTTGACAAGGCTTAGTGTGGTCGATGGAATACCCAAAAGGGACCCTGTTGCATGCAACTTGCTCGATAACATTGGCTTGCAGGACCAGGCATATAGCGGTTTTTTTTGTTTGTTTGTTTGTTTGTTTTACTGGTGTTAATGGCAGTCTGGAGAAGCTCCCAAGACATGTGGGCAGAAACTGATTCTTAGCTGCTGTAAAAAGAGAAGCGACTAACAAAAGTCTCATCTATCAGTATTCAATGCTTCACGATTGTGCGTGTGCCTTCAAGAAACACTGTCGTCTACGGACCAATATCGGTGATTGCTTCATGCTGCATTGTTTCCTTTCTCAAAGGTTGTATTTTCGCACATGGATCTAATGCAGTTGAAACCAGATATATGGAACCTGTGGCAGGTCACAAAATAGTTTCGTATATTGGCAATTCAATGCGAGATACAAGTTACATGTAGTATGTTGCAGTGCACAACATTTTTTACCAGTCTTTGCATGCTTCACCGCATTACACCGCTGTACTGTAGTGAAGAATATCAAAGCAAATCTCTTGTTGTGAAGTGCAAATGAGAATCTGAAGGGGGTCACAAAATAGTTCTGTATATTGGCAATTCAATGAAAGAACTATAAGCGACAAGTAGTATGCTTCACTGCACGACAGTTCTTACAATTTTCCATGTTATACCGCATTACACTGCTGTACTGCAGTGAAGCATATGAAAGCAAATATTTTATTATGAAGTTGGAATGAGGCCCTTCATGCACAGGCCATTTATATTTTAAGACACAATGCTCATTTTTTCCTCTACTGCATGCAATTTCCTTTAGATTCAAAGCGTTACTTGAAAGTATCTACCAAAGCATTGCCAGCTTCTTTAGCATAACTATTTTCAACAATGCGAAAAGTGATTGCAGTACGATAAGGAGAAACTCTCCTGGAGGGGCACAGCATTCAATATACTGAACGTTGTGGTGAACTTTTTTTATATGTACGTTATATAGTGCTATACTTTTGTGTGGGATTTCCAATAAGATGCAACAGCTGTTTTATACGCTTCATAAAGACAAATGATTGCATATATTCGGGTTCAGCCATACGTACAAAAAAAAAAGTCTGTGGGGTCGTGTGGCCAACACAACTTAAGGAATGGAGGCACTGTACGTAGCTGTATGGAGAGGAAATGCCCGTGAAGTTGTATTTTTTTTGCACTGAGAAAAAGTTTCTGCCTACATATCTTCAGTTCTCCAGGCTTGCCTAAGCACAGTAATAATTTATATGGGAAAGAGACTTGATGTGTGTCACCTGGCATCATCAAAGCTGGCTTTGAATGCGGGGTTTTTTTCTGCGAATGAATGATTTGAGTGCATTAAATAAAGAGCCTCGTAAAGTCTACTCCGTGACTTTTATTGATTCTCATTGACACAATGACACTTTGCCGTCAGGAATAGAACATGCGTGCAAACAGCTGGTCGTGCGAACTCTGCATCACGTCGACCACGGGAAACACGTTGGCAGCGCTGTCCGAGGTTCTGTGTTTATGCCTGCATGCACATTTCAGTCGAAGTAGTTATACAGCAGAAGGAAAGAAGCGGAAATTTAAGGGCTCGTTTTCTTTGTTAGACACAGTATTAATGAGAACAGAAAATAATGCCAAAGAAAGTATAGGGGATGTTATTAGTAGTAATTGCAATGTAAATGTGAAGAAAGAAAAGTGGACAACAAGATAATTTGCCACTGGCAGGGAAAGTGACAGCAGAAAGTGACACAGATGCCAAAAAAGACAGCTTCCTATGAAAACGTGGAGAAAGAAACCGAGAAAATGAAAGTCGCAGAATACAAGTAAAACTTTCAAAGCACAGCAAACACCCTTTCACTCTACGGGCAAACCAGTTGCGCATGCCTGTCTCTGGTGATGACTGGCCGACGACGTGTACCATACTGTCAGTTACGCTTCATTTACGAGCTCAACTTTTTGCGAGTTCCACTTGACAGCTACAGTACATCAAAAAAGTTGTGCTAAGGTGAAAGATCAGTGCCTTTATTGCTGTTGCAAAGAATGGTGCTTTCTTTAAGTGAGAAAATAGCACACACCGGTCAGAAATAGTGCCATGACCGAGTATCAAAACCAGATCCCAATGCTATTTGATGTGCCATTTATACCAACAAAAAAAAAGAAATAATGCCAACTTTGAACAAAAATGCAATTGCTGTTTGGTTAATGTCACAGGTCTCTCCTGCAGAATGCGCTGGCGCTACACTTCTGACCATACTAACAACCACCGCTTGTAGATGAGTGTACAGCATAATCTCCAAGATTGTTGGCCCAAATGTGCCGATGAAATTAGTTTTTTGAGATGATCTGCTCATTTAGAGGTAAGCTTGCCTTCATTTGCAATCTGCATTGCACATATTAGGTAGGTCACTAGTCTCAAATGGTGCTGTTCGTGTCACTTTGTCCCTTTAAAGCTCCGCAGGGGTATTTATTTGAATTAACTGTTTTGTTTTTGTTGTTAAATTGCAATTTGTTTAGCTCATGTTTATCCTTTGAACTTAATTTTTTGACAGGCTCTTAGCATAGTTCATGTTTTAAGGTTTGCTCATTCAGCAGCTTTGCCTTTGCCATGAGTAAAAAATAAAAAAGTGTTAGTATTATGTTTGAAATTTTTTGTATTTTCTTTTAATGTGGAATAGTAAACAACACTAAAGGTGTACAATATGCTGCAAGCCGAGATCGGTAAATGTCTGCATGTATTCTATAACTCTCTATTGTTGCTTTTCATTCTGACCGATGCTGAGGACACTAGCTATTTTATTTGTCGTCTGCTAAATACAATAACTTCAGAAAGCTGCTTAACGAACACACAAATGATTCCACAACTTACCTCTCGATGATCTCGGGTATCCTTGACTGCAGCATGAACTGCATTCGTTGACCCTTGGAGTGCAAAAAATTATAAACTTAAAATTGACGCAGGACACCAACACCCATTTAGGAACGTCTAAACGCAACAACAGATGGGATCAAGCAAGTGGACACGCAGTAGTGCTAGCTTCGTGCAGGCTTTATCAAAAACAGGTGCACATATGCGCAGACATATCAAACTTGTATGGAAGCTAACATGCTGTGGGCACTCTATATCACATTAAAAAAGGATTTTTTTTTTTTTTGTAGAATAATGACAAAGGCATGTTCACACACTCTTATGTATAAACTTTCCGTTCTTACTGCTTTAGAAATTGGTCTTGTGAGCTGATTTCCTTCGTCTCGACATGAGAAAGCATTTCTGAAATAATGGCACACAGTGGTGCACAGTTGCATGCCATTGATTCAGAAACGCTTTGTCGTGTCAAAACACCAAGGTGATCTCGCAATGCTTATTCTCGAAGCAGCAATAACAAGTGTGTGAGCGTGCATTTATGTCTCACCAACAACAGTGAACAAACTTCAACGCTAGTCAAGCAATGCCCAGGTACAGCAACAGATCACCCCCCAAAAGGATGACATTAAGACGAAGCTGTTGACAGCGTTAAAACCAGAAACTGGGAAGTCCGAACAAATTAGAACTTCAGGGGAGGGTCGAGCCCTGAAGTTATGAGGAATTGTTGAACAGGGAACATCACTAGAGCCAACATTTTGACAAAGACCAGTCAGCTTGTCGAAACGTTGACTCCAATGACATTACTCGTTCAATGATTTCTCATCGGCATCAGCAAAGTGACATGCAGTCATAATTTATGAAAAATGCAAAATTCAAATAAACAGCCAACAGTGCTAAACAATTCCTCCATTTCCGAAATTGTTTACTCTGATGTTAGCACTCCCTTTCAGCAGACATTGCTTTCTTTTCAAGAACCGTGTCCTTACGATGCACACAATATTGCCTTTGTCCACTATGGTATAGCCTGCTGTAGTCTGAAATAATTGCACAGAAGCCACCACTCTCAGAGTCTTGCGTCATGCAAAAAGACAGCCTGTACAAGTTTCCAAGTGTGAGCAATGCATAACAGCTCGGAAGCTAGTAGACCTAGCTTTAATTTACACGCTGATACAGGCGCACAAAATTGACCCTCAGCGACAGCGATGAACAAAGTTTTGTTTTTCTTTACCATGTGGAGAAGAAATACCCTTATGATACGATATAACGAACTAGATGAACACATCAAGCTCAATTTCAAGCTCTCCAAGAGTTGTCACAGTATAATATGAACCCATACATAAGTAGGTATAAGTGTATTTGGATTTTATATGATATAAAAAGGATGCCGCAAACCTCAAGTGTGCCCTACAGCTCCGAGCCGCACTGCCGCAGCTACGGTGGTGCGCAGCGAGCTGAACAGGAATGACATGACTGCCTGGTCCTCAGGAACACCCAGAAATGCGCACACAAGTCCATACATAACAGCCTGAAATAAAGAATACTTACGAATGCTTTGGCCATCTCTTTAGTCATTTAAGAAGGCCTCCTAGCTCTTTGCAGACTTATGGAAAGCTCTTATAGAATGAACGCATAGAAAACTGAAATAGTAGTTTTTTGCATGCCTATTCCAGATGTGAATGTAAGTATTAAGCTCTTAGCGAAGATAGTTCAATAACTGCCTCAAAGACGGCATAAAATCAAATAAAATTAAATGGTATATCAAATATACTGACATGCGCCCTTATTTCTTAATTGTGATGTGAGCACGGTTTCGCCCAAAAAACTGTTAGCACCGCTCAGCGCAGGCCGCACCACAATTTTTGGGAAGCTTTGCAGTTTTTTCAGATCGTACTGTTCAAGATTATGCGCAGGACACACGTAATCAAGTTTAGTCAGGAGATTACGCGAGCACCAGCGATGACGCTGGAAGGTTGTATCACTGATGTATTGAAGACAGAGAGTTCCGCCAGTGATCAAGTTAGTCGACACCCAACGTCAGTGCACGCCGCCAATATTGTAAAGCAAGTATTGCTTTTACTTTGAGTTTATCTTTTAGTGAGCACAAGTTAGCCCAATAAAGAGTCATCTGCACCAGCTTTTGTTCTGCATACTTCACTGTCACAACCACATGAAAATACCATTTAACTTAAGTTGAAAGCGTCCACTCATTTAACCTAAACTTAATTGGGAGCTAGGCACCCACTTCCTTTGTCACTGCTCATCACCGTTCGCAATCATAGCAACAAGGTTCCAACATTATGGCATGCGCTAATTACAAGGAGCCACTAAAATGTGTTAAGAGACATGAAAAGAGTTGACTGTTGGGTGAGTTGGTGTTTGGACATTAATATCATCGTAGGTAGCACAATGAAAACGGAAGATGAACACAGATGCAATTAGTTGTCAGTTTGCACCTTTCTGCTGTGCCATTTTTATTACGCTATTTACGATGATATTAATTTTACAACACAGTTTAGCTGAACATAAGCTTCATGAAAGTGGTGTTTTAACCTCGACCAGTATGATACAGTGCATGCATCTCTACACCAGTGACAAATGCACTATGTCAGTAAAAAAAAAGGAAGGACAACCCTTTAGTCGGATCACACAGTCGTCATTTCTAAAGCATGTAACTTTGCAGCAGCACGATATTCACAAATTATGTGGCTAACAAAAATACAACACACAAATGCATGCTATAAGTGTGTGCATATTGTCAAGCATGCACACTTTACTTTGTTTGTGTTTACAGAATGAAAATTGTATCATTAACGCGAGAGTGTTAAAGAGCTCGTTTTGCAGAAATTCCGCCGTCGGCGTCGTTGGTTGTGAGCGAAAAATCATCATCTTGTCCGTGACTGAAGAATCGAGAAAGATGCGAATAAAATAAATAATAAAAATTTCCGTGTCTGAGTGAGGATCGAACCCGGGCCGTCTGCATGGCAAGCAGGTGTTCTACCACACAGCCACGCCTATGCTTGGAAATACAGTGAAAATAACTTCCTCTGCTTGGAAATGCAGTGAAAATAACTTTCATGCTTCACAAACGCAAGCGTCCTTTATATAGGCGTCGCAATATAACATGTAATATCCCAGTAATATTGCGTGGTACAAACGTACATTGCCATTGGGCGTCAGAACATGTGACTATCATAACGATTTCGTAGTTTAAAGCTGGCCACCCATTACAAAAGGCACACACCTTACTGCGCGTATTCCCTTAACACCACGTAGTGGGCGCATAGCAAGTATGCCCCAAGTGGTTGAAGTACGCACTCGGGACAGGATATCGCTATTGCGTTCAACTCATAAAGGCGAAGCTTTCAGTGTCCTATTATGCCATGCATAAAACATGAAGTTTCAGATTACCAGATCAGCTACACTGCCATCGTAGATCCAGTTATACTGAACATAGGTGATCATCTTACGAACGCGTGTTTTACCGCACGCCACTGTATGCACACAATCGAAGTGGTACTACACACACGCTACCTGATGGCCCATCAACTTGCCATCGTAGATCCATTTCTGAACTTCAGTGAGTTTTACATCCTTGTATGTTGCACAAGCAGTCTGGATCAGAGACCGTCCCTGGGACAGAGATAAAAAGGTACACGTGTATGATTATAGGCACATGAACATCTGATTCTCTGAGGTACCTGGTGTGAGAACATCATACACTGTGGAAATGTCAACTATATGAAACAATAAACGCCAGATACGAGTCGGCCCTTACTGAACCTGTTGTGTACTCGCCCTGTTGGCGATGTGATTGCTCAACGAGGCATTCAGGAGGCGATCCAGAGCACGAATGGCTTCGAGGTCGGTCCACAACCTGGTGTGCTTCTCTCACGAATGGTATACTGAAGGAACCTGCAAAAGACAGCAAGACAGTAATTGTGTTAAGACAAATACTGCAGAGGAATTGTCGGCAAGAGATAACTATAGCGCAACGTGTACTTGCCTACATTCTCAGTACTAGCGAGCAAGAATTTCTCGACCTTTTCTGAAACAAAGTAGTGTTATAAAAGTGAAGGGAGAGAAAAGGTTTCTTTCTAAATGAACACTACTGCCAGAACAACTAAAACTTGCCATTCTGTGGAAACAGCAATTCATAGCCTTTGGCTAAAGGCAATACTAAGATATTCCTGTATAGAATGAGAAAAAACTAACAATGCGCTGCATGCTCATGTGAAGAGGCTGAAGAGATATAGAGCACCTTCCTACACTGCAAAGATTATGACGTGCCCGGTAAGGAAATTTTGGAAAATCTACGTGGTTTGGATTGATGGCCAGTATCATCGGCAAAACTTTTGGGCCCGTGGCCAACAGAAAAATTTTAATACATCACTGCGCGCGGATTGGTAAAATTTTTGGAGGAATCAAGAATATCTCAAAGATACTAAATCAGGTAAAAATTATATCGCTCGAATTATTATTTTTCAACCAGTACTCTTGGTTACGTACATGTTTCTTGATTTCTCGTGTTACTTAAATGGTTATGCATTATTGTTTCTTGTATTTTTAGCATTTGTGTCTGCGAACATGACTGTCGAAGTTCAAGTACAGCAATTAAGAGACAATTTGCAAGTGCCTATAATATTTGCTGAGAACTCTTATATTTTGTGACATGGACATTATACACTGCGTGAACTCCCCTGGCTGTGTGAACATTTCTAATTAGCAGGAGCGACTAAGTAGGTGAATGTTAGTTTGTGTGTTTACCTGTGTAGTTTCGTAAATGTTGACGACATTACGATGACAGCTATCGCGTAAGGTCCCTAAATACATAAGACATAACTTACCCGACGTAGTCAAAAACCCACGCTGGTACGCCGCCTCTAAGCCGGCGCTATGAGCAAAGCTGCCCGTTGGGAATGCTGTCAGAAAAGAAATCAATCGATCACTTACATGGAGTACGCGAAAATAAATTTTGCGAAGTAACACTTGCCGCTGTCCGATATCTGGAGAAGGTTGAGCAGAGAGTTCGTATCGGGCGATGACATTTGCTCCAGTCGACCTTCATAATACTAATAAAGATTGCTATTTAGTCACAATGATGAAACACATGCGACCGATGTAGCTAAGGTTCAATACCTGTTCAATACCTGCAAAGTTGTGCAAAGTGGTTTCGTTTGCAGTTTCGAGTTTCGGTAACCATGAGTCAGCCACCGCAGTTTCGATTGACCACGCTACGTGAAAAACCTTAGTCATACAATTCAAAAATAAAAATCTCATCAATTACATTGTATAATATATATTTGTTGCTTCTAATAACATTGTTTTTGATATAACTTCCAATCAAACTGCTTTACTTTTACTTTTATCAAAGCTCAAAGCTTATGGGCAAACTCGATCAATTCCGGCAAACGTCCACTAGCATCGGCATCAATTTGACCAAAGATGGCGTAGCGCAATCGTTGCGTATCGTTGGAAGAGACGTAAATCTGTGGATTCCCGTGAAAAGTCTTCATGCCTTGTTGTCACTTCGACGTCAAACATGTGCGAAGTGTCGCCGAAGTCCAAAAGCTCGTTGGATGTCGAGGTGTCGAAGCCCTGCAAGACTTTGGCAGTGGTGCGATCGGCCGCCGACCCAACGAAAACGCGCACCGTGAAGGTCTTGGATGAAGATGCGTACACTTCTGTGAGTAATCGCGCTTGCAACGTCATGTTCCGTAGTGCGAGCGTTTCTCCTTCCTGTCGCTATGCCTGCTGAACTGACCGTCTTCACTGTGTAACTGCCACACGTGCGTGGATAGCACCTCTATTCGTGTTTACGAAATACGAGGGAAGTGCGTTTGATGATGTAATCAAATGAAAGGCAAATCATAAAATGTGTCATAGTCTTTTTTTTGGGCATACACTTAGTATGTGTTCGTTTCTTGGCCCTAGCAGTCGTAACGATTACTGTACCTTAAACTGTTTGCCTGTACCCGAGGTTCTTGAACAGTCAGGTTGTAAAGAGCTGTGTTTCCGGTAGTGCCACAGGTTTACGTAACAAATTTGACTCGACTTTACAGGAGATCGGCAAGATCATCGAGCGAGACTTCTTTCCCGATGTGCCCAAGCTGAGAGCGCAGAATGAATACCTCGATGCCCTCGAAGCTAATAACATCACAAAGTTAAGGGAGCTGCAGGAAAAGTACCAGCATCGTGGTAGCGCACGGAGCGTACTCCGTTCAAGTAAGTTTACTGTGTTCTAAATTTAATTACATTCTGGCTGACAAGTATCGTAGGAGCTGACGTGTTACGCGCAAACACTGTGCATACAGACAGCAGGTAATACAAACACTGTGCAGTTTTTGTATTACCTGCTGTCATATAATGTCAATATAAATATATATAGCACACTAAATATAGTCATTGAGTGTGCTGTATTGAATCGGCCCTTACTGAACCTGTTTGTTCATTGCATAGTTTTCCTTGCCATGAACAATTTTCTTATTTCGTTTTTCAGTACAAACACCGTCGACGTTTGAGACTCCGTCTCTGGAACCCAGCGTCACACCGGCCCCTTCGGAACCTGGTCGTGCCACTGACAATCAAAGCACTTCAGGTATGAACGGCATCCGCTGCGAGCAGTTTGTGAACGTCCCTAAATAGATGCTGCTGCCCAGTAAGCGGACCTATTTAAGAAGTATTTCACCACATGGAGTTGCAAAAACTGTAAATAGAAACAGTTAAATTAGATCAGACTGACGAGTATTCTCTCAAAACTCGATCATCATTAGTTTTACGGTATGGTTCTGATTACAAAAATAAAAGGCCAATCTCCTTTTTTTTTTTTTCAGATTCGTACTGCAAAATTAGTGGGATGTCACATATTTCTCTTGTTAACATTCTTGCAGATAAGTTATGCCTTTGGCTTTTTTAGAACATGATGTAGGCCATCTTTACAGATGGAATTGACTGGGCCCAAGCACACGACACCAAAATGTGTGGCATTGCAATGAGCAAGTGCAGAAACTTTGAGGCTGTGACAACACCTGTTCCTCATTTTTGTCTTCTTTCTGCCTTGCCAAGCCTTCAGTTGAACTGAGCTCTGTTTGTTTGTGTAGTGAGGAAGAGGAAGACGACGAGTTTTCTGTGGTTGTTGCTGTGCGCGCGATCTACCTTCGTGTTCCGCCTGTGCTACCTCGACTGTTTAAAGCGTTGTTGCCCCGTAATAAATCGTCGTACGACATTTGGTGGAGGTGCTGTCGTCGTACGACAGTTTGTTATTTTACAAAATCAGTTTACCAATTCATCCCAAGTAATTTTTTTTGGTTGTCCCCTTTTAATGTAGGAAGCCTTGAATGCAGAGAGAACACGTGCAGATGAATTTTTGTTAAGCTGTCTCTTCCCTGCCATATTTGATGTATGTGTGTTTCACGGACTAAACCTCTGGTGTATTGTTTGACCTCTCGTTTTATTTCCTACCTTTCATAATAGGGCTTGTGCTGGACGGTCAACAAGATGCCGAAGGGGGCTCGTCACAGAACAGCCAGCTTTCGCTGGACGCATTTATGCACAAGCACACCAGTGAGGACAATGCCTCCTTCGAAGTGATGGTCACAGAGGCCGAGCGGCGGCATCGCGAGAAGCATGCCTGGATGTACCGCGATGAGAAGGCGGAGGGGGCACCGTTGGATGCCATGCTGGAGGGACCAGCACCAAAGCTGGCGTTGGAAGGTCCTTCATCCGCTACCGAGCAAGAAGGCACGAGTGATGGGAATAGCAAGGCTCCCATCACTTGGCGTTACACCAACAAGAACTCGCTCATGTACATACCGCCAGGTCCGTTGATTGCATTTGCGCATATTATTCTCGAAGGGCCCGTTACCAGGTGCCATTATGTACATATATCACAAATTTTGGTTGTACGCCTAGAAGTTGCAAGGAACTGTCTAGGGAGCATTCCACAAAAACAGTTCTTCAGATAAGTTTGGTAGTGGAAGATTAGAAAAGATTAGCTGTCTTTTTACCATGCTGCCAGGAGAGAAGCTTCAATGCCAAACGTTGGCACTTTCCTTCTGCTTCTACTAACATTTGCAAACAACGTTCCTTCCCCTCCCTCTCATGCGCACCGAAAGCTGAGCAGTGGTGGCATGTTGACGCAACAACTTCCACATCTTTCTTTTCTCCCTTTCTAATTTGCTTCGTGGTGCATCTCCAATGGTGGCATTGCAGAAACAGCATTAATAATTGACCGAAGTTATCCATTGTGGTCTGCAACGTAGCAGACAGTGCATGTTGCATAGGTTTACTAGTGCATGTGTCGTCGGAGCATGGCTTCTCCCACGAGAGCAAAAACATGCTGCCCTCTGTTTGACATTTCATTTGTACTCGCCCCACAAAGTGGTTTCAGACACTGTCTCCAATTCGAGATCTACATGCAGTGCTTGTTCATTTGTAATGCCTAAACGTGGTGTGGGGCCCTTTAACTGCTGAATAGTGGTCTAATTATAGTCAGTAGATAAGCAGAATTGATAACAGGCAGCTGAGGAAACACATAGTTATAGAGAATTTCAGTTCTTGGGTTCAAATTTTAGCATAACTCCACGATGTGAGCACAAGCAACAGCACTGGCAGCAAGATAAACAGATAAATGCATTGCAAATAAGGTGTCAATTTTCTCGCATGCTGTAAAACTGTATGAGCATACCATAAAATCCCGATCAAGCGCCCCCCTTCCCCTTTTCGCAAGATTTGAAATGTGCACCAATGACTGAGCAAGTGCCCCCCTCCCCTCCCACTATTTTTCTGTCAACTTCCTCTATCTACAAAATCCGGCAGCAGCGGTTCCAAGTAACCCAAGTTCTGAGAGTGTTTAGATACGTGCACAATTTCCTGGTACCTCTACAGTGTGGTGCCTCGAGGTTGGTCACAAATTGTCGGAACATAACACATGAAATTTCACTCTGGGATTCCCTCTGGTTCAGTAAAAATCGTAAATGCATGTGTATTCAACAAAGCATTTCATTACAAGCATGGGTGTTTATTCCTTATTCGTGGCGGTTCTTCCGCAGCCATCTTGAATTTTGATCCGTGATTGAGCAAGGGGCCCCCTCCAAATCTTGTCCGATTATCTTTCACCGTGGGTGGAAGGAGGGTTGGGGCTCTTGCTCGGGATTTTGCGGTAGTCATATTGCTGGGCTAGTTGGTGTATAGTTAAAGCTAGGAGCAAACTGCACATTTTGCAAGAGAGGAAGGCACACAGGCACATTACTGGACTGGAAGTCAGTTCTGTTTCTCTCTACCTTTCTTGTGTGCAATGTTTTTCTTTCCATGTTTTATTGCGCAACCATGCTCTGCAGGCATAATACCCCTAGTAGTACCAAATGTTGACACAACGTTGCCGCAACTTTCAGAAAGTTGCTTCAACGTTGTGGCAACATTTGGTGCTACTACTAGGGACTTAGTGGCAGAGCAGGCAACCTTGTACAGAAATACCCAAACAACAAATGCAAAGTTCAGAAATGGTATTCACCAATATGAGAACTCAATAAAAAGGTTCAGGAGCCATTGCCCTATCGGGAAAACGGGACCAAGCTTAGCTTGGCATTTGTGCACCTGACATACTACTTTTCTCTCTTTATATCACATTGTGCAATGCTCGTCCCCCAACCGTTTCCTTCCTCCATACCAAGAATAGGACCGTCATGCACATGCTTAGTAGCCCGGTACTTCACTTGCTGCAGGTAACAGTGTTGATCAGGTGTTCATACCCAGACAACCATAAAATGTTGCAAAGGTAAGTGCAAGTCACCTCAATGAAAGATCAGATTGCTGTTAAAGAAACGGCCGATCGCCGACAAGCCCACGATCGAGATTGCATCAGTTAATGGAAAACGATGGATACAGATACGCATGTGATCGGCGCACCTTCAGGGGTCTTATTTGTGTACACTCGCGGGTGCTGGGCCTTTTGCGGTCACACATACAACGCCAGTTTGTGATTCATAAAAGCTTCGCTTATAATGTCGGTGAAGGACAGTGCAGTAATGTGAATAGAAGTGCAGGGAATGCTTACGATAGTCCTGTCCGAATGCAAAACAGGAGTGGCACTGACGGAGGAGGAGAAGCGGGAGCGTGGCCCAGGTCGGACCATCGTGCACTGCCACACACGCCTCGAGCGGTCGCCCTTTGACGAGAACGCCAACAAGGAGGCTCTCGCCCAGGCTGCCAACGCCCAGGCCAAGGCCCTCGAAGGGAAGCTGGGTGTCGATGGCCGGGAACTCCAGCCGGGGACAGGTTCGCCCAAGGTGGGCGGCTTCGGCTTTGTGGCCACACCATCGCCCGCACCAGGTGAGCGTCTATTTTGTGGCGCGATATCAATGTTTATGGTGTCATAGATTAAGGCCTAACCACATGTGTATGCGATTCTCAAGTAATGGCAACAAGCGACAGGTTTTGCTGATGCAGAGTGTAGTGTGCTGCCCTTGCCCAGAAGTGGCTTCCTGCTGCAAATGGGTGGTTGTCAATTTAACTTCCGCCACCTTGCAGGATTCCGCCGAACTCATTTGCAATATGTTCTTGTGTGCTTCGAATTGTCGATCAATTCGCCTTTATGGTGCCAGTTGTTAGCTTCCTGGTTAGCTTAACTAGTAGAGTGACCGCCCCGCAAAGGCGTTGGTTCTGAGTTCAATCCCCGGTCCAGGACAAATTTTTCGGCGACTAAGAGGCTTAATTGCCTGAGAAATTCGTATGGATTTGCTTGTGACTTCGTGCTACAAATGGGTGGGTGTCAATTTCGCTTTCTTAAGTCCATAGCAGCTTCCATCGGTTACAACAGCAGTTACCAAATGCAGTGAAATCTCGTTATCATGAAACTTTTGTCTAGTCCCTCACTGGCTGCTTATAGCTTAAATGTAAAAATATTTCGTTATGATGAACTTTAGAATAATGATCATGATTTAACTTCCCTGTCATGTTAAGAATGCCTCAGTATTACAAATGCATATCCTGAGATTTGAAGAATCTTAGACTTCAGTTTATTCTTCAAGGCAACTAGAGTGTTTGGCTAGCAGATGATATAGTACACAAGGCCTTGTGAATTGGTTGCAACATGCGGAGTATGATCTAGAGGGAAAGGAGGGAACGGGGCATTTGACTGCAGCATCCCAGCAAGGCACGAAAGGCAGCTGGAGCGGTGTAAGTTCACTTTCTAAGTACCCGTCTCGTACTGCATATGTAAACATCATGTGAACCGAGGGGCAGCCGCATGAAGATACTATTGGGATGCATGGGATGTCCCGCAAGCTCAGTACTATATTGCTTTGGTATATTACTCACTGTAGCTTAATGAGAAGGGTATTCTGCGCTAGCATCATTTTATTATTATTTATTATTATTATTATTTTACTGTCACTGCTAGGAAACATGCGTTTTCATTCATGTGGAAGGGTTAGGTCGAGGCCATTTGCAATCTTGCTATCGGGCAGTACACAAGTGAACTGCAGAAATGCCTTTATAGGACAACGGCTGGGCTGCTTTGAATGAAATTTGTTGTGGTTGTAAGTTAACATTAAATTCTAGAAAATTGTAAGAATAAAATTCTGATGAAATATGCCAATTATTCTTTTTTAATATCCGTAAATCTGTAAGATCAACAAAAGAAAGAAGCACGAAGTTTATAAACCTGTAGCTCTGTGTAAAAGACATGTTCTACTGCAAACTATATCTGTTACAGAATCTCAGGCGTACAAGTATGATATATAGTAAAACGCTGGTGGTATGATCACAGTTGGTACTAATTTCAGTGAGATGTGAATTCGCAGTATTATCTGGCCAACATACTTTGTGAGCAACGTACGAAATGTAGGCTGTTTCGAACACATTGCCATGGCGCTGTGGTACGTGCATGTGCACGTGCTGCATGCCCAGCACATTCAAAGGTCTGCTGGAGCATACTCTTCAGCTCACCATTGGTACGGCTACCTCATTCGCCTGCCTGGACAATCTCTCATCAAATGCCCTTTCAAGTTACCCAACAACACATCTTGAGCTCTGCCAACCCCGTATTATAAACATGTGAGAGCAGCTGAGGTGGGGGGTCTTCCAATGGATATGAAAGTAGATGGAAAAAACAACAGAGTTGTTGCTTGGCATGGGAGCTGAACCCACAACCTTTGCATCATTGCCTATGTGATGTGCTACCAGTAGTACTATGATGGTGGCTGCTCAGGTGGCAAGTTGTTTCGCCCTCTTTCATACCCCTTTATCTAATTTAAAGAATAAAAATAACTTTCTGTATGCCTTTCTTGGCTTCACTACGTGGTGGTTTGCTATAGCAGTAGTTTCTAACGAATAAGGTCCCACAATTCGTTCCCCTTTTCAAACATTTGGTTTTGAGTCAGTGTTGCTGGCTGTACCTGTGTTATGTCCTGTACCACTGTACTGTTTCCGCTTAAGTCATGAAGAAACCATCACGAATGCACACATTTTTTTTCAGTCAGGTTCATGTCTCTCTTAAGTGTCCCTTTAATACCTTATGTAGTACTGTCATGCGGTGGCAAATATCCGAAAATTGTGGCAGTTAGGCCATGCAAAGATTGATTTGATGTGGTGTAATTTCAGGCTTTTCTGGCATTTGCTTCTACTTGCAGGCATAGCTTCGGCACACTCACTCATGAGTGCACTCAACTCACACTCACTCACACTCATTTGAACGTGGTGAGTTGAGTATGAGTGAGTACTCATGTGTGTGAGTGGACGTGAGTGTGAGTGGTCGTGAGTGTGAACGTGAGTGAGTACTCATGAACGTGAGTGAGTGCGAAGGCTGAAAAAATTGTGGTGAGTGAGTTTGAGTGAGTACTCCCTTAAAGTGCCGACCTATGGAGCCACGGCACACTCACTCATGAGTGCACTCAACTCACACTCACTCACACTCATTTGAACGTGGAGAGTTGAGTATGAGTGAGTACTCATGAGTGTGAGTGGACGTGAGTGTGAACGTGAGTGAGTACTCATGAGTGTGAGTGGAGGTGAGTGTGAACGTGAGTGAGTGCGAAGGCTGAAAAAAATTGTGGTGAGTGAGTTTGAGTGAGTACTGCCTTAAGGGGGGGACATGGTACCTGGGGCTATCTTGTCCATTTTCTGAGCAGATTCAATTTAAAAGCACAAATATATATGTCTTTCATTGTGCTGATTTCAAAAGTGCCGGAATTTTTTCTTGGAAGAAAATAATTATTGAGATAATTAAGTATTAATTACTATTGTTTGGCGAGACAATAGATACTAATAAGATGGGCAGAAAGTTATGCTTAATGCATGAGTGAAAAGCAGAGTGAATAAGGATTGAAATGCTGCAAGCAGTTTTCAAATTGAACAACAATTAGCAATTTAGCAGCCCATTGAAATTCAGCGTTTACAGTACAGATACTAATGATCAAGAGCAAAGGCATGTTAAAAAAATTATTGAAGAAGAAAAGAAAGAATCTGCTTGCAGCAGTTCAGGCTTTATGCATCTAGCTCCATAAAGCAAAATACGTTACAGCTGTAGCTATCCTAGATATTGAGAAATTGCTGTACCAAGCAAGTAGGATTAGTAAAAGCCCATTTTGAGAAAATGCAAGAAAAGAGATAAAGCTCATTTTGAGCCACATGTAATAGACTATATCGAAATATTTTTGTTAGATTATTAGTAGCCACCAGGGACATAACATGCATGCCCCCCTGCTGTGGCATAAATGATTCCAGAAGCAGCACGTCGTTAAAACAGCCCATTTTTCGTGCCTTTTCTCTACCAAAATATAGCTTGTTTTGCTGATATAATTTGCTGCTGGGGCTGAAATATCAATCCAAGATGCAAGAAACTTGGTCAGCAGTTGTGGCAATGCCTGTGTGTTACAAAAAATACTATATCCAGAAAATTGATTTTTTCCATGATTTTTCATCCCCAAGACCAGTGTCCCCCCTTAAAGTGCCGACCTATGCTTGCAGGTGTTAATGAGACTCCGCTGCTGACCTGGGGTGAGATTGAAGGGACTCCGTTCCTATTGGACGGGAGCGACACACCGTTGCCACGAAATCCTGGTGGGCCCCAGTTCCGGATACCAGAGCCCCGTTCTAGGGAGAGGCTGGCCCACTCTCTGGCAGATGGTGCGGCTCGCCGCAGTGCGGCCCGAAAGAATGCGGCCCTCGACCGTGCTCGCTCCTCTCTGCTCAGGTGAGGCAATTCACTGCCGTTGCTGTTGTAGGCCGTCATTTTCTGTACAAATATGGGAAATGGCTTTGAAAGTAGCTTTTAAATATGGAAGTAGCTTTTAACCCAATGCAACCATCCAGCATGTACATACTGGAAAATAAAATTGAATTGAATAGAATTTACAGGCATAACGTCAAGATATCCGAAGACAGCCATAAATTTTAAGAGATCATAAGACAGCATAATTGGTCAGAGAAGAAGCAGGGTTAACTGATATTCTTAAGCGAAAGAAGTGGACATGGCCTGGTTTTGTATAATGTATATGACAGACAACCAGTGGTGAGTTAGAGCAACGGAATGGGTATCAAGGGATGGGAATTGCAGCCGAGTATGGCAGCAAGTTTGATGGAGTACTTAGATGTGTGTACTTAGATGTGCACATTAAAAAAATCCAGATGATTAAAATTAATTTGAATTTGGCCACTGTACAGCACAGAATGTCATAATCGTACAATATGTAGTGATTTTTCAGCCATAAAACCCTAGAATTTAATTAATTAACAATTCTTTTTCTGCAATGCAGCCCTAGGCTAAGCCCGTCCCCCAAGTCGCCCCTGGCGCGCCTCGGTACCATGTCGCCTGCGGCACGTCACTTGGCATCGGCCAAGCTGGGCATCTCCAAGGGCATAGACAGGGCGCTGAGGGCCAGCTACACGCCAAAGACTGCCACTCCCGGCACACCAGTTGCATGCGGTGCCACCCCGTCGCCCCTCGTGCCTTCGCCCGCCTCCCGAAAGGACGCGTGCAGACGAGAGCCCTACCTCTCCGGCAGCGACAGCTCTTCGCTAACAGACAACCTCTTGAAGCTGCCTGTCAAGCGCAAAGGAGCTGCGGACTTTTTTTGAGTCGTCACAAGAAACTGGACTTACTGTGCCTTGCTGACGTGTCTGTAGCGACTTCAGTGTCAATGGGGACACAACCAGACAGCCTCTCAATGCTACGTGTCAAGAACAAATCAGCAGCGTAATAATTACATGCCAATTCAGTGAAGTGTCATTCTATTACATTAGTCTGTGTGCAGTCACTATGCTGTGAAGGTCAAGAACAGCCTTGCATTGCAATGTGTGCAATGGTGACTACAGCCAACGTTCGTTCATTGTATATATGCAATTCCACTCTCACATTTTCGCTATGAACTATGCATCTACCAGGTGTTTTACTACTACATTGCTGTGCGTAAAAATTAACTTGAAAT
Organism: Rhipicephalus appendiculatus; assembly: GCA_030522465.1. Classification (NCBI taxonomy): domain Eukaryota; kingdom Metazoa; phylum Arthropoda; class Arachnida; order Ixodida; family Ixodidae; genus Rhipicephalus; species Rhipicephalus appendiculatus. Next base: position 2,183,057 of record JALIZH010012893.1, read on the forward strand.
GCTGTGGAGTTGATGGGCTTTGTCATGAGTGGCATATTCAAGCTACATTGTTACATTGTCAATTGTGCCACTTGAAGATTTCGCCAAATTTTCACAGGGTCCTGAACAGCACTTTTTTTTACATATATATGTGACAGGACATTGATGTTCTTTGCCTTGGATTATAAAATGCTTAGTAGAGAAATGCCTTTTGTGCCTTTCTACAAATGTTTCTAGCTTGACAGCTACCGATTTCTGCTGTTAAACTGAATACATGCCATTAAAAAATGTGTCTTGTGACTAAGGCATTATTTGTACAGGAAGGTAGTTTCTTGATGTTCATACAGTAGTTCATTTGGCTAGACAATCGATCCTTTTCAAGAAACTTGATTGATTGTTCTTTTCAGTTAGCCTGTCAATTACATGCAACTAGAGTGCTTGGCATTGTTGTCAATGCTTTTTTGTATGGTACCACAGAACTCGAGCTGCACAGTTTCTAAACTTTTTGTGCCTCACCATGAAAAAGTTCAGAGCAGTGCAGGCAAATTGAACAGACCGTTAGGTCATTCAACTGTTCCCATACGCCATTGCCTCTGAAATAGTCGGCGTAGCGCAAGTCTTGGAGCGTTACAATATCATGATGTATCACAGCGAGGGCGATGTATGCTGGGAAACTGCGATCAGAACGTTGTCAAGGGACCGCATCACTGTTTTCTTTTCCTCCATAGAAAAATTAACTAAAAGTGTTTCGGCACTATTCTCATTCCATTTTGAGTGCAGTACATGGCTTGTTTAAATAACCGATCATTGACCACTGTTGACAATTAGTTGCCCGCATGATGCTTGCCAGCGGAAAGTGGTTTCTTTCTGTGATGTAATGGCGCCACTCATCTTTCATCATCTCATGCCATATGCACTCTCATCAACATTTGTATATGGTACTATTTGTTATTTCGGAGCAATCAATAAATGCTGTCTCATGCTCAGCTTTTAATGTACCCCTTAAAGTTTGTTTGCTAGCATAACTGCTGTTTGGCACGGCAAAATTTTCCTTAGTGCTTTCAGTACTACCCGTAAGTGTGGACAATACAGAAAGGCAACGCATTTGCCTAGCCATCGCAGCATTGTGTTGTATCTACTGCTGATAATGCTAGCCATTGGCTCGTGCCATCAAGTACTCCTGATAAAGAATAGAGAGGGCCCACGCTCGCACGGTTTGTCTAATCATTCGTTTTTTTCTTACTTTTCTTTTAATGAAAACTGACATTACTGTAGCACTCTAGACAGCCCCATGTGACTCTGAAGAAAACATTTTGCCGTCAAGTGCACAGTTTTTCTGTTGCTTTAATCAGGAAAAGAACTATCACAAGCCTTGTGTTTTTACAACCTTAATGCTGTTTACAAAATGTCCAGTATCTCTGCAGTACTTAGGGAGATTATTGTCAAAGGCTTAATGTGAAAGGCTTAATGTACTTGCTATTTAAGAGAGAGAAAATGTGATTTTATTCGTAATACAAAATGCCTAAATATGTGTATGTCATTTTTTGACAATAAAAAACACATAGGATAATGTGGCAGTGTACATTGTAATTGTTGGATGTAGCATGTTAACAAGGCCACGCTTTCTGTATGACTGTTCAGCTGCAATGTTCCCAAATGTGTGAGAAAATTTACGTTGCCGGCCACACAAAAATTTGAACTGTCACTTGATCTCCATTTTTCTAGGGTGTCAAGGTGTCATTGGCTTTTTCTTTTGAAATGTACATTTGTCCAGAACCTCATGCCTGTAAATTCGTGTGTACATAGAGGTTGTGATACTTCAATGTATGTATATAGCTGCATCAAGTCCTATTAAAACTTTCGTATGTACTGTTATTACAGCACCATGTTGCTCGCCATAATGACTGAACTGCATTGAAACGACATCTACTACCTTCGTGTAACATGTACAGTTAAAGCTTGCTGTAAGAAATGCAGATTTAACAAGGTGAACTTAACTTTCTTTGCTGATGTATGGAAATAACATATGCTTATAATGAATATCTAACACAACTCAAATATTTTTTTAATTGGATGCTGCTTGTCAATGATTAAGCTCCACTGTAGTTATATTTCGTCGTAACATTGTGCAATAAAGGAGCTTGCTACTTGCATTAAAACTTTCAGTGCGCTGGTTTAGAATTAGTATACATGTTTGCATTAATAATGTGTCGAGCTGGATATGCTCACAAGTTCTAATACCGGTGTCACGCGGTCCTTTTGATCGTGGTTAGGCCTGATCCGGTATCGAATTTCATTATCGTGATTAGCTCATTTACGCAATCTGCAAAAGTGAGCCAATCACTGTTGAGAAGTTTGATCCCATTCGGGCTTAATCGCTCCCAATCAGCATTGCACTGTGTGACATCAGTATAAAACTACAAGCATCCTAAAATTTCGCTGCTGTGTAAAAGGACAACAGCTTGGGAAGCATGTAGACAAGGAGCAAGCACAATGGATAAAATGTGCTTCCTTGTTCCTGTCCTTACTGAACTGAAGTTTCATGCTCTGGAAGGTGCCAGCATTTGTAAGATAATTTTGTACACAATAATTCAATTCGGCTTATTTTATTTCCTTTTTATATTGCATCTCTACAGATACGAACAATGCGGAGTCCTTGAAATTTCTTTTTATTTCTCGTTACAATTTCCCTGCATTACTTAATTTTTTTTTATGAGAGTGCCGAGGTGGAAAAAGGAATACGACATGTCTCTTACATTTAACTGCATGTAAGGGAACACTTGCAAGTGCCTTTTTGCTTTCATCTGTGGAATTAGTTGCACAGTCAAAGAGGTATCCCGTATATATATTTAGTAGCATCTTGAAAATTGGGCTTTATTTCGAGCTCGCGTACCATTGGCACCATTTGGTGCCTATGCATTAGTCCAACTGCTGTGAACTACACTGGTCTCAACTGTCGCATAGAGATCTTAGTACAAGGACTTTTTTTATTGGGGTAAGGGGGGATACGTGGGTTGGGTGACAACATGATTCTCAATTTTAGATACGAGTGCAGGCGAGACCTACATTCCATCACATAAAAAAGGAGGTTGGTTGGGGTTGGAAGTGCTTAATTGTAGCACTAGAAATTGTTGAGTGATCTGCAGGCCCTACTTTTACTGCCGGCGCCTCTGAATATAACTTTTCTGCCTCTTCTGGCGTCTCCCTCATTGCTATTGTTAGCGTTCTCCTGCGTGGTTTATAGTTCGAGTCCGTTACGCATGTTAACTTCATGTGTATACACAATGAAAAGCCTTCAGTCTTTTTCATTCTAAAAATTGACCCGTCCGATGAAAGACGCGGCGTCGGCCGCGAACGATTCTCGTGCATCAGTGTGGCGCATCCAGCGGGACGTGAACGGCGTACCGTTGTTTCCCCGCTTTTCACGCCGGTTTATTTTCGTGACCTACGCACCGCGGGCTCCCGAAACAGAACGCCGCGCGCCGGCCGTCGCCCGCGCGGCCCGCGCGCACACCGCACCGCACATCACCCCTGCGACGCGGTGGTATGCGGCGGATGGACACACCACAACACGACGGACAACACCGCTACGAGGGGTCGCGACGCGGTGACGCCAACGACGCGTCGGAACTGTGCACGGTTGTGGTCGTTTTGATATGTTGTCTAAGTGCTCCTCGATAATTGGATCACCGTGCCAGCTACTACGGAGAGTAGGCTGTCGTCCGCAGTACTTCGTGCAGCAGTGACGTGCCGGGAAGCCACTCGACTGAGCAGCAAGAGCTCTGTTCGTCTCCGCGGTCTTCAGAGAAAGCAGCAGCCGACGACATCCGAGGTAACGTGAATTAGCTGTGCCTCATTTGATTGTTCACCTGTCACACCGCAGATTAGCCACCGGGTGCTGATCTCGCGTACACACTTGCGCGGGACGCTTGTTTTTTCTCATTTGCCTGCGCCGGCCGCGCTTTATCGCTCGCTCGCGGTTGTTGACATCGCGACACTGGTGCCCGTTCGCTTTCGGATTCGGCGACACGATGCGCGAGATTGCACGGGAGAGAGACTTGTTGTTCGCGCGCTATATTTAGTGCGGCTCGCCTAGCCCATGTCGTCCATTCGTGTCGTTCTAGGCCGGCTACGATGGAGGCGAGGATCAAGGAAGCGTTGAAAACGACGAAACTCCGCGCTACTGGCCGCGGAGGCAGCGGCTGCGTCAACGAGGGCGAAGCTTTCGAAACCGACGATGGCGAAGTGTTTATTAAGAGAAACTCCAAGCCACAGGTAAGTTGCGTGTTTCCTTTGTCTTGAGCGAGAAGATTGATTCGGCGGGAACGCGTCCGTGGTGAAGCGCGTACAGTAATTTACGACTTACAGTGATCTTCTTTGTGCAGGCACGGAGGATGTTCGATGGCGAGTACGCGGCCTTGAAGGCTATCCTAGAGACGGAGACCGTGAGAGTACCTAAGCCGTACGTCGTAAGTATATTAACTGTCGCAATATATATTGCGAAGCTTTCTCCGTAAACTCATTAGGACGAGTGTCGCATATATACAACTAAAAGCTGTTGTGTGATTCGTGGGAACCTGCGACATTTAAGTGGCACTTGTGTGCATTTCACTGCGGACTCTGACTCGATCGGCAATGAATTCATTCTGTGCACTTGCTGCTGTCTTCTAGCAAAAGTCAAGGTGACATTCGTAGATTTTAACCGCCTTCGCATAAACCAATGCATTTTCGTTTTGCTCGATGCGAAGATGTGTGCGATCTATAAACTGTAAATGCAGTGATGAGCATATTATAATAATTGGCTCACACTGTAGCTGTACATTTTCTTGCTTTTTTTTTTTAATTTCAATTTCTCTCCTTAAATTACACGTCTACACGCGTAGAGAAACCTCTTGAGTTTGCATGTCATTAATGATAGTCATTAAAAGAGGGTCAATTCTAGTGCTTGGGCATTTAGAATTGTCGGCAACAGAAAGATATATTTTTGCACCTAAAGGCATTTCTGAGGTTCCCCATTAATGAGGGGGGTGTATGTTTAATGCAAGCAGCACAGTATACAAGTATATCATGTATCAACATAAAGATATCAGGATTATGATATGTTCCCTCTCTTGTTTCTGTAAAAGAAATAGCTCCCTCAATTAAGACTGTCAATGCATGGGTAGTGTTTCAAAACAAGTAAACTACAACATTGCAGATTGGGCTTTCCTTTTGTTCCTTTGCCAAGTTTCACACCCACCTTTTCGACAATTTACGGCAGTGAGGGCATTGACTGACACCTCCACGTCACTTGTGTTGGCTCCGATTTTCGGGTGCCAGCAGCATTTGCACGGCGTATTCCAAGTGTATTTGAGAGAAAAAAAAAAAAGAGTAGGATTGCCTGACTAACTGCAGCTTAATTGTCGGGTCCTCCAGTCCCACTGACAAATGCCCCTTGCGTAGGTGGTTGACAACCCTTCCGGCGGTGCGGCCCTGGTTATGGAGAGCGTGCGGATGCGCCAATTGAGCCGCCACTCGGAGCTCCTGGGCAAGCAGCTGGCAAGGTGCCCAACCGCAGGGCTGAGTGTGTGGCGACGCGTGACTAATTGACGCGCTGTCACCTGTCAAACCCTATCTTGCAGCATGCATTTGCACAACAGCCGCAAACGGGACGAGGGAAGCTCGGTGCACGGCTCCCGGAACGAGTCTGGCTACGTGGACCAGTTTGGCTTTGACGTCACCACCTGCTGTGGGTACCTGCCGCTGGATAATAGCTGGCACGATGACTGGGTGGTGAGCTACGTTTTGCAGAATATCCTTGATGTTTGAACATTGAATAGCATCTTCTTGGACTATTTGGCTATCATCATCGGCCTGACTATGCTGACTGCAGCAACAGCAGGTCCCATGTTTCTCTAATTAACTCGGTCCTGTGATAGGTACAGCCATGTTATCCCCGCAAACTTCTCCATGCTATCTGCCCACGTAACTCTTTGTCTTCCTTGTGCTACACTTGCCTTCTCTTGGTATCCAGTCTGTTACTCTTCATGATCAACACTTATCTTGGCTTGTCACTACATGCCCTGCCCACTTCTTGATTTCAACTGAGATGTCATTAACACATGCTTGTTCCCTGACCCACTCTGCTCGCTTCTTGTCCCTTAATATTACACCTGTATAATATTCCTTTCCATGGCTCACCGTATCCATGGACCACTTGGTGCGGTCTGTTAAACATTGTGGGCGCAAACCAAGAGATATATTAGGAAGGACAATACATACAAAGTGTCAAATGCAGCACATACATAGAGAAGTTGCCGCTTTGTGTGTGTGGTTAATTCTCTTTATTTTGTACGTCTTACTTTGCACCTGCCAATAATATTTTAACATGGTATACATTCTGAGAAGGAGAAAACCTAAAACAGCCCTTACAAAAATTGCGTATGCTATATTCAGTTGCATACCAACAAAAAAGTTTATTGCAAACAAAGGTAGTCAACAAAAGAACATCAGAATAATTATGAAGACTTTTGTAAGACAAAAGAAATTATCAACAAACGAAATTGCGATTGGCTGCTTTGTGTCAGTGGAAAGGGCAAAGTTTTAAGAATAGATGGTTATAGATAACACGTGCATTTTTATTAGCAATGAATAGCATAGCCTTCTATAGTACTGTATAGCAAGGGGGGAGGGAAAGGGATGTGAGGTTGAGGAGGAGGGAAAGGAGGAGGGGAGAATGAGTACGAAGAGAGAGGGAGAAATATATAGAAAGAAAGGGCAGAAAGAGGGTGAAAAAGACAGCAGGCGAGAGAACGACTACAGAGGGAGAGAAAGAAGGAAAGACATAGAAAGAGAAAAAAAGCCAAGTGATAATAAAGGGAACAAAGACAGAAAAAGATAGAAAGACAGAGAAACAGATAGACATAGAAAGACACAGACTAACAAAAAAGAAAGCAAGCATAGCTATGTATACTATAGTATAGCAAGGGGTGGCAAGCCTAGCCAAGCCCGGACCAGCTTTGCTGTGACCGAGCCTTGCGTGACTTTGTGCAAGCTGTCTCATAGTGGTTTCTCATAAAGAGTGCAGGCATGCTTATGTATCGTTGAGGGTAGCATGCACATGGTCTAAGCACCACGTCCATCCACCATGCAAAGAACTTTCACTAACGTCTCAAACGCTGAGGCACAGGTGGGTCATTTGTCGAACAAATGTCGTGACCTGTCAAATGACCACGAAGGAGTGAATCTTGGCAAGATGCTGAATGTGATAATGACATCGCTGGCCGTGCGACTTGCCATTATAGAATGTGGAAACAAATGCCGAGTGCTGAGGTTTTGTTGTCAAAACAAGCGCATATGTGAGGCTACCGCAATCCAGGACTGTCAGTAGGCTAGCATAGCTTGCACCGAATGCAAGTGATGTGTGCTGAATCTCCTGTTCGTATAGCTTGCTTTATGAATAAAGTAACTAGTTACATGTCATTGGTCACAGAAGAAGAAGTAATTAAATTGCAGTGACTTACTGTGTAAGAAGAGTAATTGATCAATTACAGATGTAATTGATTGCAAGTAATCATTTATATCTAATCAGTAGAGCTGTGCGAATAGCAAAATTTTGGGTGTGAAGCGAATTTGAATATTGAAGTGTGAGTGCGAATCGAATAGGATATTTCCAGAATATTTCTAGAATATCTTTAATACTTCGAAGCGAAATTGCAGAAAAAAGTTGGAGTGAGTTCCTAAGCACATTTTTATGAGATAGCAACATGAAATTGTTTCTTTTCGCTAGGTTGAAACACTGGTGGGGTGGTGTTTCATAGTTGCTTTAGTTGTCTTATCAAGAATGAGGCAATGCAGAGGCTGAATTGTATTTATGTACATGATTTGATGCAACGAAGTGTTGCCGACAACACTTTACACGTGATAGGCAAAGATGCTATTTCCTCAGCCTCTCCTCCTCTTTCAACTTCTGTGGAAGCACAACTGATGTGGCGGACAAGGGTGTGCTCCCTTCAAGTCTGGAGTTTCAGATCTGCCTCATAGACGTTAATATATAAGAACATCTGAAATTTTGGATGCTAAAAATCTTTGGCGTCCTATTTTTCGGATTCCTGCCTAAATTTCATGTCCAAAACAGCATTAATTGAGCCCCCCACCTCTGTCACATCTATCATCTCCATGTTGGAACCAGCATTTTTTTTTCTAGTCAATACATTTGCGACCGTAGCGGAGCCTGAAAGGCAGCTTTGCCACAATACGAGAGTTTGATGAGGCGAAGCATCTTAAACATCTGAAGGGGCCACTTCTAATAGGACATTGACTGTCTGAGAAATTCGATCATAGCGGAGCCTGAAAGGCAGCTTTGCCGCAATACGAGAGTGTGATGAGGAGAAGCATAATAAAAATCTGAAGGGGTGACTTTCAATCTGACGTTGACTGTATTTGTCTTTGGGAAGTTCGAATAGTAAAATTTGCAGTGTGAATCGAATCGAGTAGTAAACTCTATTCGAAAATTATGCGAAAGTTCGAATATTCGCACAGCCCTACTAATAAGTTATGTACTGTCGGCTGCAGAAGTTTGCGGGATCTGCAGCACATCGCAGAGTGATGAAAAAAAAAATCACAGCATATCCACGGAGTGAATGATGATGAGTGGGCGAAACTCCGGAGGTTCATCGGTAAGCCGTGAATCTTCCGGGAAATTCGCCCAGTACATCATCAAAGACGTGACAAACACTGTGTGTGTATATATATATATATATATATATATATATATATATATATATATATATATATATATATATATATATATATACATATATATATATATATATATATATATATATATATATATATATATATATATATATATATACAAGAAATTTATATTTTATTCGTGAGCCGTGATTTTCCATTTTGTTTTCGTTTCTTCGTTGGTCGTGGTTACCATTTACATAAGCCGTGGCTTCCGTTCCCCTTCATTATAACGGCTTTATGGTCGGTGAAATGGAGGGAGAGCGGTTCCTGGATGGGTCGTAGTCGAAAGTTTGCAAAGACGAGATCGATGCAGGTTCCTCGGATGGTGGTTGGTTGCATGTGGTCAAACGATATGCATGTGAGACCTTATCACGATGCCATGTGTTGTATGGCATCGCGATCGTCATCAGTGTCATCGTTATGACGCATAGTGGGTACATTCCATGCACCGACTATGGGGGTGCATGGAATGTACCCACATTCCATGTGCTGTGCCGTGATGGCAGCGTCATCGTCATCGCACAGGGGTGGCTACGACGACGACAACGCAGGACGACACCGGACTAGCCTACGCCCTAAGGAGCTTCGCCCCTAAAACTGCATCGCTGCATCACCTACCGTGACACGGCGGGTGTTGAGAATTTCGGTCGCGGCCTCCGCGATAAGATCTGGCAACGGCACGTTGTCTAAACTCACCGTCGCTAATTGTTGCCCGCCGTGTCCATGGTAGGTGACGCAGCGATGCAGTTTTTCACCGCTCCACCACGCACTGCAGATCCCGCAACCTTTTGCAGCCGGCAATACAAAAATGTTGCTTAGTGAGCGACAATAGAGAGAAGAACGGAACCTGTTGGCCCAAGGTTTGGATATTATGCGTGTTAAAGGGCCACTAAAGGGAAACAATAAAATGGGTTTACAGTGATAAAGTGTACTCTGAGAGCACAAGTGTAATTAATTTCACCATCACAGGCATATTACTATAAGAGAAAATCAAGTTTCATTTTTAAATTTCGCACAGAAATCTCTGTGCACGACGTTACGAATTTCAAGGCGAATTTTTCATATTTTTGTGGAATTGGCTCTACGAAATTCATTGAAACTTGTTGTGTTAAGTCTCTGGTCCCCTCAGGGGAAGGTACTTAGTTTTTACTGATTAGAAACTACGTAGGCCCTAGTAGACGCCGTCAAAATCTACGACATCAGGACGATTTGTGCAGGATTGTCAAGGTAGCGTTGGCACCCGCATTTTCCTTTTGCAAGTTTTCTCACTTACCAAGCGTCTTCTCGCGCCAAGCGTGGGGATTTTGGTATTGTGGCAGAGTAATCTACTAATACAAGAAATATCGTTTTTATCTTTAGTGTCCCTTTAAGCATGAAAGTTATTACGTATATCCAGTATTAGCCACATACATGGGCCTCCAAAACATGCCCCTTCAGGCCACACACATTTGCTAAGCATTGCACAGACAGGACTGCTCTGTGTTGGTCCCGTGCAGGAATTCTTTTGCCGGCAGCGTATTGATGCCCAGGTGAGAATGGCTCAGGAGAAGTACCATGACCGTGAGGCACCGGAACTGTGGTCCATGCTGGTTCACAAGGTGCCATCATTCTTTGAGGGCCTGGAAATTGAGCCCGCCCTCATTCACGGTGACCTCTGGGGCGGCAATGTGGCCGAGTACGAGGACGGACCGAGTAAGCTGCTGTTATCCTAGTTAACTGCATTAAATCTGTGACACTCTCGATAGGCTGTCCTTCTCTCTCGCTGCCTTTCACAATGTCTGCGAGGGGAGGACCCAAAAAATACTGGCACTTTTAAAATTTGCATATGTTTCTAACATTGTGAAACAATAATTACCTTTCTATAGCTGGATACAACCCAGATGACTGAACCAGGGTAGCCGAGAGCCTTCGCGACTAAAGAAATACCAGTCCCGCTCATGCACTCGGTGATGTTCTGCAATAGCGGTGTCACTGACTGTACAGAATTAGGTGTAAATCTAGAGCACGCAGCCACTGGTACAGGTCTTGTGTGCATCCACCTTTGAGGTTGATATGCCACTGCCTTCTGCAGCCGTACCAGACCATAGTAAACTTTCTTGAATGTAGACTTATTTTAACTTCGTACTTCGTTGTTGATAGGTTATTAAAAGTATGCGATGCTGTTTGGCTTTGTTTTTCCATGCACTAATCACGTCATCGTTAACTTGTGTATCGAAAGTAGTTTATTTCATACCAGAAGCTAGGTCATTCAAGATTTGGAACACAAATAAGGTGTTCCGTACCACATCCTTGGATATAGCTACATCTGCGCGGCACAATATTGACTTGCTGTGTGACCCAGCAATCTTAAAGGAGTCCTGACACAAAAATTTTCGCCCCGCGTTTTTTTGCTGCACTTTGTTGCTGGGGGCCTGTTAGTCATAACACGGCACATCGTTTGCTGCAGCGCGCGACAGATAATTAATTACAAGCTCCTCATTACCGACACAGCCTCAGTTTCGGTTTGACAGAGCTCCAAAAACGACAAGCCGCCGGGTGCAACTATCACCACCTAGCGAGTGAAACGCTCGGTCGCGTGAGCACAGAACAGTGACGCACTTCCGCGCGGTCTGCATCGTCTGCTTGCATTCGCTTGTTACACACGCTGCGTGATGTCGTCGCCGTTATCGTCCTCGCTGTCGTCGTCGGGCTCATCGTCGTCTGAGCGGCGGGGATGGAAGGAATTTTCGACGTGGCGAACCACTTCAGGTTTGACCCGCTGGCGAGGAGTGCTTCGTCGGGAAGCGGCAGCGATACCAGCGACGACGACCATGATGAACCTCGCGTCGGCAATGTACAATGGTAAGACCCGACACATTCGTGCACAAATGTTCTGCAGGACGTTCGCTTTTTCTACGTTCAATATTCGATTAAATCACCTGATAACATTGTGATGCCCTTCAAGTTGTTGGTGCTGAAAAAAGCTACACCACAGCACCAGACGTCAGCGATGCACAGGGCCGAGTCGGAAGACCCATGTACGCCAAATCCGGCGCCTTTGTGTTAAAGCAATGCGCCGAAATGGAGCCCGCAAATGCGACTGTTCTGCACGCGGGGGACCAGTCCTGATACTCCTGACGTCCGCAAGCGCACACGAACTCGATCCACTTCTGCCGCCGAGGTTCGTCGCGGGGAACGTATGCAGCGATACGCCTGATCCCGACTTCGACGTGCAGAAGGAAACAGCGCAGAAGGATTTCGGCATTGTGGCCTGTCACTGCAGACCAGGCAGCACAGAGAAATCAAGAAGCCCTTGGGAGCAGGAAACGGGAAAGCTGTAGTGTCGCCAAACACAAAACTTTCAACGCGTGCGCCGCGGCAGCACACTCGCGGCAGCACACTCTTGGCCGCGGCCACACACTCGCGAGCAGCCGCCGAGCAGTCACCAACAGCGCAGCGGCGGCGCGTCAAAACAGAAATGGCGGCTACGACGTCATCATAACTTGTTAGTAGAGGGGTCACCTCGGGTCACCTCCGAGGGTGTCAATGCCGCCAGGTGCGGCCTATAATGCTGGATCGCGCACGCGAACTTCAAAATTCATATAAAATACCTTCCAAGCTTTATTCGCTGTCAATATTTTGCAGATGGTACACGCATGTACACGGGAATCGATCCAGCAGGCTATCTCGGACGCGAAATTTTGTGTCAGTACCCCTTTAACTTGATTATTTAAGCAGTCATGCAATTGTGGCAGGACATAATCCAGCATAAGGCATGTTTAGAAATTTTGCGTGCTGTACAGGTAACTTGCAGCTTCTTATTTGAGTTGTTTCTGGCTTGCTTCACATGAAAGTAAGCAAGGTAATTTAAGGTAGGCTAGTATTTGTATGTGAAAGACAGCTTATCTTCCACTTGACACCATTTTGTTTTAACTGTTTTACAGAATTTGTCAAGGCTGTGTGAAAGTCACTTAAAGAGATGGTTTAGCTTCTCTTTATGTGTCTGCATGTGTTGCATGTGCTGCTGTTGCATGTGTGCACACATGTGCAAGTGGTGTGCGTTCAGTAAAGACATTATACTTTACGCACCTTTGAGAAAATTTGTGAGGTGCCCTTATTGCACCTTAACAGTTGTTTATACTCGCGTTGTTTTTACTCACATGATAATCTGTAGATATCGGTGGTCATATCCACAGCTTGCTTGATTCACCTTGTCTGTTCCTTCACCATGCTTATAAGCAAGCTAAAAAATGCATTTCTTTCTTTTCTTTGCAGTTATATTTGATCCAGCATCGTATTACGGGCACGCAGAGTTTGAGCTGTCCATAGCGAAGCTGTTTGGAGGCTTCGATGGCAAATTCTACTCGGCGTACTTCAAGGTTATACCCAAGGCGGCAGGCTTTGAGAAGAGGCTCGACTTCTACCACCTCTTCCACTACCTCAACCACTGGTAGGTGACGGCAGTTCATGTGTTAACATCACTGAAACATACTAAAGGGAAGGAGAGTTTTAAAACAGGGGTCCGAAATTAGGCATCAGTGATTGGTTTTTCACTGCTAGAGGACTTACTTGAGACCACCCTGAGGTTCTTCAGCGAGCACCCAAAGTGACCGTGGAATTCTGCGGCCAAGCACGAAGTTGCGGGTTCGGTTAATCGCTGTAATGGAAGCATTAATTATCGCGCTGATGATGTGCTACTTGCAGCACATGTAGTCTCTTAGGGGCGAAGCTCCTTAGCGGGTAGCCTTGTCCGGCGATGTACCGGCGTTCACACTCGTATCACAACACCTGCTACACAGCTGTGAAAAAACCACCTGCGCCATCCGTCAGTCCGTGCTCCCGTCCGTCCGACCGTGCGTTCGCCCGTGTGTCCGTCCGTCCTTTATACTAGTCGCCGACTTCAACGTAGACATTATGGATCTTAGGACCTAGCTTCGCCCACTCGTCATCATTCACTTCGTGGAGATACGTGGATTTTTATAAAGAGAGCTTGCTCCCACTTGTAGTTTAGTCTTGTTTTCTACATATGCCACATGAGTGATGATGGTGCAGACAGCGTCACTCGTTGCCACGCATTTGCTCGTCTAAGGCACTTTTGTCAGGTGTACACCGATTTCTAAGTGTTACCACCAAGTGCAGTGTGAAAAGAAAAAAGAAAGAATGTGGTACGTGTTCGAATGTAGGTAAAGCAAAGCTTTTGTGAACTGACAGACAGGTGTGAAACTGTGTTGGGGACTAGTCAACGAGAAGGTTTGCTTTCTTTGATTAGCCCTTAGCTATGTGTGTGGTCATTCGTAGTAGTACTATACTAATATTTTCTCTCAATCTATGAACGCTTCACGCAACTTTATAACATGAGTTGTGAGGTCCTTTCTGTGTGTAATGTTCTTTGTAATTAATGTTTCATAGCAGTATTGATTGGTTGAAAGAGAACATCCTTACTTCACCAGCTTGTAAGAACACTGTTTTTGTGTCCGATCATAGGTTGCGTGGTGCTACGCAGGATACCCATCACAAGAACACATTTTTAAAGAACGTTCAGGCAAGAAATGAGACAAACACAAAAAAAACTGTTTGCCATAGCTTATCTCCAACATTATACTGTCAGTGGTGTACTTTTGCACTTTGTTTGAAAAAGCAGCTTTTATTCTTACTAAAATGTATTTTTATCACTGAAACCTTGCAGTGATTTCGATTTGTAATGGTGTACGTTGCACAGGAACCATTTTGGTGGTGGCTACCGCAGCTCTTCTCTATCCACGATGAGGCGCCTCCTGAAGTAGGAATGCACATCGTCAACGTGGCATCGCTCTATGCCAAAGCGTCACTGGCGATGCCTTCTGCCGTTGTTGTCATTGTTGCCACTGATGTTGTTGCTGTTGTGACTGTTGCATTGTTGTTGGCCTATGTCGTGCCAGTGTTTGTTGAATGTTGCTATACCAGTGTCTTTCCGGTGGATGCGCCACAACTGTACGAATGACTCTGGGTGGCATGCTAAAAAAACAAACTGTAGTGAAGAGTATGCGGACCAAAGAACTAATGACGCAGCTTAATTCTTGCATGCTTGCAGGCTCATACAGATTCGTCGCAAAACTTCATCTCCTTAGATTATTTGGTTACGATTGTCGTAATGACATTATAAACATTGAAAATTGTTTTAGTATTTGTGTTCACTTCCAGAAAAAAATCGAAATTTCGAGATCACAAATACTGCTGCCGATTATTTCAGGCCTGCTTGGTCATTCAAACCCACCCGCATCAATATCCACTTCATAAAGGCAATGTGTAACAGTTACTAAAAGTTTTGGCCATCGTGAAACGAATTATTCCCATTATTTTCAGACAGCATAGCACTGCACTTGTTGGCAGCTACAAGCTTACTGTTAGATCAAAGTAAACGATTGAGCCAGTTGGTCATTCATGATCGAAGTGTATGGAACAAAGCCTCAATTTTTTTTAATGAACAGTCCCCATTTAAACAACAAAACAGTATTTCCTTTAATCTTTTGAAAAATTTTAGTTTACTCTATTTTAGTTTTTGCACCTATGTTTCAAATCTTAAAGTTGGCAAGTGTCTTCATACCTTTTCAAGCAACTCTGAGACATGCATAATATAAATGGTAGGAAAGTAGGCTTCCAATTTTCTGTGAAACATTATCGATATGTTTACCTTTCTATGTGGATTTAGTTTGCACATATCTGCAAACTGGTGCAAAGATGGCAACTCTCAGAAAAAGAAAGCTGGCATGAATGGTGTTTACCAAGGGTGTACTGAGTCATGCAGATTTGTTTTTTAAAGCGTTCCTCTACTGGCCCATTAATGCTCAGATATCGCATGTGTGTCTACATGTGTAGTACCAATTTTGTTTTTCGATAACTTGTTTTTCTGTAGACTCCGTGTATGGCACCTGTCATCATGAGGCTTCAGGTGTGTCTAACCTAGTGTAATAGCTATGTTTGTGCATGGCCACGAAGTAAGATCGCTCAGGGCTACCTAAACATGACTGGTTCTCAGTTGAGGCAGAATAAAAAGAGAAACAGAGCTGTGAAAATATTATCAATAAATCGCACATAATGCTGTTCGATTACACGACAACTCTTGCATTAACTGCTGTCATTCTTCTTGTGAATTCAACACTGAAACAAATATTTTACAATTTGTTTTGAACCTATGATTAGACGTGACACACCGCCCAAGACGTCGCTTGCATCGGAACACATTTACTCGAGAAGCGTTAGACGACAATTTCAAGATACCCTTTGTTTTTTCTGGCTCCAAAATGTCCACGACTGTGTGATATTTCTGCAAAAATAGTGCAAGTATAACGCAAGTGGAAATGAAGACAAGCAATCGAAGCATAAAGTGCATTACTTGCATTTTTTTATTCAGTTGTAGTAATTTTAGGACAAAGGAAGATGAGAGCATACGAAAGAAACAACTTGCCACCATTGAGATACGAACCCACCACCTCCGCATTATCCGTGATGTGAACTACCAATTGAGCTGTGGCGGTGGCCGTTCTTTCCTCCACTTTATGGGGTGTTCATGCATATATGCAACCCTGGGAGTTTTTGCTAGCGCCAGTCGGTGCCATTGGCGGTGAATGTGGAACATTCTTTATTGCCAGATGGCATCATGCAGTGCGCCAACTTCAGAACTTATGACGGTGTCACGCGAGCACTTTTGATTGCAATCAGGGCAGATCTGGATTAGGCTGAATCAGGACCTGCGTGCTGCTACACAGTTGCTTCTAACCACAGTCAGGCCTGATTGGGAGCGAGACAATTGCAACCTGTGCATCATATCTGGCTCCTAGATTGCCACTGGCTAACGTCTGTGCCAAACTCAATACAAATTACTTTGAACCATGCAGCAGCAACCATTGCTGATCTCGATCAAGAAATCCGATTGGATTGGCCCTGATTGCAATCAAGAATGCCCTCGTGCCTAAATTGTTTTGAAAGCTTCATCGTTTGTGGCATCAGTTCCGAGTAGGAAGTTTTTATGTACAGATGTTTTCTTGCATCAACACGTCATACCTCATCTTCCTTTTGTGCATGTCCTTGAGTGCATTGTTGTCCTAAACTCTTGATAAGCACTAACACTATTGGCCCTCCCTCAGGCGAGTGTTTGGTGAAAAAAAGAATTGTTGGTTGATAGGGCAGAAATTGGTGTAGGTGGTACTATTAAGGCTTACCATGACGAGTACTGTGCCCTCTGTGTGAATTTTGTCTTGCTGTTAGTACAGCCAGCATGCATTGTGTGGCCATGGAATGTTATTGATCTCAAACGAGTGATCACTTGAGGATTTGGACAGAGGTGCATCTGCATGGTTGTGTGTCTGCATTCCACTTTAAAATGCCTTCGAGTTTGGTGTTGCAGAGCAGCCGTCCATGCTGTTGACGCTGAAGTTGATGTTGTCAGTTGTGATTGTTGCTTTTGTTTGTTGAGCTGTTACCAGTCATTTTGCTGACTAATATTTGTAAAGATTGCAGTGTGCGATTACCCGGTGGTCATTATAACTACAGTACATAGTTTGATATACTTCAGTAGCAAAATTGTAAGGCAACAGCCAAAGACAACCTTGCATGACACAAGTGTTGAATGTCGTTTCTCAAGTTCCTGGACTTGAACAAAATGTGGTTGATAGGTGTCTAACACCACGTGAGGCAACTCTAGGCTATTTTGGATGTGTTGCCATTGTGTACAAGTACAGCTGTAGTCATCGCTAACTCCATGGTACTTGGAAGATTTTATGTGCTTTTTTTTTTTTTTTTCAGTTAAATTGGTGTCCATTGCAACTGTGAATGAAACCGGCAATGGGAAATGCATTTCTGGATAGCAAAACACAAATTGAGCTGTAAAAACAAGCTAGCTTTTGTGGAATTCACATTGGGAGGCACACATCTCTAATACTCAAAATCGCACCAATGGCTGGGCAGTGAATTTTCCACGCTGACTTCCAACAGTTCGCATTGCTTTAAACATTAAGGCACTTAAAAAAAAAATGGTCAGGCTACAGTCACGGGTGCAGACAGTGATGCCTTTCATTTTGCTTTAGCTTCTATGTACAATAAATTAAAAAGTAATTAAAGTACACAAAAACAACTGTTGTTAGCATGTACCTGACTATAGTGTATGACTTTGAAACAGAGTATGTTTGTATAAATGTTTCAGCAAAATAAATGTCACTGTGCACTTGTGCAATGTCTGTATCATGACTTAATTATGAGAACGTGCATGAAGTGTGCATGTTGAACGTGTGGTCACTGCAGCAGCACTGAAAGCTAGAATCTTTCTTCACTAGAATTTTCTAGAGGACATCAGCGTATTGTGAACACTTTCATGTTGTCATACATTAAAAATTTACACTATTGACAACCTGAACTCATCTTGCTCTCACTGTCAGCTGGCAGTATTCACTGCGCCACGACATAGTCTCATAGCACAATCAGCTGCACTACTGACTAATGCTATCCAGTACATTGAGAAAACAGGCCAATTGCATCAGTGTGTCAAATTGTGTAGTTCTGTCCTGTATTGCTTGTTTTATTGCATGAAGGGTTATACCTTTCTCGCTGCCATGCTCCTAGTCTTGCGCCAAACGAGATTTTCTGTGCCATCCTGATAAAAAAAAGCATGATTTTGCGCCTAAATGCACCAAAACGTTGCCTCCAAGACTGCATGCGCTGCATCACCTCCCAATCTTGGAGGTCATGACCGAAATTAGCGACAGCACGAAATGCGTGCGGCAATAACAGATGTGCATGACGTGTTTGATGAAGCGGCTTAATAAATTGTGCTCACTGTTATTGAAATTCACATCTGCTTCTTGAGACGTTTTCGAACCGCACGGCCTGTGTGCCTGCTTGCCGTACAGTGCTGGTGGTCCGTCGTGCACGGCCGTGGAGGGAAGAAAAATCTTCACAGCAAGCGCACCTCGCTTCCACAAGACAACGTATTCTGTTCTATTCTAACCTATCGTTTTGTTTACGGGTCACTCGATCCCGCGCATGCAATATATTTTCATAGTGGTTTGATACAAATGGTTAGCATTCAAGAGCGCATGTTCTCCTGCATGAAACGTATTTGGAGTCATGTTTCAGCTCAGCTTTCTGTTATTCTAAGCTGCATTTTGAGTCGCCAGTGTGGCTAATCCCACACTCTTGCGTGTTCTGCCACAATTACTTTTCTTTGGGAACTGTGTGCGAATACTCAAATAGTGAGCACACAAACCATTTGAATCACGAATGGAGGGAAGGGGCGAAGTGTTGGTGGTCGATGAGGCCGTGCCGTCGTCGCTGAGTTATTTGAGATGCGGGCAAAGGCAAGAGACCGTTTCGGCTGACGTGTCCAGGCAAACCAAGAGCGTTCTCCCCAGCTCGTGCCACGAGGCGCTCTTATTTTCACCTGGCTGCGAGCGGTGCAGTATGTACATGGCTTCTGATATTGGCTAACCTCGGAGGCCATCTTAGGGTGCCTCGATGCCATCGTTCCTTCGCTGGCATCGAAGCACCCTAGTATATCTAGTATTCAATGTGGAGACCTGCATACTTGCCACAGGTCGCGTGCGCCGAGCATGATGGTGACGTGATGTGCGGTCCCTTGTCTGTCGTGTAGGTTTACTTTACGATAACTCAGATGCTGTAAACTTGTTATAGCCCTACTGTACTCTGAAGAAAAACTGCTAAGGAAAATTTTCTGTGCAATAAGATTTCTGCAAAATACAGGTTCACTGTCAAACTGAGAACCTTAATGGTATTCAGCAAAATAGAACGTCATTAAATTCATTAGCTTCCTAGGAAAAAAAAGAAGCAGGTTATTATATATGCATCAGGAATTCTATAGACAAAAATATTTTTAATTTTTATTGTGTCCAAGCTGTAAAATATGGCCAAGCTAGCAGTAGTGTATGCAAAACTACAGGAGATGTAGAAGCCAAGGTAACAACACCGTAAAAAAAGTGCAGGCACTGTGAACAGGTTGCTTGTTCTCATTTCAACACAGAAAAATACAAATTCACTTACCATTTTTTGTACTTAGACGCACAGCGGTATTGCTTTAGAGCATGCCAGTACTATTTGGAATTAAGCTTGTTAATCAAAGTGTTCGAAATTTCTCAGAAGTTTTTAGCAGTGTGCATGTAGTTGCTCTGAAGTGCTCCAGAATCCATACTTAGGTGCTTCACACCGCTCCAAAGTTAAAATTTTTCGGCTCCAAAAATTGCTCGATATCTCACTTTGTGAGTGGTGCCACTGTTACTGTACAATAGCCAAGCCCCCCCAGAGCTGTTGGGGTCCCTGGACTATAGGTAAACTTCGATACAGCTAACTCGGTAAAATTGGCAATTTACTTTGCTGTATTACTAAACTTCATTACAGCAAAATCCAAGCTTTTATCAAAAGTACAGTCAAGTGCTTATTGTTCAGACAGAATGGGTTGCATTTAATGGGGCAGTTCAATAAACAGATTTCAAAAACAAAAATTCAGCCAGCTCCGCTTGGCGGACTCTGACGAGACAGTGAAGCTGGTGGCGTCCAGTGGGGTTGAATGAATGGGAGGAGAGGCGATGTAGTGGTGAACTGTGGTAGTGCTGGGAGGCGTGGCACATATCCGTAGTGACTTTCTGTGGGTAAATCCCACTACAATCTATGATCTATGACGGCTCCCAGACATGAAAGCCTCAACTAAGAACAGCTTCACTGTTAAAAAAATCAACCTTAAAGGAATGTCCAATAATACTTTCAAAAACCTCGAAAGGCTTCTTGTATTTGTCTCAGTGATGACAACTGTCAAAGTTTGGGCACTCAGCGCATCATTGTCTCATGAGGTAGTGACTGAAAAGAGCTCTGCACAGCATGAGACAGTAAGAAACCCCACCCCTCTTTTTTTTTTTTGGTGGGGGGGGAGAATGCAGTGAGAAATGACTGATGTGTAAAAGAGCACTTTGTCAAGGGAGGAAGAAATCGGCCCATATTGGGGCATCAGTTTCTACAATCGACAAGCAACAATGGCTCCCGAGGCTGATCATGCACAGATGCATGATAAGTGAAACCTATAACTGATCGGTGAACACGAAACTGATAAATGAACCTTCATGACACAGCTCTTCCACATATATTTATGATCTGGGTGCCTACTTTATGGCTTCGATGAAACTGCAATGTAAACATCTGTACTGATATAAAGTAGAAGAGGAACACCAACCATGAAAGCATTAATAAAAGTAATTTTGGGGGTTTTACGTGTTAAAACCACGATAGGCTTATGAGGGATGCCATAGTGGAGGGCTGCAGAAATTTTCGACCGCCTGAAGTCCTTTAAAGTGTGCCCAAATCTAAGCACACGGGCCTCTAGCATTTTACCTACGTGGAAATGTGACCACCATAGCCGGGATTCCATCCTGCAACCTTTGGGTGAGCAGACAAGCACCATAACCTCTAGACCACCGTGGCAGGTGACCACAAAGGAATAACGACATTTTGACTCCCCTAATGGGAACAAGGGTGCCATTAGGCAAGCTGAAATGTCTTAATATTATTCTTTCCTGGTCAGTGTTTCTCTACTTTTTACAGTTAAGATGAGTGTGTCTAGGAGGTGTGAAAATGTGGCAGTCCAGAAATTATAATGAAGCAATGATGGCATATGTTGCCTCAAAGGGTTTTCGTACTTGCACTAGTTTTTCAGGTTTTGTCAGCATAAGGATGATACCCGCCACAGTGTGAATCAATACCAATACAATCTTTTAGGTGTTAATGTCTTCAAACTCAGTTTGAAGCATGCATCAATTAAATGTGGTGATAGAGAAATCAAAAGAGACACTTTGAAGATACCAGCTCGTGATAAACACCGGGGCCGCACGTTTCAGTTTTGCTGGTTAGTCAACTGCACAGAGTGTTTAGGAGGCGAATTTTTCATCATGATGCCTGCTGACAAGATGGGTTCTCATCAAAATTTCGACTTCATGAACATCTGCATTCATCTGCTTTGTGTTGTCACCTTCTTTGATCTTAGTCCTCATCCCTTGTTGCACTGTAAGCTAGTCAAAAATGATCTGCATTCACAGCTGGGAGCAGCTAAAAGTTGCGTTCTGGTCTCATGTCGTACTCTTGCAGAAATACTTGCTACCCATCATAGGTCACAGTGTCAGCGATTTGGACAGGGCAATTTCAATCTTGCTACTACCAGACTGCCATCACGACTAGAAATAAAAAAATGCGACCTTGCGCTCTCAGTAGGATGCCAAAGCACCATGCTGCCTTTACCAGTCGGCAAGTTTGCAAATTTGTACATAAGGAAACGGGACCATCGAATCCTGCAACTTTCGTTCAGTTGCTTAATAATAATTATTGGGATAAGGCCCCAAAACCACGATATGATTACAAGGGATGCTGTTGTGGAGGGCGCAGGATATTTCGATCATCTGCGGTTCTTTAACGTGCACCTAAATCTATTTACACGGGCCTCATGAATTTTCGCCTTCATCTAAAATGCGGCCGCCGCAGCTGGGATTCGATCTTGCGACCTTTGGGTCAGCGGTCGAGCACCATAACCACTAGACCACCGCAGTGGGTCGTTCAGTTGCTTGCATCGTGGCTAATGCTACTTGCATTGAATAAGCGAAAGCACTACACGTGCGAGTGTCCATTCACTTCTGTCAAGGTCACAACTGTGTCCAAAAGAGATGGGTGACAAAGAGATAAACCGGATAGTGGGGGGGATTAATTTATATCGCCTGGGGTTCTTGAATGCACACCTACACCTATGCACACAAGCACTTTCGCATCTGTTAAAACGTAGCTGCCTTGGTGGAGATCACGGTTGCATCATGAGCTTAGCAGCATGTCGTCATTGCCACCAGGCTTTAAGCCTTTAATGCCTGAATTATGAAACCTCCGAACAAAATAAAAACTGCTTTCATTTTCCAGCTTTAAATAGCAACCTTTAATTGATTCTGCAGTTAAATTATCTAAAATGCAACTTTAATGCATACTTTTAGGTATGTCGTGAATTCGTGATATCCCACAGAAACGAGGACCTTGCAACAAAAAACATACTTCAGAACTATGTAACATGTGTGCCACCTCTTGGGTGCGTACACACCAAATATACAAAATTATTGAACATTGAACTTACGTAACAGGCGAAAAAACTGAAGAAGTGAGAGCTGTCGACGCACTTCGCGCTCCGCCATCAACTAGAAAACAATGGGTTCTAGCATAGAATACCTTACACAAAACGGCGCAAGATTTTTTTCATTCTGAAAGTTACACTTCCCCGTGAGTACTTGACAGCCGGCATTAAAGGCGGCACGCATTTCGCGACTTGTTGGCTTGGAGTTTTTCGGTATGTGCGAATTCGCGACAACCAGCACTAACTGAGGGTTAACAGCAAAGTAAGTAAAGATGCTTCATTTCAAGTGGGCAAAACTAGCTTTATTGCGCTTCTCTTAGAATCACTGCCCA
Source organism: Rhipicephalus appendiculatus (assembly GCA_030522465.1). Classification (NCBI taxonomy): domain Eukaryota; kingdom Metazoa; phylum Arthropoda; class Arachnida; order Ixodida; family Ixodidae; genus Rhipicephalus; species Rhipicephalus appendiculatus. The sequence continues at coordinate 2,206,217 of JALIZH010012893.1, forward strand.
GTTATAATTCTCCCAGTTGAACAATCGGGTCAGCAGAGGGCCTGCTCAGGTGTTCACTCTACGTAACCTCCTGGAACCCAGTTCTTCTTGGGGTTGAAGAAGATGCCACGGTTTCCATCTCCCCAGGGATATTTCTACAGAAAAATGTACAAGAAGAGCATTTCAATAAAAGCAACGTTTGAAGGAAACGTTGGACACATAAGTACAGAGCTACCACAAGCTGTGAAAATACTGATTCACTTGAATATATTGAAAGTATTGAAGTTTTATTACCCCGAATGCAAGGCAACAATAAAAAAAAATGCACTCCTAATTGTGCAGGTGGCCAACTAGGTATGCCAAATGTATATTGAAAAGTAAGATCTCTGCTAGTCTACAGCTCTACGTTTGGTATGCATTTCCTAAACATTGTAAGCTGTTCTGAAAGTCTGCCTCTTGATGTAAACCACCATGTTTGCAATAAAAAAAAATCTGCTGGCATGAAAGTATACACAGCAGTATATGCAGTACAGTTGAACCTCGCCATAATGTAACACTGATACAGCAAATTATCCGTAATAGTGAAACTAAATACAAACTTTAATTGGTTATGCTTCATTTCAGTGAAATTCTTTTTATAATGAAACTGAAAACGCTAGAGCAGCCGCCGTGACACAGGCTGTAATGAAAAAATATTTGCTTTGCACGAGGCTGCAAACCAGAAAGGATAGCATAAAAAGCAAGAAAAAGTGTTGAAAAAAAGAAATTCACAACCACATTTTCTTAATTTAGTTAACAGTACTATCTGGGGTTTTACGTCCCGAAACCACGATATGACAGAGATGTAGTAGTGGTGGGCTCTGTAAATTTCGACCATCTGGTGTTCTTTAACGTGCGCTGACATCACACAGTATGCAGGCCTCTGGCATTTCACCTCCATCGAAATGTGACCGCATCGGCCGGGATCGAACCCGCGACCTTCGGGTCAGCAGCCGAGCACCATAACCACTGTTCCAATAATAATATCTGGGGTTTAACGTCCCAAAACCATGAACCACTGCACCACCATGGCAGACTTCTTAATGTAATTGTGACATTAAAATTTATTAAAATAAATATCAATGCCGGTCTGTTTTGTCAAACAATCTTCTCCTTGTACCATCACCCTCTCATGTTCCAGAATATTCAGTTTAAAATGACAGGAAGGTCACAGTAAGGATTACCTCGTTTCTAGTGGAGTTGCAAACCTTTTTATTTCTAAGATTTTTGCACGAGCCAGACTGCTGATTTGTTAGAGACGATTTTTATGTTCTCTGTTGCAACGAATATTGAATTTAACGAACTAACTTATGGTCCTGATGCTACTTTGTCACAATGGGGTTCGACTGAACTGTGTAATTTGTGCCAAAGCTACCTCTCAGGTAATGGCATCAGTGCAGTTGCCTCTATTTCTGCGCAATTATATTAAAGGGAAGGAATGCAATGAAAAGAGTGAGAAGAACCCGGCACAAGATAATCCCATGGCACGAAAGCTACAAACGAGTGGTACGGCGCCAGTAAGGTGCACAGACCATGGCACAGACACAAGACGTTTATTGTGGGGCTTTTACGTGCCAAAACCACGACTAAGAAGCACGATCCACACACCACAGTGGGAGACCTCGGATTTAATTTTGAACCCCTGAGGTCCTTTAATGTGCACCTAAATCTATAATAATCGTTGGTGTTTAACGTCCCAAAACCACCATATGATTATGAGGGGCGCCGTAGTGGAGGGCTAAGGAAATTTCGAACACCTGGGGTTCTTTAACGTGCACCTAAATCTAATTACACGGGCCTCAAGTACTTTTCGCCTTTATCGAAAATGCGGCCGGAATTCGATCCCACGACCTTCGGGTCAGCAATCGAGCACCGTAACCACTAAACCACCGTGGCGGGTTCACCTAAATCTTAGTGCACGGGCACTTCTGCACTACATGCCGCCGCCTTGCTGTTGAGATATGACTGGTTATAGAATAGTGCATATTTTCCTGTCCACGTGAAACCAAGCCACTCCCGGGACAGTAAAGACTCGGCACAAGAACTAGGAATGAGCGAATGGTGCAGCTGGATGCCCGACCTTGGTACGGATGTGGATGTACTCGTAGGGGTGGTACTCCGGCCTGTGGTAATGCTTCATGTGCTCAACTTCAGCCAAGTAGACGTTGAGTCCGCACAGCGCAATGGCCGGGAAGGCCACGAAGAAACTCAGCCTCTTCCACAGAAGCTCACCAGCTGCGCAGACAAAGGGTACCATGAGAAACGATATGGTATCTTATCTAAAAATCAGGCGTACTAACGCAACTGAACAGGAAGAAGACAATATTTCAATGTCAGAGTGTCCTGCCGTTCAAGAAGCCACACCGGCAACGTCCTATCTGTGTCCACCCCTCACGGGCGTAACGCCGCGATAAGCTGCAAGCGAATTAACGGATAAACAGCGCTATACTGACCTGCGTGGGAATGTGCATCTCCGTGCTGGGAAAACCTAGCAGCCGATTTCGAAAAGTTACGAAAAGCTTGCCGGAGGGTTAGGCTCGCCATGATGCCCTCGGTGTCCTTTCGATCGAGCGGATTCGAGAGACTAAAGGCTGGCTTTGACTGGCTTGTTAAACTGATGATGATGATGATGTAAAATAAGAAACAGTAAACTTAGCTAAACAAAACAAGCCAACAAAAAAAAAAACATAGGCATCAAACTTACTATCAAAACACCAATTCTTTTAACATTCAACTCTTTTAAAAACAATTTGGCTATATTTTACACTTGTAATGCACAAAAGTATAGCCTTTGAGATTGGCTGCTTAGACTCGGAGATAACAATCGGCAAATATGAAAGTTTATACATCACTTATTCATTAGCGCCCAAAACGATCAAATATTTCGATCAAAAATAAGTAACTTGGGTGGCAACATGGGAAGAAATTATTTCAATAATAATTTTCAAGATATGTGTGCTTCAGTTTCGGTTTCTTAGGGTTAGTTACGTCACTCTCTGCGCACCACGCATATTTTGTCCGATGGCAAAAACAGCGCAGCAGCAGGTAAATTCGCCGGGGCGATCACATCTCGGTTACCGCGGCAACAACGGCATGCCCTTAAATGCCAACATTGTTGCTCATCGCCTGATGAGGGACGCTTGGTGGTGTTCGTCGCCGCGATGAACTCGCTGTCCATGCAAGGAACTCGCGTTACATGGGCAACAACCAGCCGAAACCGAGCTCCGAAGAGCACCATCAGCCGCAGCCGTGTCGGAGATGGAGCTCGACGCAGTCTCAGGTAAACAAGCGCGTTCAGTTGCGGCCCGCTGTGCTGCGCCTTCCCGTATGCAGGAAGTCGCGACGTGCGCGTATGTGTGCATGCCGCGCGCGCTGTCTTGTTACGGGTGCGTGCATCGGAATGTTCGCGGCGGTCCTTTCGGCGTGAGCCGCGCGCACACGCCTTTCAGGCGCGCGAGAATTCCTTTTGTGCTCTACGCTTGTCTGCCCAACTGGCGCAGCGCGTGAAAAAAGTGGGGCCAAGGCGCGCTTTTCGCTCGCGTGCCTTCGCATCGCGTCGATGTGGTACGGGGAAAAAAGAAACGGCGCGCGCTCGGGTCCCTTCATAATTGCCGGGAGCTTCAAGGTTATCGTATGAGCGGAGTCCCCGGGATCTCCGGATAACAATAGACGGGGTCTCTGGCGCCGCGGAAACTCTGCAGCCGAAGTACCGAGCGAGGCACAGGGAGCGATGGGCTGGCTACGAAAGGTAACACCGCACGTTCACGTTTTCTTGTACGCTGCGTCCGGCGATCGTCGTAATCCGATCCGTGAGTCCGTGGTACATGCAAACGGAGCGGCGTGTTCCTTTTTCACTGCGTATTTTGCGATCAGTAGCGAAAGGCAATCGGGCATGTTATATCGCTCTTCTTTCATCCCGCCTTCTTCGACGAAGTTTTGACAGTTGCACTCTTTGAACTTTCAGATTTCAGCTAAATTGCAAGGTTGACGACATACAGTCTGTACTCACCATCATAAAGTTTGGCATACAATCATTCAAAAGAGAGGGTACGCGTAGTACGTAACTGTGTATGCATAAACTTTGACAGTTGCACACTGTCAGCTTTCAAGAATTACCCTTGAGGACAGTGTTAGTGCCAATCAAATTACGCTTTCTCAATTGTGCTCGCCATCGTTAAGTTTAATATGCAATAATCGAAGAGTATGTAAGTGTATGCACAAGCTTTGACTGTTATGCTCTGAGCTTTCAAGAAGTACCTGTGCATTACAGTACTATCAATTGACAGTCAAATTGTATTTTATTGACCATGCTCACCATCACAAAGTTTGCCATGCAATCATTCAAAGGAGGTCGTATGCATAGTTATTGGTGCATAAATGTACACACAAACTTTGACAGCATTACGTGTTGTAAATCTTCATAATGCCATCTGTGCACAGAGCCATCTCAGATACGATCCACAACATGTCACCTGTAATAACGAATGGGGAAACACCTTGCCTGCAGGTGTGGATCTGCTGTACAAGTAAAAACATGGAAGAAAACACTTAATGTCATTCTCAAACACATTCCAATACTGGTTTTGGGGGTGCTGTGTAGGGAATGAAAACAGATGAAGAGCAGAGACGTTGACTGTCCTCTTGTCTACCCCTGCGTTGGTGGATGAGGTAAGGGCCGGAAATATCAGGAGAAAACGAGGCTACCTGTACGGAGGATTTGTGTCAGAAAGACTGAGAAGCGATTATGCAGATGCTTTGCATTGATAATGCCAGTCATTTTTGGCTTCGAGTGATATGAACATGGGCATGAGGCACTCACTTGGTTTAGCATTTTCGTCAAAGAAGGGTCTAGAAAAAACTAACAGGGTCTATTATGTATCACCTAAGAAGATTGTGGCGAAACAGCGCTGACAACGAGACGAACACACAGGACACAGCGCGCTGACTATCAACTGATTTCTTTATTGGAAAGGCAGAGAATATATAGGCAGGCGAACAAGTAACAAAAAATGGCACAAACGCTATCGAAGTGACTCGGCCGGCCGGCATTACTATCAAATTGGATAAGGGATTTACACGATGCAGGCAAAAGCATATTTGATGAAAAGCGTAAACACGGGTAAAAAATGGCAAAAAGAATGACGACATGGTCATCGGTATGAAACTGATTAAAACCGCTAAAACCGGACATTCACAAACCGACAAAAAACAAGAACCAGGGTCTAACAAAAAAGGTGTATAAGCAAGTGACAACAAGGCTAGAAAACTGCAATCACGAACAATAAAACAGAAAACATAACAAGAAAAGCAAAAGCATGTGACAACAAGCTTAGTGATCACATTTGAGGCTCAAGGCATCTAATTTCTTTGTCAAAGAGGGCTAGTGATGACATGCTAACACAAGCTGCTCCCCTTTTGTGAATTATGTGTGCCTCACAAATTTCACGTGCACATTCATCCCGATATTTCTTGAGAACTTGCACATTGTCAAGCAAAGGGGAGCAGCCACATGATGTACAATGGATAGCCAGGTTACCACCTGTTGTTGCTTTCTGACGCATTCTGTCATTTATGCACCGTCCGGTTTGTCCTACGTAAGATTTGCCGCATGATAATGGAATGTCATAAACACGTTCTTCACGCATTCTGTGAAACGATTTCTGTGCTTCTTGTCACAGCAAGAGGAGACTGCTTCATCCCTGTTCACTTGCCTGCATAGGGAGGCCAGACGACTTGGAGCAGAAAACAAAACTCGTATGCCTGCTCTGAACCAACTAGCCCACCTAAGGAACCCTTGTACCTAAGAAGACTTGCAAACTGAAAGCCATCCGGTGCAGTCATCATCAAAGATGATGGATGATGATCTCTGGTACCATTTGTGTTGCCAACAACTATACTAGGGTCACCTTCCCCGTTTGATGTGGCATATATGGCTTTCGCCTTATTAATTATTACGTTTGCCTAGAACCAGCAAACTGTGGAATAATGCGCAGTGGTTACGTGTAAGGTAATAATGATGTGGTGAGTCGAAAAGAAGGCAGCCAGAAAGACTTGGATGACTGCCTTCTGTTTGGTTTGAGGGACGCTAAAGAGAAAAATGATTTTTTCTTGTACTCTTTCACAATACCAAAATCACCATGCTTGCTCTGAGAAAGACACTTGGTAAGTAGGAAAAATGCGCAAAAACAAAATGCAGGCGGCGCGCCACCTTGAAATACCCTCATCAATCGCCGTGATGTCATAGATTTTGATGACGTCTACTAGAGAATGTGTTTTTCCTAATTGGTAAAACAAAAATGAAGCAACTTGTCCTCTAAAGGTGCCAGAGACTTAGCACACCATGTTTCAATCCACTTCGTTGAGCCAATGTCACCGAAATACGAAAAAATTCGCTTTGAAATGCCATGACGTCATGTGCGGAGATTTCGGCACAGAATTTAAAAATAAAACTTTCACCTTGATTTTCACCTCTTATGATGGTGAAACTAATGACATTAGTGTTTTCGAGGTACGATTTATCATTCTGAAGCGATTTATTGTTTCACTTTATTGTCCCTTTAAAAGGGCTTTGCAGCCGTCTGATGTGCTCCACGAAGCTTTCATTTTTTCTCCGACTCTCCACAGCTGAGCTGGGGAAGCAGCCAGAGTGTGCAGTCGGTGGCCAGTGCCCAGCGGTCATGGTCTCGGGCTTCCACCAGCCTGGGCCGTCGACGTCAGCTGCGCTGGCAGCCTCATCTGCCACCGCTAGGGAGCGCGGTGCCAACGGGAGTGCCGGCAGCCTCTGCCGACCCCCTGGCCAAGACACCGTGGCCCGTGACGCTGGCTGAGGCCCTCTTTCTGCCTGAGTTTCCTGTTCGCAGCAAGCTGCACGAAGCCAACTTTCAGGTGTGTCTAGCACTCGCTGTGGCTCTAGACCAGGGGTCTACAACCTGCGGCCCGTGGGGAAGTATCATGAGGCCCCGGGCACGACATCAGAGCCCCCCCCCCGCCCTTTCCTCTTCTTGTAACTTCCTATCTAACGGCCAACATAGCAGTTTTTACGTCAAATGGAGTTAGGAACAAAGAAAGATCACATCCATTTGGCATTGTACCAACTCTTTGCACTTAGCCAGATAACGTCTTACGATTATTGATAATTTGCCTATTCTATGGATTATAGATAATGATTATTTTGTTGATTGATCGCTACCTATATCTATTGATTGTAGATAACGATTATTGCCAATCAGCCCAATTTTTTCTCTTGCTCATCAAATTTCCATAACAGACGACTGTGTCATTGTGCTTCAAGTGTTCCAAGTTTGGCCAGGCATAAGTTCACCTGATAGGAAGTTAAATCTTGGCTGCTCTTGGCTGTTCAGTTTTTCACCGTCATCACAGTGTGACAATGCATGGTTGGATCTCTCTTTCATTTCAGAAACTCAAGCAGCTTTCTGGGAGCAAGTTTGGTTCAGTTTATTTGGTGCGTGAGGCTGCTACTGGCAAGTGCTATGCCATGAAGGTGCGTTTTTGCTTAGTAGTGTGTCCTTTTCTGAATAATTTAGTAAAGAAAAACCTCCTTTGGGTTTTTCCTTTTCACATTAAATAAAGAAGCTGGTTCACGTATTAGCGTGAACATGAAGTATGTTAGCGAAGACAGCACAGCATTGACTTAGTTTTTATATTAGCTCCTATATTGAATTACCCCATTACAGTAAGCACGCAACTTCTGTATCTTTAAATTCTTGTTGTGGAGGATGCTATTGTATGCTTAAATAGATATGTTATTTTTGGCTGCTAATAATGCTTTAGATTGTTTAAATCGCCACTAGAGCGTGGCATTCCTCTCACAATAATATTGTATTCATGTGTTATAATTTAGCGATGGAGACCGACTTCCTCTCAGTTACGCTGAATCACAGGCATTATTGTTTAAAAAAAAAATTAGCATGTAATTCTTTAACAGTTGGATGCTGTGGTGTAAAGAAAGAAGACGTTTTGAGTTTTAGGCGATATACTTGACTTGGCAGCATAAGGCTTCGGTCTCCAGTGACTTCATTTAACAAATTTAACACTGTATATCTTTGGTTTACCTACCTTATTTTGTCTGCTTGGATGGGGCAGAGAGTGAGTGCTTGTGTGTGTTTCTTTTTTAAAGACTGTTGTGTTGGTATGATAACATGTAGAAATGGTGACGGCATTTAATGCTACGGTAGTATGAATACACGCAAAATATGGCCCTAGAGGTCTACTGGCATTAGTAGGGCTTTGAAGGGTCTTTTATCTTCTGTGACATAATGCACGGAGTAGGAATCGGGTGCACGCTAGCGGTACAGTGCGACTTCTACTTTCATTACAGATCATGTCTATAATGTGATTATGTTATGGTTCCATTGTGGCCAATTCTTTTGCCAGGTCCTCTCCAAAGCTCAAGTAGTCAGGGAGGAAGCCATTCAACAATGCAAAGATGAAGTCACTATACAGGTGATTGTCACTTTACTTTTTTTTTTTTTTGAATGTGCACATGAAATATAACATGTCCTGAATTCAGCTTTTTGCATGTGGCATGTGCTATATTTTGACACGTTTGGCATACAGATAGATTCGATACTCTTCGTGGCTGTCATTGCTAAATGCATCACTGTGAGCTCATATGGACATGTTCTTCTCTTTTTAAAATAGGTTCAACAACCTTTTTTAATTCTGTAAATTTTCAGTTGAAAAGTGGGGGGGTGCCACTCATACGTGAGTGTGGTCCCTACTGAAGTACATAGTGTATGGTTCACCAGTTTCTGAAAACTTAACCTGGACTAACTTATGTCCGGCAAATCATTGTACCTTATGGCTTCCGAGGCGGGTTTCACGTCTACTTGGTTGTTGCCCTGAGATACTAATTGCACTTGATGTTTGTTTTCTTCTCACCAGGCTGTGCTGGGTAGGCATCCATTTGTGGTCCCCTGCACTCATCACTGGCAGACGCGTAAGCAGCTCTTCATAGGTGAGTTCCTTACTGCAGAACTTCATTTCATACTTGGGTTTAATTATCATAGTTTCATTACTTTAGCCTTCTTGTTCATGCACGTGCAGTTTTACGGTATACCTAACAGCTTGCCATACTTATTTGCATGTGTATTCATTTCTTGGCCCATGTTCAGGGCACCGCACTAGTTCCTTGGCTGCCTAATGCAAGTGGCAGAGCAATAACTAAATAAATAATTGAACTAGTTGGTACAGCATCACAGGGATTGCAGAAAGTAAAGTAAGAACACTAAGACAAAAAAACTACTTTGTCTCAGCATTTTACTCTCTACTTGCACAGTTACTATTTTGCCTGAAGGAGCACTCTCTGGCCTGTGCCCATTGTGATTCTTATATATAACGAAACTTCATGTGCATTGCAGTAAATATTTACAGTAATTCATGATAAACACAAAAATGTCTCAGTGCAACACTGTATTCTTGCTATGATGCAAGTGATCCTTCAAACATTTAAAATGATGGTATCCGTCTCAAGTTCTATGGGATTCTGCCATTGCCGCCTTGCTTTGCCAGGCAGAATACGAAAATGCGCGTGTTTATGTTTTGGTGTGTTTGAAAAAATTGCCGTAGAGTGCAAAATTGGGCAAGTTGGTTCAAGTTTATTGACGACTGCAGCACAAGCACGGGTAATAAATAGCAAAACATACCAAAAAGGAGTGCATGGGACCAATCGGTTTCCTCCATCAACCTACTTGAATGAGAAATGAGTCTTAAACGATTTGGCCTTAATTAAGACAAATAGAAGTTCAGGGGAGTAACACAAGGTTGCACACAGAGATGGAGATGGGCTTTCTATATTTAATTTTTAAAGGTTTTGGTAAACTGCTCTTAGTTCAGGATCGGATCTGTCCAGTATCCTAATTTCATTTGTCTGTGTCACCGTGTACTTTGCGCTGCCATCATAATAAGCATGAGAGAACTTGGGGTAGTTGAATTGAAAACCAAGACATTATATGTACAATACAAACATGCTTTATTTCGGTTCGCAGCATACACTAAAGACCAAGGAAAATTGGGCTAAAGGTGTTTCTATACAACTGACTCAGGTCCCAACGTCCCTTTGGTAGTTCATTGCGCATTCTCTTGTTGGCCCATTATAGTTGCTTTTGCATGCTAAACTCAGTAACTGGAGAGTGCTATGGGCAGTCAACTCTTTTCTTTTCTTTTTTTTTGCTTTTTCTTTTGGGGTGGGGGCTGAGACATTTTGCTTTATGAACAGTCACAGAGTATGTTCCTCACGGCGAGCTCCGGCTGGCATGGAAAGGCCCTGGGTGGGTTTTCGGAAGACCTCGTGCGAGTGCTCATAGCCGAGCTGGCTCTAGTCCTAGGTGAGTCACTGCCGACGCTGTTTCTGAGTGACTCAACTCAAGCTGAACGCTTATCTGTAGCAGCTCAAGGAATGCACACAAAAGTTTATTACCGCCGAGTAATACTACTCTGGCAACCAAACCAGCTTGTAGGCTCCAGCTTTTCGCAAAGAAACGTCATTTCTGTTAAGACAGGTCAATATCATTCAGCAGGTACTACTCAACTAGCACGTGAGCATTTTACTGTAAGGGCCAACTCTGTCATTAAAGGGACCCTGAAACGGTTATTTGAAGCTTTGTCAGCGTTTAGGCTAGAGCATCATCGAACCATTGGCACCACAAATTTCGCTGCACGCCTGCGTACCAAGGCGGCTACGGCCAATTATATCTTACCCTCCTTCTTACCCCTGCCTTGCCTCCTCAACTCATGATACACGCTGGCATCGCTGGCGATCGCAGAGCTCATGTGAGCACACTCGATGATTTGAGCTTCGCCCAGTGATGACCTCTGAGACTGCACGACAGGTTGCGTGCATCGGAGACCATAGCCCCAGTGCGCCCGGCAGCACGCACGCCGTCTGGCAACAGAGACATCGCGGAGGGGTTGATATTTGCCGACAGGTGCCGCCACCCTACCAGCCAATTTTTCGTGCGCGCACACCGCAGCCAATCAGATCGTGCGTAGACTGCGTGTCATACTGGGGAGGGGCGGTTGAAAACGCGTTCTTGGGCTGAGCCGCAGTGATCTGCAGCGATTCGCAGCTTTATAGCGTTCTAATCAATTACACAGTGTACGCAGAGAGCTTAAATTAGTCTGTAAATGAGCCTTAGGACTTGGTCTACTGGCTCAATGTGTTTGTACAAAATCGCAAAACCGCTTTCAGGGTCCCTTTAATGTGAAAGTGTTATATGCCCTATAAAGTCAAAATTCCGCGTCCTTTTGGCAAGCAGCATTACCACCCGAGGGCAACAAAACTCATGTGACCAAGTTATGATGTCATCACCAAACAGATTGCTGAGATAACGTGATATGGAAGTTGATATAGTCATCACACCCTGAGACACTGTGCTTTTACAAGTTCCTACACAATTACCTGCAACATTAGTGTTGGCAACTATCACAGTGTCGATTATACAATGTAGAAGTGAGATATGCTTCCAAAGTGAACATCATTAAATAACCTAAAATGTGCTGCTGACAGTAGTAAAGTATATTTTGTGCCTGTGCAAATTTTGCCCCTTTTGCGCTTTAGTTTGCTCTGAGCTGTGTTCAGTCTCATCAGAAATAATGAAGTGAAAAGGAGCATTTTGCAGTGGTTGATGCTTTTTGTGAATTCAGTGTCATTCTTTGCAGCTGTACGACTGTCTGTCCTTTTTTTTTTCCCCCTCGCAGACTTTCTACATTGTGCCGGTGTCATTTACAGAGACCTGAAGGTGAAGTGTGTTTTATTTCTGCATAAAAATGGTTTGCATTGACAGTGATGAAAGCAAGGCAGAAAAGCTGCCTTCTTTCATAGAAAAGTCGCGTTCTTTTAGTACATCACCTGCATTTCCTTGAAACTGGCAAAGCCTAGTCCATCCAACAGCTGTCGAACGGGTCCCATACCACAGGACAAACTAGCTTATGCATTCACTTTATGCTTGACATCTCTAACAATATTAAGAAAGTGCAAGACATGTAGTGGTAGTGCTTAACAAAAGGAAATGTGTGCATTGTGTGAATGTTGTAGATAATTTTATTTAATCTGTATCTTCATAATAGGAGCTTTTTTTTTCAGAAATGGGCTAAATCCAAAACCAGAAACTGCTCGTTCCATTGTAAAATAGTGGGGATTCTCTCTTGGATGCTATGATTATTTGTGGGGTGGTAAAACCTTGCGAGGCACTTTGACTTTTGCACTTATCCTAAAGCATTCTCCATATCCTTACAATTCAAATGAACTCTACTTCAATTCATAAAGGTTCCTGTAACTGCAGTTGCACTTGGAATTTTGATTATGTGATTGTCGGTCTGTATTGAATTTATTTTAAATCGCTTACGAAGGCATGCCATCGTTGCTCACATGATGTCTGATTTGCAGATGGAGAATGTCCTGCTTGATGAGGATGGTGAGTCATCTTTCATGTGTTATTTAATACCTCGCTAGTAATAGCTTTTGAATTCCAGCAAGTGCTGCTGCATTACGCCAGTGTGCATGTAAGCCGATCCCCCCCTTTTTATTTTCTCCAGGCCACATCCAGCTGATAGACTTTGGTCTCGCCCGATGGCTCAGCTACTGCGCTCGAGCACAGACAGTGTGTGGCACAATGCAATTCATGGGTGAGTATGAACCCTGGGAAATATGCTTGTTATGGGGCTGTTATCATGCCGTGTCATTTTCGCTATCGCTTATAGGTATTGTAGCTGTGCTTTGGTGCACATTACTCTGTAGTTTCTAAACAAAATGTATGCACCTGCTCATGAAAGTTTCAGAACATGTAATTTATAAAGATTCTGCACAATGTATTCTCTGGGATGCTCACTCCTCCTTTACATCTGGAACACAGGCTGGCATAATGTAAAAAAAAAAGTAAATAAAATTATAGCACATTTCTACATTTCCTAGAAATATGGCTGAAAATTGATTTGTGTACAGTACGCTGCCTCTCTTAATTTTGAATTCGCCTGAGCTGCAAAAGTGAATGGGATAAACTTTTCACAAGTTTAGTGTATCAAGAACTTTTTGGGATGTTGCAGTATTTAACATCTGCAGTAAGATGCAAGTGCTATATAGTGTCAAATTACAGTCTCGTGTACACCTACTGAGAGACGGAAAAAACATTCGTGTAGAAAAGGAGAGAGCTTTGCTGAAGATAAAGGTTATCTAGCCTGCTACACTTTCCAGACGTAAAGAGCGCCTGTCCCACGTCTTCTACTCTGTGTCCAGTTTTCCACACGCTAAGTCTTGCCATGAGTCCATACCAGGTTGCCCAGTACACCACTTTACTTCAGGGTGAAAAAGTATTACGTGGGTTTAGGAATGCCAGTAATGATAGGCGCAAAAGTGTGAATGTAGTGGACTCCTTCTAATATGCCGATATGCAGGAATGGGACACAGTAGCTAAAGGACATATCGGACGAACGCTAGACATGCCGAGCAAGACATTAGTTTCGTAGCAACATTATAGAGAGAATCGGTTTGGAATAAACACATCAGGAAGTTTATATTAGCAAATACTATATATTTGTATATGCAAATTTGTGTCCTGCAGGTCTGTTCATGAATTTAGACTTGTATTACTCAAAAAGCTGCTGTGCGTAGTACCTACTATATTGCTTCTGCCTCCTGGTTACGCAGATACATCTAGACAAGCACCTCAGATCATAACTGCTTTTCATTCTGATCACTTTCTTTTTTGTGTACTGTTGTGTAGTTTGATCTTGTCGACAGAGTGCTTGATGTTGCATGCTTGGTTGCTCTTCACTTTTTGCAGCACCCGAAGTCCTGGCAGCTCAACCGTACTCTCATGCCGCGGACTGGTGGTCACTGGGCATCATGATGTATGCACTGCTGGTGGGCAGGGTATGTCCATGAACAACTTCCCTTAGGCCCCTCTGTAGTCGTGTTACTTCTTTGTCATTCGTATTTGGGTGTTTATAGATATTGTGAAGTAAATCTCAAATTTGATTTGTCATGCTTTATTTCAATGGATTATCCTTGTGCTACAAAAAAGCTGAAACTGCTTAATTCCAGCAAACCTCTCTCCTTTCCTACACAAGTATTTTTCTCCATCTCTCAGTAGGTGTGCATGAGATTGTAATTTGAGTGTAGCACTTGCATCTAACTGCAGGTGTTAAATACTGCAATAAATCATTGGCATGGGTTCATAGCGAAGCAAATGTTCACTTGCACATAGCTCAAGATATGTATCCTGGTCGCAAGAATTGTGAAATAAATATTCATCTACCAATTTCTCAGGCATCTCACTTGCTGGAACTTCGTTATTGTTTGGTCTTTTGTGCAAATCTATGATGAAGTGAATGTGTTATGGCAACAGAAATAATTGGCATTGCTACCAACTACGTAGAATGTGAGAGCACCTCTAAGCACTTTGAGCTGGTTTGTAGAACTTTGAATAAACCAGTTGAATGTTTTAGTAAGGTGGAGCTTTGGGCTCGTTGGTTTTGCATTACGAAATAGGAACTCCACGAAATTTTACACGGAGACACACAAAAAACAAGGAGAAGCGCTGAGTTCTGAGTGCACAGTGCCAAGCAACCAAATTTAAATTCATGCTGCCAGAGTGCACCAGTCAAAAATTCAACTTTACTCAATGGATTCAAGAGAAAAAGCAGGTTAAGGCCACCTGAAGGACTGAAAAAAAAAAAAAAAGGAATTTTCTTTGCCATTGAAAGTACAAAGGCATTTGTCAATTATGGCCTTTTTATTGTCTCTCTTTATTGCAGTATCCAGTTGAAGGCACTGGTGACCACGTGCAGATGAAGCAGTTGGTGGCCAACGCCAATTATGACCTACCCGAGGGCTTCTCCGACAATGCACGGAAACTATGTCGAAAGGTCGGTTTCACATGCTTACCTGCATGGGGAACTTTCTCTAAACCGTATGTTTTGTAATGGCGAGCCTGTTATATGTAAAGCTTTTACTTCGGTGCAGCACCAGTTTGAGCTTCGGGACCACTGGCGTTTGTGTCACCAGAGTGCACAATTCTCGTAGCCACTGCATCACCAAAAAAGAAATGTTCAGGCCATTTCTCAACCCGAAATAAAATTTTCAGTAATTCAAAGCATCGTTTCTTTTGTGCGCTTTTTGGTGGAGTAAGCACAACAAAAAGCTGCCTTTTCATCAATTTGCCAATGCTTGGTGCATGTAATGCTCCTCAACTGCCATTCTGAGCTCACTGCCGAAAAGGTTGGTTGTATTGGTGGTAGCAGCAGTGGCTAAAGCCGTACATGCTGCTCTGCATGAAGTTGCAGGCTTGATTCCCACCCACGGTATGAGCAGAATGCTGAGCACTCGCATATAGTGCTAGTCTCGCATATAGCCGTAACAATTGGGGCATGTCTATTAGTGTCTAATAATCAGCCGGCAACTGTGTTTGCATGTGCGTATTTGTTTATGTATTTACACCATCATCAACTACAAGTTATGGCATTCTTAAAGGTTTGTTAAAGAGAAAAAGTTAGAGAAAATCAATGCAGCAGTGACCAACAGGTGCCAGAATGCCATACATGGTTCATTTCTTTGCATACGAAACCCAAAGTCATTGTGCCTATCATTTCTTGTAGCTTTTGTGCAGGCTCCCTAACAAGCGCCTCCAGTCCCTTCACCAGCTCAAGTGGGAACCATTCTTTCGAGAACTCAACTTTGACGACGTTCTCCACAAGAAAGTGAGCAGCCATCCTTGTGTATTTCAGCTGTTCCACAAAAATTGGTGCAGAAATATTCGCACAGTTGGTCTTTCAATCAGTCTTGAGCATGACATTTTTTTTTACTTGAGCTATGAATCATGTTGAAAAGACACATAATGCACTGCTTGTTTGTATGTGTTTGAAGACTTACATTTCACTGGAACTACTCTTTCATGTGTGTTTCAGATCTCTCCTAAAAAGCTGTTACAAGTGCAGCTTGAAAAATCTGGCAAAAGCACACCGTAAGTGGCATTCTACGTAATTTCTCTGTGTGCGTGTGTGTGGTCGTATGTGTACAGTGCTTACGGTTTGAAACCCGACAGCAAAACTTTTGGCTGTAACGACTGGTATGTGCAGATGCTCGAGATAACTGCGTCATTTTGCTACTAATTTGGCTGCTAAAGGTAATGTTGGCTATAATGTAAGCATTCCGAGTCGAAATTACACTGATATGGCACAAACTGAAGACCACGGCAATGAAAGTATGTGCGTTGCTTTGACCTAAATTGTCGCGTTGCAATCGGTGAGCACTGTACTTGTGTGCATTACAAGAAAACAGTGGATGAGTGAGCACATCCTTAAGTGGATAGATTGAAAGATAACTTGTACTGTTTATGCTTTCATACACTTAAATTGTCTGCAGCATGTTTAAAGGCATGAAATAAACGTGGTAAAGCACTGTACTGTTCTGGAAGTTCTTGCCTTTGATTTCGTAAACATACTAGATCTTCACAATGCACCCCTGCACTAAGAAAATGATTTATACACATTCACTGTGATGTTTTGACATTTTGGGCAATGGTGCAATCTTTATGACTGTCATATTCTGTTATGAAGTCACGAAGAGTCCATAACTGTTTCATACCTTCAGTGCAGTTCTGTCTTTTCTTTTCTGTTGAACTTCAGCTTCCCCTTTTGTTTTTCCAGAGGTATTGGTGTGCTGGCAGAATCTCAGGACAGCACCAAAGTTGCCGTAAGTGTCGAGCAGCTATTCAACTCTCAGTTCATGACTTTTTCTTATCAACATGTCCATTGAGAGCATCACATGGCTTAGCTATACTTTCTTGCTGATTTGTGATTGAGCCATTTAGATCAATGGAACCTGCTGAAGCAGTAAAATACCATTTACTATTTGACCCTCATTAATTCAGAAAAATGTTTTATAAATTACAACTCATTCTGTAAACCCACAAATGGATACGAAAATTTCTTGTGTCCAGTTCTAGCTCAATCAATATGTGGTCGTGAGTGATCCGTACGACTCTCATGGGCACTTTGAGCTCGAAGCACCATGACTATGCAATGCAAAAATGCTAAAGTGGTGAGGGTGGTGCCATTGACCAACCAGAATGAAGCAGTGAAGCTCGCATAGCTGTTGTCATCAGCGGGAGCCCTACAGGAGTGACAAAAACACTTTCAGCCCCTCCATTTCGCTTAATGTCTCACACAGGGCACCATAATAACCACATCCCTTCAGGACTGCATTGTCACCATCTGCAAACATAGCGAAAGTAACCACGAATTCTTCCACTGTTATGGTAGGCATTGGCTTTGTGTTAATTCATGGCAAGGTTGACAATCTCACAAACGTGGAAAGTGATTCTACTGCATCCTGCGGCATCAAACCTGCTGGCTGCATTGTGACTAATGATCAGTTGCTGGCCAACTCACTGGTGAAAAATCAATATGCGTGCCTGCCAATGCTTCCAATTTCTCCAGAAAACTCCTGAATGTTGAAAAATCTGCAGATTGTATGGGCACCACTATAAATCTCCCAAGAAACAGCCTCGACCCCACTGTTAAAAGAAAATCATGATAACAGAAGACACTTGTTCTAACGTTTTCTTGCTGCATGTGGAACACATAAGTCACTTTTGCTGCAGTACACTGGTGTGATGCGGAAAAGCGCACTAAGATTGGCAAGGGGATACTCATTGTCACAGGACACAGCACCATATAATCATCAGTATCATCAGTACCAGTATGATCGCTAACGTCTGACGAGCTTTGGGTCGAGTCTGAGGAAACACGGCCATCTTCCACCAACGAAAGGCACGATCAAGTGGTAAAAAAAGTTAATTAATACTAATTTTAAGGTTTACTGTTGCACCTTCGTTTACTACGCATGTACCAAATCACTAAGGTCGTAGGCAGTATTGGTTTTCTTTAGTGCAGAGTGCTCGCATCAGTGCTAATGTAAAGAATGATGGAAAATTATTGATGTTTGGTCTGGTTTTGGCTTTAGTTTGCAGGCTTTTCATGCCTTGTCAAGTCATGAAGGTTGCCACGACAGCAGCACAAGCAACAGTGCCTTTTGCTGAGTCATCAAGCACCTGAGTGAATCGCTGAAATCTCAAGGGAGTCATCAGAATCTCCATGTCAGTGCCTTCATCACTTTTGCCTAACAACACGTCAAGCAAGACCGGGAAAGGCTGGCTGTGGGCTACGAGCTTGCCTTCTTTTACTCTAGATTGTGTTGCTTGGCGAAAGGAAAAGCATTTGTCCACACTGCCACATCAATCGCAAAGCATGAAACTGTCGGCACATGGGACACCTATTTAATGTCATTTATTTAACTTGTACTTCAAAAGCCCCAGTGATGGGGTAATATGTGAGAGATGGGCAGAGTTACTGAAGTAGTGATTCAAAGGCAGCACTGGAATGAAGCAGGTCAGAGTGGTGTACCATATTTATGGCAATGTTTTACCGCTGTCACAACAAATGCCGCTGTCACAACAAAAGCGAGTACCGAACTGTACTGGGGGGAGGATAAACGAATTTGTCACACTTTACCAAGTTCAAAAACAGTGGCAAGATAAGAGCTAATCTGGGCTGCTTAATTTTGAATAGACGAAAGTGTATTTTAAAGGTTGTGTTGATAAACTTCATGGCTTATTTGTTGGAGCTTGAGTGACGTTGCATTTGTAGCATGCCCGGGCATCTCTAAAATATGAGCATGATGAGCTGACCATGTTTGTTTGCAGTACACTCATCGCGATAATCGCTGCTTGGTATTTACTCTGTCATGTCTGCTTAGAACTGTTTTAATGCACCAATCGCAAGCACCTTTGTTGCTTATTTTTCATTACTGCAAGCCCTCAGGCTATCAATACTGCAGCCCGTGAAAGCATGCAGGTGGTTGTTTGAATGTGTGGCTCCCATTAGGTTATGCTGTGCCTTTTGCCCGTGTAACCCGTACCAAATATTACCTGAAATACAAGTACAAAATGGGAGGGGGGGAATGGGGAGGTTGTACATGTGTTTTGCTGTTGTGCATAGCTTCGTGGCAATGCATGCCGTGATGTCGTAAAGCCGCATTGCAATTCTGCGAAAAGCTAGCAGGGAAGGCGGCGATGACCGAACACATAAGACAGGATCAGTCCTGTAACTTTTCCTTGTGCCGACAGTTTGTCTGCTTTTATTTTATAAATATTTGAGCTTTGTATGAGATTGTTTACATTAATTACACGCAGTATTTGTCTTGAACATGGTTGATTTGGAGTGAGTGCGAACGATATGGCAGTAACAGCTCACATGTGTAAAAATATTATGTGACATAAGAGGTATCATGGTTTTGGTTTTCCTCTCTACCATGGCCTGAGCTGGGATGGTTCCCATGTAGAGCAGTTGGCAACGCGAACTCGATTGAGGCCCGTCGACATCTGTGTTCCACCATTGTAATGTTTTCTGGTGCCCTGTTGCATGAAAATGTTCTTGGTTAGGCCATCGTGGGAAAGTTGCATGGGATGGTAGCAGCTAGCAGCAGCGCTGCAAGTACGTGTCTTGATACCCATGTTTTTCTTTAGAAAATATTTTTAAGGCATGATGAGAAACGTGACTTCGTGGTGCCATTCACCTGCTGTAATCAACATTTTCATGTATTGAGTGAGAGTGTTGCCCATTCGTGTGTACATATATCCTGCGCTTAGCACCCTCCTATCCTTGGCGACCCACCGTGGTCACCTAGCGGTAAGGTGTTGCCCCACTAAGCACGAGCGCAGGGGTTCAACTCCCAGACATGGCGGGTCCATTTCGATCGGGGCGAAATGCAAAAGCACTTGTGCACTTAGATTGAGGTGGATGTTAAAGAGCATCAGGTGGTCAAAATTAATCCAGAGTTCCCCCTCTACGGCGAGCCTCGTAATTGTATCGAGGTTTTGGCACGTGAAACGTCAAATTTTTTTTACCAACTACTAATTGCCGACATGTCGAATGTCTTCCTTTTCAACTAACCTAACGTGTGCAATAACTGGCGTTTGTTTATTATTTACATGATCAGCAAATCAAATTGCTTGCTGTGACTTTATAATGTGGTCTTTTCCTTGATGGGCCCTTGTTTCTGCAACTGTAAATGGTTTAACTTGTGAAAACTATAGTTGTCATTTAAGCTACAACACCATTTAACATGACCCGCCACAGTGGCATGGTGGTTATGGTGCTTGTGTGCTGACACAGAGGTCGCAGGATCGAATCTCGGCTGCGGCAGCCACATTTCAATGGAGGCAAAATGCTAGAGGCCCATGTGCTTAGGTTTAGGTGCATGTTGAAAGAGCCCCAGGTGGCTGAAATTTCCGGAGCCATCCACTACGGCGTCTCTCATGATCGTATTGTGGTTTCGGGATGTAAAACTCCAACAATTACTATTATTATCACTATCCAATGTGTAATACAGGTATTTTTGCATTGTTTGGAAAGTATAATAGCTTAGTTCAATGCTGTGGCTTCTGAAATTCAATGATCAAATGTACATTTAATGTTCATAGAAGGCACCATAGGAAATGTTGCTGCTGTGATTTATAAAATTACTTACATGTTTCCTTTATGATAGCCTTTACATACACCTCTTCACATATGGAAATTCAGTCCTAGCTTTTTCTTAAACCAAAGATAAGTGGGCTGTTAGAGCTACTTCATCTTGTAACACTAAAATGTAGTATAGCGTTGTACTTTTTCCATTACATTGCTACATAGGCGAAGGAAATTTTGTGCAATTTTATGAATCTCTATTTAAACCATTCACATGAATTTCTAACCGCCCTTAAGTGCTGGTGTAATCTTCAGGGCAGCCACTTTTTTTCTTGCACCTTTAGGTATGAATGGTCTGAAAAGGAAGTGTCACTTTGAAAGTTGTGTTTGCAAACTAAAGCACTCATGGCAAGTAGAGGTAAAGGCTCTGTTATATGAATTGCTGTACTCTCATGAAAATGAGCTTGATATCAATGTGAATCTCGAATAGCTTCTCATGCAGTATTGCACCAAGGTCGCACAAAAACACGGTTGCCAAATGCTGATAGTTTGTCTTGCCACTGAGCACGAGTTTGGGGTTCCGATTCATGTTTGTTTTTGTTTTCTGATGGGGGCATGATGCAAGAGGTCCTAAGAACTCACGTAATAGAAACCAGAGCCTTTTCATTATCACGTACTTTATTTTCAAACTGATTTTGAGATATGCAAGACTGTTTATTAGTATAAGTAGTGATGACAAGACGCATCATTGTACGCTAGTATTTTAGTAATGTGTTCTGAAAAAGGACAAGTGCTATTTTTGTTCAGTGGCTCAAAACTGTGTCGTTTGAGGTTCGCACCTGCATCATGCTCATTTTGTGTTTTTTGCATATCACACCTTGAAAAAAATAACTTACGAGTTGTGTATTGTTATTGCAACCGCTGACACCAGTTGTGGTACTTTGTAGCGATGGCTTTTTTTAAATGCTTTTTGTGCTTGGTCGGTAGTCAGAACGATGGTACGCCCTCATTATGAACGTGATCACCCGGCTGTGAGTAGCTGGCAGTAAGACAAGCATAGAATCGAGCCTAATGTATCACGGCAAAGTAGCTGCACAGTTGTGTTCAATTATCACAGGGTTCCTTTAACTCATTGTAGAGGTGTGGTGTTGGTGCGCTGACTCGTGCAAGTTGCTTACATGTTCAGATTGAATAGGTTCACTTTTTGGGCGCAGCGTTGAAAGCAGCATGCAGTAGTGTTAAATTTTTATTGTTTCTTGTCTCGTTGCATTGTAAGACATGGTGGCAGAGAGGTGACTGCCTGCATTGCATCTGACTGCCTCCCCCTTTTCTTTGTGTGCGTTTCCTAGGTCCTTAATTAATGGGATGCAGCCATCTGTTCCATAATGATGCTTACGATTTTGATCCCAACACTCTGCAATGGCATCGGGCTTTGTCATGAATTGGAGGCCTTAAAAAGAATGCCGTGGGGCCTGTTCACATTTTTTAGCAGTTGAAACAATCAAACTTGGCAGCCTATAAGGGCCATAGCATTCTTGCTCTGAGGGACCAGGTGAAATTCTTTGGGAGATTTGTGGATGCTGTACCGCTTGATGAAAATATCTGCTGTTGCATGGTTCTGAATTTCTCAGAAAAGCGATTCGGATGTCGATGCTAGAGGCTGATGTTGCTAGTCACACCTGGCATGCATATTCCTTGAATTAAAGAACGATGAACACTTATCACAATAATTGTGTCATCATTTTTAGGTTCATTGCGGAACAAAAGCCCTTCTCTGTTTGCAATATTCGTTTAACCTCATCCTTCATCAGAAAATTTCTGTGTTCTAAACTTTTTTACCTGTTAACACTACCATCTAGTTGTCCAACATCCTGAACTGCATGCCTGTTATTTTCACTCTCATTTTATTATTTTAATGGACCACCAGTTATGTGTTTCATGTTTAAGCTGTTGCATGGGAACTTTAAGGTTAACGGGGTCAGTGTTCCTCTTTCCTTATCGTGGAGTGCCCCATCACAATCGAAAACATGTCACAGACTGGATTTTTTGTGCAGCATTTCGATGTGAAAATGCTTGCCAGTCCAGTGTAGCGAGGCTTCTAGTGCCACCATTCCTTCATCTGTGAAGTAGCTGTGAAATCGTCTTTAAATTTCACGTCTTCATCTTATGTCGGAGCTGCGTTAGCAGGCCAACTGAAATGTGAAGTGTAGTAATGACATTGAAGTAGTCACCCTTTTTTTAACTGAAGGTGCTATTAGATTCTGTACTTGTCCTGGCTAGTTTTTATATGCAGTTAATGTTGACAATGATAATAAAAGTCATGCCATCCAAACTAGCTCTTGTGTCTTGCTGTCTGCTGTTGAATCGGAGGTCACTGTCTCAACAACTGTTGTATTTCAGTGGGCGTCAAATGCAAGCATACTTTGTGTGCAGAGCATAGGGTGCACGCCAAAGACACCTTGGCTGGTCACAAGTCTATATGAAGTCCTCCGTAATTCCATCAACCGTGGCCCCTGTGGTTTGCATTCATCCAGTCAGCAACAGTACAAGGCAGTGTATGGCACTATAAAAAAAAAATGTTGACCAGTTGAATCCCACCTCATAAAATAGTTGTTAGGTCTTGCAAACTGTTGATAACAATGTTTTAAAGCATGCGACTTGCATATATTTATATTTACTAAAGGTTTTTGTACATTGAAGAAGACTTGCTGGAACCAGCTCTCTCGGCACAGGTGCTTAACTTTGCCTGCGACCCCAACGGTCCCAGCGGTCATTGAGCGATTGCAGTGTGGGTTTCAGGTGTCATAAAATTGGTAATTGTTTCTAACTTATGACTTTTCTCTGCTTCAGGAGTGATGGATGACATAATGTCACTGTTGTTTTGCCCAATTCTTTTACAGTCTTATGAGCCACTGCTTGGGAGTGGTGGTGTTAATGTCAACCTAAATGGAGCAGTGGTTGGGCCACGTATGAAAATGAATGAAGTTATAATAGAATAATTATAGAAGCCTGACTTTTGATATTTTTTTGCTGAAATATTTTTGCTGATTAATTTTTAAGTAACCTGATGAACCTCCACCAGGAAAACAACACCTTATTTACTTCCATCTTGTACTGGGAGTAACTCTTGTATCTAAAACATAGCCTGTGTTTTATCCCAGTGCCTTGTATACTACCCTAGCGCCAGCTATTATCAAGGATAAACTTCACCTTTATCATTGTCCACATGGTGCATCAGATTCAGTGAGGCCACAGGAGCTCATTAGTGTGCATGTTTTATTCCTGTTTTTTTTTTTTAACCTGTGCACTGAGTGAGATGTGCTCTTGGTGTGCCTTTCCGCCAAAGATGGCATTTTATGTTGGTTAGAACTAGATGTCATTGAATCAGCATTGACTTTAATATTGAAATGGAATCTCATGCCGGTGTCACACAGTGCTCTGCTGATTGCAGTTAAGGTCCAATTGGGATCGAATTTCTCAACAGTGAGTGGCTGACTTCCTTCTGGCGCTTTTGCAAAGGAGTCAATAATAAAAAAAATATATTAAAAAATATCACTTTTGATCACCCAATTGTGATTAAAAGTGACTACACAGATGTCACTGTCTTTCCAGGCTGATTTTGTTAATTGCTCAGGATATTCTGGTCTATACATACACTTTAAGTAGCTTACTTAAAGTGTGCTCTTTTTTTTTCTTGTGATAAGCTGTTGACATATACAAATTAATTTTTTTGTTTCTCGAAAGGATGTTATATATTGAATTCTCATGACTTGCTCAATGTCTTCTTCACTATAATGTCGTTTGAGTAGCTGAAACACGAACATTGCCTATTCAAGCACAATTGGCATTTATTTTCAAAATCTGAATTAACATCTGCCTAAAACTGTAGAAACTGATTGAATTGTGTGTGTTGTGAACTTTTTTGGATTTTTTTAAAAACTTTTTTTGGTGCACTCGTGTGTCAAACACATGGTTCTGTAGCAGATGAACAATAGGTATATGTATACCCATATATTGTTTCTTGTTATATATTTCACATGTGCCTCTTTGAACCTGGTGCTGTTATTTTGTTCTTTTGCACGTGCCTTGGCCACAATGAGGCTTTGCATGTGGGCAGTGCTTATGCTCACGTTCTCATACCGAGTGATTTTCTTTATACTATGTTGCTTATACCTGTGTTCACGGTGCTATTTTTGCAGTGTTGAATAAAATTCACTTTAAAGTGAGCTCATTGTCTGTTTTCCGTTTATTCATTGGTATTTCTAGGCCTTGGCTAATGTGGTTACAGTCTTGTACTCAATGTTTGTAGCTGAAAGCTAGCTGTAAGCTCGCTCCCAGTAATGTTCAGGTGTGTTTGTAAGACTGGTAGCTCATGGCTTGTGCTACCAAACCACCTCGCTGTCTATGCTACTGTCTGGCCTTTATGAAATATTTTTCGGTATGCGGGAATATAAAGGCAAAACAGTTCAGTGAAGCCTGTATCAGCAACTTGTATCCAGAATGGCCAATATTTTTCCACAATGCATATATGCATACCAACACTCATGCTCACACACACACGCCTATACAGTCGAACCCCTTTACAAGAGACACTGACGTAACAGACAAATGGGCATAAGAGACACCAGTGTGCCTACATTGAAATAGGTGTTGATAAGAATATGTAACCGTGGTACCCTGCTTAGAAGAGACACCTCATATAAAAGACAAGTATTGCTCCCCGGTGTGTGTCTCTTATAAAGGGGTCCAACTGTATATACATTTGTGTGTATATACAATTTACTTGGAAGTGCACCCACCACGATGGTCTAGCGGTTATGGTGCACATCTGCAATCCCAGCTGCTGCTGCCGCATTTCGATGAAGGTGAAATGCTAGAGGCCCATGTAGTTAGATTTAGGTGTACATGAAGTAACACCAGATGGTCAAAATTTCCAGAGCCGTCTACTACAGCGTCTCCCTCATAATCATGTGTTGATTTTGGGACATAAAACCTGAACAATTATTATTATTCGTCTTGGCAGTGCTTTCGCTACCAATATAACGACAATGGGGAACATTGAGGAAATGTAGAGCTAGAAAGCGGGACAATCCACCTCTTTCACAATGTCCTGGCGCATGCGCCCTTCCCCTAGTAGCAATGTCACGAAACGCCTCCTATCTCGGAAGCTTCCATTCTGGTGATACTGACTGTCCCTGCCCCCCACCAAAACCCTACCAAAACGGCAGAGGGCAGCACAGGAAAATAAGAAAAATTCAACCAGCTGCGCATAAGAGACACTGATGAAATGGCGAAGCTGTTGGCTTACAAAGAAGCCTTCGCTTTGCCAATTTTTTAGCTGGTTGAACTAAGTGGGATTTGAATGAAGTGGAATGAAGTGGGAATGAAGTGAGTGAATAAAGTGGGAGGAGTGGCACCTACCCGTTTCCGATCTTTGACGGCCCCCCGATATCAAAGCTTCGACTAAGAACAGCTTCGCTGTTAAAAGGCAAATTGAATGACAAGCATCAGCAAGAAGTGGCAAGAGGGTGATGCTCCCTGGTAACCGACGTCGGCATTGGTGTCCTGTCTGTGTTTTGAGAGAGTACCAAGTTAAGCTAGACAGGTAGAATACAGTCATGCCACCATGGGAAAGACTAGGTTAGGAATTGCGTCGAAAGGTGAATGGCCGACAAGAGCAACCCATAGATTGCATAGCAAAGCGCATAGATCTTGGATGCTCTGTATCAGAAAAGTTGACCGTTTAATTAAATAGAAAAGAAAACAAAGGAAAGCTATATTGACTAAACAAGAGAGCAGAGACGTGATGAAAATGAAGAGCAACCACGGGAAGATATAAGCGTGAGAAGTTTATGGTATTTGAGGGGGGCATACAAAGGTGGAAATTGGGCTATGTCCTTTTTCAGTAAGTCTATGCCAAACAAAATTTACAATGCTTATTGTACCTGTGCCAGAGGTGAGTTGTAGAGTGTGATAACACAATGTAGCTAATCTTTACAACACGGTCCCTGAAACATAACCATTTCCGCTGGAGGAAGACGGTGGCTCCCCTTCGAAGTCCCAATCCCTAGAGAATCTACATTCATTTCCCACCCGCATTCCGGGTACTACTGCTATGCGCTGGTGGCTTTCACCGTGCTAGATGACGCTGTGCGAGGCGCCACTCCAGCGACGCACACGTAGACCTTCTTAAGTACTGCATCATCTTTCAAATCAACCTGGGCCTAAGTCCCCCCTGACACCGGCGGTAAGTTGAACCTCGGGCATTGACTTCAGAGCAATGCTGCAAATCTCTAGTTGGGGTTCTATCTAAACGCCTCCCATTCGCGGCCAAGGGTTCTAAACTCTTGACAACGTTACTGGTGAGTAAGATGGTAATAGGACTATACATAAAGGTGAGTGTTATATGTCTTGTGAGTCGAGAGATTTTCATGATTAAGCGAGACCTGACGACACTTTGCAAGACTTCATGAATGGTAAAAAAAACGGTGATGAAAGTTGGTCAAAAGTAACATCATACTCAAGTGGCCATCGGCCTATCATGCGACGTAAAGGCCACATGACCTTTACGTCGCATGATGTAATCAACGTGACAGATTGCCGCAGCTTGTGACGTCATCGCACAACATCGTCGCCGCTTGGCCGAAGGTGGGTCGATCCCTGAGGCACGTGAGGCGCAGAAAACTTTGAGGTGGAGGGGCGGATCAATACAGTCGATTGAGAAATAGAACAAGATGACTTTCGCCTTTGTGGCGTCTTAGACGAATATCAATTTTCGCAATAGCAATTAACTGTGGGCGTATTTGACATAATCTGCAGTATTAATAAGAACTAATATTTTGTCTAAGAAAGAAAAATGAGCCCTTAAATTTACACTTCTTTCCTACATAATCAGCAGGTATGTTATGCGCAGATTTTTTGTTTTTTGTGTGCATGCACAAAAAGCAAGAAACTTTGTATTTCAGATATGTTTATTTACATATGAAATATTAAAAGAATAATAATATTAAGACATCATGTGTTGGTGTGTTCTATAACGTGATGGCTGCCATACACATAAGAGCTTTGCTATTTGAGCTCTGAAGTGGTGGTTAAATAGTAGAGATTCTGTGCCCACTGCGGAACGTATTGGGTTTGATTTCCCAGTGCCGTTGGAAGTCAACCGTTTTTTTTTTTAATGTGCTGATGAGTACGCCAGCCAGGCTCTGAGTACTAGTGATGCAGAACTATCGAAAGCCCTAGCTATACTATCGATAGTTGAGTGACTATCAAACTATCGATGCTAGAAAAAAATATCGATAGCGCTATAGATAGTACGTTTGATAGTACAGTATTGATAGTATAAAATCAACCGCGTGAACTCATTGCAGCATAAACTTGGTTCCTCGAGTGCGTGGTAAATAGTGGAGCAGGAGGAGCAGGCTGAAGGGCAAGAAAGTTGGACATGCTTGTGTTCTTTCACCAGAATGCTTTGCTGACGCATGAAAATTAAGTTGCACTGTTCATCTGCAGCAGAAGGAAAGCCGTTACATATGTCGTAACAGCATGGACTCAAATTTATATTGCATTGTGATTTCAAAGTAAAAATATCAAATGGTAATTGCTGGGGTTTTACATGCCAACATAAAAATATCAAGAACTAAGTTTGTTATTTGTAAGACGTAACTGATTGCTTTTGAATATGAATTTTTCAGATAATTATGAACTGGCATTTTTGCTGCTAAAATAATTTATTTCTTTTGCCAAAATATTCCTCATAAATGAACTTAGATTGCTGATAGTAGGCTATCGTGAATGTTTTGGCAATATCACCTGGCCAACAACGGCATAGTTATTCATAGCACTACCATAGTATTACCTATAATAATGCTACCGACGGTACTATCAATTGCACTATCAGTAATACTATCGATAGTTTATCAATAGTTTCCTTACACTATTGATAGTTTCAAAGAAACTGTCGATAGTGTAAGAAAACTATTGATATGATTCAAAGAAACTATCGATGCTATCAATAGTCCATTTACCGATAGTTCTGCATCACTAATGGGTACTCGTCTCGAAAGGGGGCCCCATAAAGATCTCCAGAGGTTCCTGGGGTTAAGTTAACCTGAATATAAACCTCTTACTGTTTTTACTAGATATATAAACTAACCAATATTCTACCGAATGTTAACTGAAGGCTACAGATATGCAGCAACAACATCTTTAAACATTGGAAATGATGCTTGAAAGAACTTTGTGCGTGACAGTTCACAAGAGTCTGTTGTGTATCCTGACTGGCTATCTTTGATGGATGAGAGAGCTAACCAAAGTGTATGCATTTCTTGACGACAGGATATACTTCATCGAAACTGATAGGCATAGCTTATCGTAGCGGCTTGTCTTGAAAAGTTTGTATAGAAATTCTGTTGATATTTCATAGATCCTTTGTTGTTTTAATTAGGCTCTGTTAACCAAAAGCTAGGTATCACGCTTCAATTCTTAGTGAATTCAATTCCCTTGGTTCAAGTACATAGAACTATACTACTAGTCCTACTACTACTTCTTGTTCTTCTTCAGCCGCAACAACGCTTTAGCCGCCATATGCTACCATGGCCGGTCAGATCATATCCATCAGTTGAGGTATCTTGATACTATGTATACAGTACTCACGGATTGGAACGGGACAGTTTAGGGCTACGTAACGCACATGCTTTCATTTCCACCGTCTTCAGTTCGGGGCAATGTCGGTGTAATTTCGACTCTGATCTGTAGATCAGAGCCAACATTATCTTTAGAGATGACGTGGTTATCTCGAGCAAATTTGCATACCAGTTTTTATACTGAAAATTTTGATGTCGCATTTGAATCCTTGAGTGCTGTACATAAGCCGGCACATGATGTGACAATCTCGCTGTCATCCTGATTGTCAGATGATACCTCAGCAAAGTAATCATCTATTGTAATCGCTGAAGTTGACTCCTCAGGAGCCCACTAAACAGAGAGAGAGAAGAAAGGATAGGGAAGTTATCTGGAACTAATGTCCGGTTTGCTACCCTACGTGGAGATGGAGGGGACCAGAAAGACAACAATTGGACAGAGAGAGTAGATAGAAAAGAGTACATGCAGACATTCACTGATGTACACAGAACAGGTTGTTGCCCGTTATTACTTACGCGTCGCTCACAGGGGTTTCTTGTTCGTAAGAACCGCATGCTGTAATGCATTCGTAGCCCTCTGCTGCAAAGGCTTATGAAGAAGGGATTCCAAAATGATTTCCTCTTTTCCTTTTGTCTTGTTCTTGTCTGTCAAAGAGGCATAGCCAGAATTCTTGTTTGGGGGGGGGGGGGGGGGTCTGATCTTTCTTTTTATATTTGTGCATGTCTTGTGTGCATATATAAATACATACAAAATAGAAAATTTCTGGAGGCTTAAACCCCCTAAACCGCAGCCCTGGCTATGCCACTGTACATATCAATAAGTGATCATTTAAAATAAAACCCAGTTTGAAGTTCAGCACCAGTCCTGTCATATGTGTTCCCTTCATCGTCTTCGTCATCTATGTGCCCTTTGTGAACACTGTCAAGACCATAAGTGTGCGCAGGGTTCCCCTTCAGGGGGGGCAAAGGTTCATCGAAGTGCCCCTCCTCCCTATTAAGACAATGTATGGGGCAGACTTTGCAACCCCCCTCTTAGGTGACTAGGGGGGGCCGCCGCCCCCCCTTGCTACCCTCGTGCGCATGCCTATGGTCAAGACAAACCAACTTGCCCTGATCATAGGTATTATTGCTACAAATTTCCAATTCCAATTACGTAAAAATTAAAAATAGTGTTCACAATAATATGCAACCAATTGTCTAAACATTCCAGTACATATGTAACCCATCACTACTGTCAATTTTATCGACCCTACACAAATACCAAAATTTTAATGAACTCGCAGCAAACCTGCACGATCCCGTAACTCAATTGGCTGTCACACAATAGTCGTGTGCTCACATACACCAAGGATGCCATTGGCGTAGCCTGGGGGGGGGAGGGGGGGGGGGAAGGGGGGGAGTTAATTTCTCCTTCCCGACTTTTTTACATTTTATATCTGTATATATACTCACACACATGCAAGCACGCCCAAACATACATAATTAAGGGTGGAGCCTCCCCCCTTTTCCTTCGAAAAAATATTCTGGCTACTTCCCTGAAGTTTATTCCTCCTCCTCCTCCCCTGAAGGAAGAAAAAAAATCTATGCACCTGCACCTTGCCCTCACCATAGATGTCCTCTGCCCTTACCACATCGAGGAGGAACTTTTGATGCCATAAAGCCTACGCCTGCCATTGGACGACGGCTGTGACGTCAAGGGACCTAAATCGCGTCCAGACTTGATCGGACTCGATAGTAGGATAGTAGTGTGAACGGCACGATGTGCCGAGCAAAAATTAGAAGGCGCACGCCTGGCAGTTTTTCGACCGAACGGGAAACGTGGCGAGTTCAGCTCTTGCGTAGTTCCGTCTAACGCCGTTTATTCTCGAGTTGGGCGAAGAGAGAACAACCAACTGAACTTTCCCGCGCACAGTCAGTTTCGTTTTTCAGTGGCCCGCGTTTCATGAGTAGACGTCGCCTCTATCGATTTGTTATCATTTCGCAGGAGTCAGGCAAAAGTCGCGTTCTCTTCTTCGGAGTGCCTGTGCTCGTTTGTAGTTAGCAAACATGTGAAGAGTGGAGGACGGATCTTGAGGTAAATAACGGGTCTTCCTGATCGGTAGTGGCTTCGGTGTGACGACAGAATGAATGGAAGAACCAGGAAAGCCGACGCCTTGCCGCGCTCTCACATGGCTTTACGGAACCGAGGAAAATGTGTGCTTGTGTCCTTGCATCATCGGGCCGTGGCAAAGCTTCTCAATTTTACATTAGATTAGTCGAGCTGTTGTGGTGTCGTGTGAAGTGAGATCTGTTTGCTGTGCCTAAAATCCGGCGAAAAATCCTGAGCCACAACTGCGTGTTACTCGGGAAAGGTGTGTCCCTCGATCGGTCCCGTCTACCACGCGCGCTGGCGAAGGGTCCGTCAGCGTTGCATCGCTGTGCGGCTGATAATATTTTGTGAAGTGTTGCGTGTGTCACCGTGTTTTCTGCTGTGCTTCTTCCACGCAGCTGCGAGCATGTTGGAAGGTCTAGCGGCGTGGGTACTCAACACCTATGTTGGTGGTTATGTCGAGAACCTCAACACGCACCAGTTGTCAATTGGGTTGCTTCGAGGTGAGCTGACGAAACGTCTACATAATTCATTTCTCGATTAAAACGTTCACCGGACGGCGTTTCTGGCTCGCGGGGCTGTTTCCATAAACCTCGATCTGAAATTCAGTTTCACGTATGCAGGCCAGGTTGAATTGGAAAACCTTCCACTCAAGAAAGATGCGTTTCGACATTTGCTGCTGCCGCTGGAAATCAAAGCGGGTAAATATCAGCGTTGTGCAAATATTAGCGCGTATTGGAGTTCCTCGTCGAGCAGTTTCTGAGGTTTCTTCAAGAACTTGCGTAGCGTACGTGTCGCTTAATTTTACTCATTCGTCTCTTGGAAACAGGTTTCATCGGCAAACTGAGTTTGAAAATTCCAGTGACCAGGCTGCGCAGCGAACCCTGGCTAATCACCATTGAACAACTGTACATAGTTATTGGTCCAGTCTCTCTTGACGATGTAAGTTGTGTGTACATCTACAATTCGCTAAACATGTGTATATGCATCGCTTTCTTGTAAAGTCTGGCAAACTGGAGATGTTGAAGTTTCTTGCACCATAAATTGGCAAAGTGAGCTACAGGATTTCGTTCATTGATATTGACTGTGTAAGTTGGTAAAATATAATGAGCTTACTGAGTGTCATTGGTGTGCATCGAATGAAAACTTACCAATGCTAAGGTTTTTGTGTCCATTGATTATATTCCTAGCAGTCTACACATTTTTCCCATTGTTGTGTTGTCATTTTCTAATCTCTTAATTGCTTCATTGAGTTGTGAAATGCCGATCAAACAACAATTTGGTATGGGTGAAACACAAAAATTCAGTGTACCTCGTACAAGCGTACAATTAAATAACTTCGCATGATTATATTCTGCATCACTCTGCTGCAGTGTTTCTGCAATGTGGGTGTCACATGGCATCCCTTTCGATAGCGATTGAGCCTGAGCTGGATCGAATTTCTTTGATTGTTGTTCGCTCCGTCCTACTGCTTGCGCAAATGAGCCCGCCACGACCGAGAAATTTCATACTGATCAGGCTCTCTGGCACCTGTGTTACATCGCTGTCGCACGGTGCAGTGCTGGTTGCAACTAAGCCCGACTGGAATCAGCTTTTTCAACAATGATTGGCTCCCTTTTGCAGTTTGGGTAAAAGAAGCCAATCACGATCTGATCGCGATCAGAAGTGACCATGTGACATCGGCATTACACAAATTGGTCATTATCAATCATGTAAATGTTGGTCGAGAAGTTATAATCATGTTGTTCATTTATTGCATCAAGATTAATAAAAGTAAGTTCATTTGCATTATGTAGGATGGCGTTGCAGTGTGGTGGCAGTTAAGTGCTAAAGTGCTAACATACGAAGTGCGTTAGCACT
Organism: Rhipicephalus appendiculatus; assembly: GCA_030522465.1. NCBI lineage: Eukaryota > Metazoa > Arthropoda > Arachnida > Ixodida > Ixodidae > Rhipicephalus > Rhipicephalus appendiculatus. Next base: position 2,239,307 of record JALIZH010012893.1, read on the forward strand.
TTAGCATCTTTAGCGTTTTTAGCGTCACTTTAAGCATGAAACATTGTCCTGAATAGCTTTCGTGTTTAATGTTTCGTCCAACCTTGAACACCATTCATCTGCATTGAAGATTACATTTCTTTCTACAGTTGCACGAACAACTGCAGTTTAAAATAACTCACTGTAGCTTGCTTTCGTTCTTGTCAGATCAATGTAATGAGTGTGTGATGTGACTGTGATCTGGTCCTAATAAGTATATTGCGCTGTAATAGAAAACAACACCCACTTAAAATGTGCATAATCGTATTGCTTAAATGGGTCCTGTATACTGCCAAGAATGCATTGAACAAATTGTAGTATAATATATAAATTCAATTTATTCTATAAAACAAGATTCATTCAATTGTCAAAAACCGTGCACTAATCTGCTGACAGTAAATAAATGCTAAAGTAAGTTCTCTCCAACCCTTTCTAGACTTGCTCATATGAACACTCCTGACTTGAGATGTCCTTGTTGATATCTGTGTAGTAACGTAACCTTTCATTTGTGTAATAATGTGACCTTTCAAAGGAAGCAGTCTATGGTTGACCTGTTCTATGTAAAAATATTTTTGTGGGATGTTGAATTGCCAGGTAGGCGCAGGGCTGACATATTTTTGTGCACGTATTTACACAGTATGATGAAGCACGTGAAGATCAAGTGTTACAGAATACCAAAATTTCCAAACTGGATGCCATGGAAGCCAAGTGGAAGGTAAGGCAGAAACCACCCGCATTCATGCACACTGCACTCCAGCTCAATAGCTTTGCCTGTCGTATGTTGCTGCACCGCACTTTTTTTAAAAAATACGTACCAATTAACGGTCAACCTATAAGTTAGCCCATATCTGTATATAATCTTCTGCCTCCTGCTTGCAATCAGTGCAGTGACATTTATTGATAAGGAAGCATGGGGTTTTGTTGTTTATCTGTTGTTCCTCTTCCTGTTTTGACAATCCGTAGCAGCAGCTCTGATTTGGCTTATCTTCAATGCGCTTGCAAGCACTGTAATCTGGCTTGTGCTATTGCTGGAATGTCTGCATCGTGTATCATGCACCCTTCATTGTGTCGTCATACATTACACCTATGATTACGCTATCGGAAGCCTTTCATAATGTAGCTATTACTCTGATCCCAACGTCCACCATCAATATTTGAGTCACTGTCGTAAATGTTTTACAAGCTGGAGCTCTCTTATACTACAGTAGCTCATGCTCATGGGTATTAAAAAATGCATACTTTTACTTGATTACTCTATTTATAAAAGCTCCTCGAATCTCATATGTTCAGAAAATCAAAGTACAAAAAATTAATTTTTGTTTCTTGTTATAAAAAGCTGTCTCTGTTATTTTCATATGTTTTCATACCGACAATCATTGACGTAATTCCAAAGTTATCAGGATGACTCCTACTGATTGTTAAAAAAAAGCATTAGGTGTGCAGAATTTTTCAGGCTGAAGTAATTCTTGGCGAGCACACTGATGTAGCGGAGTGTTATCAGTGATGTGTTATCTGGCTTATTGAAAGTCCTCATGACAATTGTTTGAAGGATTTGTGGCTTTGGTGATCTTTATGAACGACGGGAAAGTAACATTTTGCTCAAATAAGCATTACAAGGGTGGTGTGAATTTGCAGGAGATATCATGGCACAATAAAGATGACACATAGAGAGAAAAGTTGGCCTTGAGTGGCCTTCCTTGTTTGTGCATGCATCATTTTCAAGGCTGACTTGCGCTTTTGCTATTAATTGAGAAATTAAGTACGTACTGTAGTCATGGGACTAAGGCTGCTTAATGAAGTATTTGTCGGGGGCATTTTACTGGCGTTGTTCTAGTGCCTTTCTGGTTCCTTCTGAACGCTTGTAAATTACAACATTGGCATTGTCGTATCAGGACTTTATGAACTGTCATATGTTTGCACTGAGATGAGTTACAAGCAGAGGAATGAGTGTTCTGCGAAACTTCAAATCATGTTAACAGAATATGCATCTGTAGCGGTTCTGCATCTGCATTTTAAGTTGTAGGAAAGAGCACATAGTGCGAATTGATCAGTACTTTAAATGAGTGATTTCGTCAGAAAATTTTCAGGAAGCTGTTGCCAATAAATTTGAGGAAACCTTGGCGCTAAACCATCTCTAATCAAGGCAATCACTGCCAAGTGGGATTAACTGAATGATTTGATGCAGCAGCAGCACAGACCGAATGTCAAGAATGGTTTTGGCGGCCTAATCTTCCAAGCATTGGAAGTATTGTTAGCGCTATCTTAAGCTCACCCTAATGAAATTTATCAGCAGAGAGAAAGTTCACCAAATACATGTGAACAAAAAATGTGAAGCAGTGAAGCCTGTATTAGTGTACCTTTTATGGATTAGGAATGCATCATTGTCATCGTCAGTCCATTCTATGTTCACTGCAAAATGAGGGCTTCTCCCAATGATCTTTCAATTTGCCCTGGTGGTTCCATTTTATACTTGTGGATTTCTTAATGTCATCACCCTACCTAATCTTCTGTTGTCCTCGGCCACATTTCCCATCTCTTATTATCCAATTCTTTCTTGCATATTGCTGTGTGCATGTCTTACAGCATGCAGGTAACATGCCTGAAAGTGGTCAGTTTGGCACCTGTCTTTTAACTCGTGTTCTTTGTACTTGTCTTTCTTATGCCATAATTATTGCTGACCACTTAGGTTATTATTTAAAATCTTTCCTTCCTTTCCACAGGCCAGTTACGAATCAAAGCAAGAACCTTCGTACTATGCATATTCCTATGCAGCATGGTTGACTTGTGGCACATCTGTTATGAGCAACATAATCAAAAACTTGCAGGTGAGTTGTACTATAGAAAATTTGAGGGGAAAAAAAATTCTACTGGGTTTGAAGACATCATCTTTACTGATTATTTGGGGTTCTCACTTTTGTATGACTAATTCCAAAATCCATTCACGTCTGTTACAGTGTACTTCATTTCATGTCTGTGTATATTTTATGCTGTTGCATAAACTTACAGTTATAATGAAAACAGGATGCATTTAGTGCATTCAAAAATAGGATAAATACCTTAAAATTTTACTTTTGCTGCTAAAATGGAAGAAGTGGCAGCACATGCTTGGTTGTTTTAGTATTTATTGTGAATTAACTGTTTGATATCTTCACGCTGCCGATTTTCAAGAACTGAACGTGTTACATGTTCATAGCATTAGTAGTTCTTACACTGAATTTTAAAAATATCCTTTAACAACTTAAAGGCAGTTTGTTGGAGGAAATAGATACATGTGAGGATAAGGGCTGCAACTATTAAATTGCAACTCTTATGGTGCAATAGTTTTGCTTTGAGACTTTTATTGTTGCTGAATATTCGTGTTCTTAGGAACAGTTTCATATCTGAAAGCTTGTTCAGTTTCAGATGAACTTAGTTATTTGAAGCTTGACAGAAGTTCAGAGGACAATGGAGGCTAAAAGTGATAAGAAATTGTTGAATTGTTAAAATGTCGCTGGGGCATATATTTCAACTTGTCTTCATATGAGCTATTGAAGAAGAGTCCTCTTGTCAAAATGTTCACTCCGGCAATATTCCCTGTTCAACCATTTCTGCTATTCGTAATTTCGTTGCATACAAGATCTCAGTTTGAATAACATGACATCATGTATCAAAATAATTCGTGACAGCAACTCTAGTAACATGTTCTTGTTATCTGCATGCCATTCTTCCTCCTCCAGATCATGCTCCTAATAAAAATTTTCAGCAATTTGATGTTTATGACTTTAGTAAAAGAAACTTGATGCAATATTAGCATGTTTCTGGTGTTGCTACATTTTTTTTTTTGTGAAAGTTACTGCGAAAATAGCACTTAATATCTGCTAGAACTGAAAAAAAAAATTGTTTTTCTTCTGTGGAAAGTCTACTGTCAAAATTTTTGACAAAGACAGGATATATCAGGTGCAGAAAACTTGCATCTTTAAAGCATGTAAGCGTCACTTAATATGGTAGTGACACCGCAAATATGACAGAGGCAGGCTTGCATTTACATTGAAAGCAAGTTCCCTATTGCTTCCTTGCACTTGTGTAATTTGTGTACAGTTGCATCATGAATGAATTAAAATGAGTACGAGTGAAAAACAGCGCTAAAAGACGGGACAAGAAAGAACACGGGTTTTTGTGAAATGCATAATGCATGCTAATTATAGCTAATCCTCCTCAAAGGGGCCCTCCAACACTTTTGAAGCACCTATCTTTTATTTGTGATTTGCGTAGACTTATGGCTGGGGATAATATTGGCATAGATCTAAGCACCAATATCAAATGATTTAGTATTTTAATCATGCAGTATAGTCGCTACATCGCTGCCGACTGCATCAACACGTTGTGGTGCTGCCAGAACTATTGTTCGGTGAAAGTGACAGGAGAAGTGGACAGGCCTATGATTGGATAAATGTAACGCTAAAAGTGATCGGGGTGTTACATCAAGATAGAGATTACTTTTGGGTTTCATTTTTTTTTTCGGCTTTTTCATTGAACCCCAAATAGACGATGTGGCAACAAAAAAAAAGGTTACTACAACTACAAAACACGACGTGGGCCTGGCTGCCATTTCGCCTCTGGCTTTTTTGCTTGCGTGGGTCGGGTGTCCATACGAAAGGCTTCTCTCTCTTCCCTCCTCTTGCTTCTGTACGTTTGCGAGCTGCCTCGTTGCGCATGTGCGGGACGCCCTTGATTGTTGTTGAAGCGGTGCAAGTAATCCCCTTCGTTGAATTGATGTCGCTGCACCATTTAGTTCTTTGGGCGGCTTGCCGAACAACCCGTGAAACAACTTTGCGCAGTCCCAGGATGATAGGGGCAACCGTGTTTCACCACCCTTGTTGTTCCACAAATTCCCATCTCACAATGAGAGGAGTGAGCGACTAGAAATCTCTGTAAGGAACGGCGAACAAAGCCTCGCTTTGTTGCTATGGCAACAGCATCAACAGCGTTGTTTGTTGCTATGGCAACAGCGTCAACGATACGCTGGACAGAACAAGCAACAATGGAGAGCAAGCTTCCCCTACTTAGGAGCTTTCAACTCATTCCATTGGTGACGCATTTCACTGTCACTGGCAAGTGAAATGTCATGTTTCCTCATGAAAATCAAGTTGAGGGTCGGCATTTTTTTTATCTTGAATTTTCTAGACCGAATAACTTTGGACTGCATGCTCCCATCGCTGCCATTCTTGCTGCAGTAATCTGCCCATACTTGAGTCGACGCAACCCACAAGTTGTGGGATCAGACTTAACGGAATAATTTTGAACAATTTCGGTTGTGTATTCATCCCTTCCATTTCCCACTACATTATCTTTTAGTGCATTATAGTTAGAAAAGTTACTGGGCTTATGGAAATTCAATTTACTTTCTTGTGGTAGATCCCATTAAAAATTATATTAAAGCACATTTGGTAGTATTTACTGTATGGGGGGTACTTGTAAATTTTTATTGCCTCATATGAGAATCATATTTGTCAGTGAAAAGAGAAATGTTACTTATTCTTGTGTTCTACGTGTTATTTTTTTCTCTTGAATTTGTAAAGTGGGGTACTTCAAATTTGTTTGACGGTCAACCTGGGCGGCAGTGAGCATGTGTAGCGATATCGTAGAAGGCTGATGAACTCAAGAAGGACGCAGTTATCTAATTTTTAATGGAAAAGAGAAACTGCTTAATTGCAATAACAGAGTGAGATAAGGGAACCAAACAAAAGACATGACAACGTCTACGTAATTTAAACATTGGTCTTGCAAAAGAGATGCCCCCCCCCCCCAAAAAAGTTATTAGGCGTGTGCGAATAGTGAAATTTCATCTCGAATCGAATTCGAATAGGATGTTGAATATGAAACATTTTATTGAAAATTCAAAGGAAGAACAAAGAAATTAAGTCTGCTTGTATCGTCCAGCACATAACGCAGTAAGTGAATGCTGCCGAAAGACTACAAATTGTACTACAACGGTAATGTTGTGCTTCATCATCATGAGTGCTCTGTGCCCAAAAATCTTCGGGCACCCATTCACAGCAGCGTTTTAACTGTGCACCGGAACGATGGGAGTCTGAACGAGTGGTGCAGTCCGGCAGTGGTGACTGCACAGCGAGCACAAATTTTCACATGTGACGTTAATCACCGAATGTTTCGTGGGCCAAAGTCGGGACGCTTTACGGCGCTTGAGGCATAGGCTACCAAACTTCGCAAGAAGTCCACGCCTTCGTTTCGAAAACGAAGTTGCGAAGGGCTTGGCATTTTTCGCATGTGTTTTTTGTTTACTTGAGGGAATGACGATCGTCTTTAAAATACGCATGCGTTTGCTTATGAACCAGGATATGCCTACTGTATCGATAAAGTTAGTAGCCTGCCCTAACAAAGTTGCTTCATTTGCCTTTTTCGTGTTTTAGATATTCGTAGTGTTGAATTATTCGTATTTTCCGGTGTATAAGTCGACCCTTGTATAAGACGCAGCCCCCACTTTTTACGACTTTCGCAGGAAAAAAATGATGTATAGAGCACCTAGTATAAGACGCACCTATTTATAAACCCTGGTCAACATGATAAAATACCATGACGCACGCGGAGTTTATTCATCGCGAAATGCGTAGTCGCGCACGGCACCGAATATCCGTGAGCACTAGTATAGAACTCGTAAATAACGCATTGATAAGGCTCAGAAAACAAATATTTATTGCGCTTTACCGGCCGAAGCCATCATCCCGTGCGCTGTCAGAAGTTCTGCCGCCTTGGTCAGGCAGTATCGCTGGGTTGCTGTTGTCGGCTTCTGAGTAGCTTTTCACGCACCTTGAAACACATCGATGGCGTTGCCTCTGCGGCAATATAAGGCTCGGGCAACACGCAACCAACCAGTGAACCAACGATCGTGCCTCACAGTCACCGCAACGACGAACCGTCCGAAACACACGAGCACAAAATGTAAATGGCTACACGGAAGACGGAGGCTGCGACTACTGTTGGATTGCTGAGAAGTCTCACATGAGAACTGATGATGATGATAACGATGGTACTTTCGTTTTTGTAACTGGTCGATCGTGGCCGCTAGACGTTGCAATAAAACGTTGTGGTTGGTTGCTCAAACTTCTCAAACTTTATAATTAGTCCTGGGCAGACGACTGGCGCGCAGTGGGGTGCTCTTTTTTATTTATTGCATCAGTTCTATGGGTTTAACGCCTTAAGAACAAACAATTCGAACAACCAAGATAGTGCGTGTGATGCGGTTTTTATCGTGGCCATAATCTCCGTGGTGCGGCGCTGCTTTAACAGCAAGTAGCCGCCACCTGAGATACGGTTGCTTCATTGTCATAACAAGATTACATATCTTTTTTTACGAATGCTTTCACGCACGGTTTCTCGTACTCGCGAAAATATGGGCATATTGGTCGCTCAAGATTGCGTGACATTTTGCGTATATAAGACGCACCTTTGTATAAGACGCACCACTGAAAATTTCAGAAAAAAGTAGCGTCTTATACAATCCGGAAAATACGGTAGTAGCTATTCGAAAGTCGAATTGAATTATTCGATTAGGTATTATTTGATTAAAATTCGAATATTCACACACCTCTAAAAGTTATGCTTTCTTTGGAATGTCAGTGTGCCTTTTATTTAAGGAGCGTTCAAAAAATTTTTCTTTTTGAAACCCTGAAAAGTGTTTTTCTTTCATATTTTTAGTTCAAAATCAAAGACATCCACATCAGGTATGAGGATGATTGTACGGATCCTCAAAACCCATTTGCCTGTGGCGTCACCATCCAGACTCTCTCGTCGCAAGCAGCTGCAGTAGATGAGGTCAGTATGACGTCTTTTACCGATGCCCTTTGCAAAAGTCTTCAAAACTTACATAGTTCAGATCAGGCTCACTTTTGTCTTGTGAACTCGCTTTTCTAATTTAATTAAACTTGCCAAATGTCTAAGCTGCATGTTACATGTGCCAACTCTTTTTTCTCTTCTTAGTGATGCAATATCAGAAAGTCCAGATATATTCTTGTTTTTTAACTTCCATTTTGTACTGTGAGATTAATTGGCAATTATACCGTATTTTCTCTCATATAACTCGCCCTTGCACTCCCAACTACAATCCACGAAAAAAAAAAAAAAAATCCCGCATCCCTGTGTATTGACGTGAAGCCACCAATGGCAATGTGAAAAAGCATTGGCGTAAAGCATTGTCGAGAGGCCACCTTGCACACTGGAATTCATTATCACCCCCCACTTTAGTTTCACATTTTCTGCGTCTTCTGTGTGGGCTATACACAAAAAAATGTGGTATACACCATGTGTGACAATTCATATTCTTTTTCTAAAGAGAAATGCACTACTGGGTAGTCATATGTGTTTAAATAGTTTACAAAATTGTCACGAAAGATACTGTTATGGATAGAAATGCATTATTGTTGGTGTGTGAGAGCTTAGGACACGTGTCTTAGGGAAAATGGTGTACTGTCTGGTTGTGGATTTCGTTTTGTGAATGCGTCTGCTTTATTTCCCCAAAAGTTTAGTGCCGTTCTCACCATTTCTTACGTCTCGAAATTTTACAGGCTCCCGCACAGGAGCCGGCATCTGGGGCTGCAGATGACGTTGCCCACCAGTCAGTGCAGCTCAGTGGCTTTACAGTCTACTGGGACAGTGACGTGACCCTGCTGGGAGGCCTGGACATCCTCGCAATGGCTGTGGGTTAACTTCCTGCTTCCTTGCATGCGCTCAGTAAGAATGTCTCTTGCACATGAGAATTTGCCACTAGGAAGGGATGTGGAGTCGTGCATCCAGCACTCCGTGCAGTGCCTGATGGTGCTGTGTGCAATTAACGATGCAAACATATGTTTTGACTACATCCAAATGAGGCTTCTTAGTTGTCTATCAGTGGCAGACAGCCAAAGTTTCTTTTTTTTTTCTAATTTTAATAACCTGTTGGTAAGTTAGTCTGGTTTATTTTAAAAATAAAGGGGTCATGATTAGTGGCACGTCTGTCTTTTTTTCTTATTTTGGACCAGTGTAGCACTTGCGAGTACTGATGCTTTGATAACTGATGTTTTGTGCGTTTGCCATTTTTGCAACTGATTTTGCAAGTTCTGATTGGTCGTTTGTTGTTATTTTTTCTAGATTGGTTGTCTGCTGTTGTTTTATTAGAAGCTATGTTTGTGCTTGACTTGCTGGCATCTTATGCCTGTGTTGGTGAATGTATTGGCGTCCTTTCGCTCTCTGGGGGGTTTTTATTGCGGCACATGCTCACCATCGTTGTAGATACTGCCTGTTACACCTCCTTTTGGAAAAGGGCTGTATATTAGCTCCTTCACTTGGCACTTCAGTGAGCTTTTGATCCAGTCCATTGTGCCCTTTATTTGTTGACGGATGAGCTCACGGCATCTCATTTCGCCCACGGCCTGTGACAGCGACGTTTTTTTGGTTGCATGCATGCAGGAAGCCATGAAGAAGCAGCAGACACATGCACTGAGCACTGCACGGACCGTGAGGCCGCACTCATACCTGCTCGCCACCACGAGCTTCCAGGCCCAGATCTCGCGAAACTGTTCGCCGCAGCCACTCAGGGTTCGGTCCAAGCCACGGCTTACCTGCAACTTGCAGCTGGACAAGTTCAGCATCACCCTCAACGAAGTACGCTTCAAAACGTTGCTTCTTTGGGCTTTCATTCAACTTTCCTGCGTGTTCCTGTCACGATATAATGTGCTTTGTTCCGTGTTGTTTCTTGCAGGAACAGTACCGGCAGATGGTGTTTTGCTTCAGGGAACTGGAGAGGATCAATGTGTCCTGGAAGTACAGGCGGTGGCGACCGTCTGTCGGGTATCAGCGGAAAGTGAGCAGATGTTCATGTGTGCTTGAAAGGGCAATTTATTGAGCTCGATAAGAACAAAACACTTCACGGTAAAGCTCTGAATTGTGTACAGGTTGTTTTTGAAAAGTAAGTGCGGTGTATGATAACTGCAAAATTTTTGCCCGACCAAATCACCTCCTAAGGATAAAATCTGGGTCCTAAAGTATACATAGTTATGGTCGAGTGTAATCTGTGCATTTTTTATATTTTTCATGCACCTGGAATGTAGCTTGTCATTGGGCTATGCAGCGTGAAAGTGAGGCACGATTGCACTGATTAAGCATGTGGAGCAGAGGTGAAATTGCATCACTGTAACTTACGAATTGTGAAGGATGTGCCAAATGGAACAGTGGACTAATTCTCGTCTCAGCCATTCTCTAGTCAAAAGATGCAGTCAAAAAGAACATTTTGTAAACCGAGGCCAACACTATCAGTTCTGGCAGCGCAACATTGCCCAGGCCGTTCCAGTTGCACGGATACTGTGTAGTAAGAGAAAGTGGTATGAACAGCCAGAAGAGCGCTGCTGATTGGTCGCTGCACTTGGGTTAAGGTCGCCATCCCGTGTCATGTTAGAGAGTCTACCAAAAATTTACACCATTGCTGGGCTAGACGAAAACGCGACACGCATTGTGTCTCCCCTCTAGCCTGGCCGTAATTACTTGCGAAGAGAGAACGGAACGCGGTGCTACAGCCAGATGAGTGTCGCAGAGCCATATTTAAGATGGATGAACGCTATGCATGAGCTTTGGGCTAAAATCGCCACATCATGGCATGTTAAGGCATTGACAAGATTACACTTGTCCTCTTTGGAAACGCGCTGAATGGGACGGCCATGGCAATGTTCGCACTGCCTGGAGGTAATCACAGTTGCCATGGGTAGACATTTGGCAAAAATTCCTTAGTTGCGAGTCCATTTTCTGGCCTTAGTTGTCTGCACTTCCAAAAAGTGGCAGAAGTGCAGGGGCGCTATTGCGGAGTTATTCTATTGTGTTTCTATGACTTCTTTTATGCCTTTCACCGACATTAGCCTCCTGCCATTTGGTCAAAAGGCGTGGCTGGAAGTTTTCACTAGTGGGCAGACAGCTAATGACGGTCAAAGGCATAAACAAATTAATACAATCGCAATAGAATTGCTCTGTGAAAGCACCCCGGGAGCACTCTCTTACATAAATAGATTGGTGTCAGCTTTAAATTAACCCCATTAGATAAGATTACTCCAAAGCCCTCTGCTATAGCACCCGTCATAGCAGGTGCAAAACTCCATCAGTATTGTCAACATCCATTGCACATTTTATCGAAGCTTTGCCATGCTGTAATGAAAACGTCTTGTACACATGTAAAATTGAGTATCTGTTTAGAAGTTTTTCTGTGGTTTTGTTTTATCTTGTGTCACATGCCATGTGCCATAAAACTTAGTTGCAGTAGTGCTGTTGTTTCACTGGATTCACTTTGACCTCAAGAGGTCAAAGTAATCCACCGTCCCTCACTATTTCATGCCCCACCTCACTTTGTGCTTTTGTTGAGAAAAGATGCAGAAATAAATTTTCGACTGGTGTATTCACGTCTTCTCGGTAGATGCCTGGAGGCGAACGCATTAGTGCAACCCCTGGTAAAAAGTGGTTGTGATTGTCCCAATACTTCTTTTTTCTACACAGTGCAAGCCTGTGGTGGCAGTATGCCTCACAAGCCCACGTTCATCACCTGACCAAGAAGCGCAGCCAAGCCACTTGGGAGTTTGCTCTTCAACGCGCCAAGGACGTGAAGAGATATGTCGACATCTACCACTGCCATCTTGCAAAGCCGGAGTGCCTCACCACTGAAATGCAGGTGAGCAGTCCTTGTTCAGTACGTTGCTTCTTGCGGGACCACTGGAGCGAAGAAGCTCAGGCCTGTTATTCTTCACGGACAGTATGCACAGTGCCGATAGCTACCCCACTGCTTCAAGATTTGTAAATTCACCTGTTTTTCATGACTTAGCAGACACTTTCACACTTCATTTCACTGTGAATATCACCATGTGTTTGCTGTAGGGATTGTGTTTGAGTAATTGCGTTATCGAATGTGCGGGCTCATAACGTAGCACAGGCGTCATCAGCATAAACTCAAGTATGAACAAGTTGTAAATGGCTTGAATGTGTTACTGCTATTACAGGTTTGTACACGTGTGTACAGTGGTTTTTCTCGCATATAACCCGCGCCCTCAACAACAATTCGCAGAAAGTTTTCTGAAAAATCATCCCCACATAGTTCTGCAAAGCTCGCTTTCTTGCACAGCTGTGAAGCACTGTTGTGAAGCTGCCTTTACAAACCGAAATTTGCGTATTTGAAAAATTTTTTGTGCGGGTTATGCGCAAGAAAATACTAATTAAGAATGCAAATTGCGCATTTGTGACTGCTGTTTTATGCTTAGAAACCAAATACAGTGGGTGAGAGGGACTGCTCTGTGTTATTGCAAGGAACGGTTGTCAGGGTCACTTATTTTGATGTTTGCATTTATAGATGAGCTGATTGTTCCTTTGAGCCCTACTTCTATGGTGCCTAGTGGCATCTTTCATGTATGGATGACGTTTCGTATTTTTTTTATGTAGCAGTAGTGCATCTTGAAAGAGCCATTCTCATCTTTTATAACACACTACCCACCTCTGCAGACACACCTTTTCCATGTCCTCGAACCTTTTGTGTTCCTGTATAACTTGCATGTTTAATTGTTGATTGGTTCTAGGAAAGTGCCACATTTCAGTGCTTGACGACGATTTGGCTTGTTTTGTAAATGTAATAATAATGCGCAATGTATGTTTTCCCGATTTTTACACCTATTTCTGCCTTCTCCATTCCAGAAAGAGAAAAATGCGCTGGAACAACAGCTGGAGTTTGAAACGCTGCTGTCTCTACGGGAACTAGTCATACAGAAAGTACGCAGGGAGCAGGTAAGGCATTTGCTCTGTTCTCTTTTCGAATGCAGTGCTTCCTTGGTTGTAGTATTGTAGATTTTCTTATTTGTTTGTTCATGCTACTGCTTCAAAGGTGGGGAACCAATGAAGGAGTTTGGTCGATACAGGATATGAAATGTTCCCTAGTGTAGTCAGGGGGGAAGGGTGGAAGGGGGGAGGCGAAAATTTTCAATTTTGCATGTGTGCTATCTACACTCGCACGAATATACATAAAGGGTGATTGAAGTCCCCCCCCCACCCCCGAAAAAAATTTCTGGCTGTGCCCCTGGAAATGCTCTCAAACAACAGCATAACAAAGCTCTCACAACAACAGCATAACAATAATGAAAGGGCAGGTCTTCTAATTTTGTTAGAAAACTAGTTTACTGCATGGGGACAGAATAAGTGGTACTTGCGGATGTACATGCGAACATTTGGGCGAAAAATTAGAGAGAACTTTATGGAGGGGATAGTTTGATAAAAGTCAAGTTTAACACATTGCGTGTGATTCCCAATTTTACATGCAGAAACTAAAGTTGCGCAAGTAGGAAACATTGATAAGGAATTCTAATTACCTCTGTGATATACATAAGTGAAAAGTATAGTGGATGGCATTACTCTTGTCTTGCTGTTGGTCTGTGAAAATCATATAGCTTGTGGAAACACCAAAAACAGTGGCAGAGTCATGTACAGGACACACACCTGTCTTGTACATTAGTAACAGCATTTCTACAGAGGTGTAAGGCAAAGTACGGGACACGTATTAAAATTAAGTTAGCTTCTTTCCAGATAGTGCATTACTGCTTACAGACCATGTCATGTAAGTAAAGATTGTCAGGGTCCTTGCAAAGAACTTAAGGTGTGCAAGCTGTCTCTTGTGAAAGGCTATAGTTGTTTATGAGTTCTGTTATTACGTCTTGTCAACATACTATGCTATTCAAATTGGTCTACGAAAACCAGCTTGTTATGAAGGAACATCGAAGTCATGGTTAGCCAGAACATCTGTTTGTCCTTAAGGTTGTTACTGTAAACACACAGACTTTTATGAAAGCATGGTTTGACCACCTTGTTGGTTCTCTGTACTTTCGCTGTCTTCAAAAGCTCACTTTGTTTCATGGTTATTGACGCATCTGTGTTCCGCCTATTGTGTTATTTAAGCTTGTTTTGCTTTAGCACAGGAACATAGGTTAAGAAATATGGATAAAGACAAACAAGGTACGAAGTTGCATTATTACACTTTCTTACCCACAGAGGTACAAAATAATTGTTGGTTTACCCATTTTTATGGAGTTCAGGGTTGACCCACATTTGCAGGGCTTGACTTCTATGTTTTGAAAAATTGCTTTCTCGCAGTTTGTGATCCTTAACATTTCTTTGCTATTACACATGCAGTCATCTTGGCCTTCTGAGTCCCGAGGTCAGGGCGTTCTGCAGTACTGGTTCCCCGGTTGGACTGGCTGGTACACGAAGCAGGACGAAGCGTCGCAGCCACCTTCGACCGAAGTGACTGAGGACGAGGCATCGGACATTGACGATGCTTCATCCATCAGCACATCACTGACAACGCAGATTGGTGTGCATCTGAGCTCTCATATGTTTATATGCCCTCCTTAGTTTTGTGTGCTCGCTGATGTTCCTACACTTCCACTTTCTGGCTTTATGCAGCTTAGTCGAGCTAATAAAGTTGTCTATGCAAATGAGTTTTACAATGGAAGGAGGGTGGATAGAAACGGGCAGCTTTATTGTGCACTACTCTTTCAACAACAGGTAGAAAAGAAAGTGAATGAGCTTTTCCCCGTGTTAACTGCGAAATGCTTTGGTCTTTGCTTGAAATGTGACGATTGTGCTCCTTTTAGTCACCGGTCAACCAATCCAGTTCACATTAAGCGTCACTGCTATATGGTTACTTGCACAGCCATGGTGCACAGCAGCTGTATATCTGGAAACCTAAGCCATTCATATTTGTTAATTAGGGAGCAGTGTTCAGTTGCACATTCTCGCAGTGCAACTCTGGCGTTCTCTGTTCCACTGTACACACTGAAGTTCATTGCTATGAAGTGCTCTTGCTACCTGTTTGTTTGAAGCTTCTCATAAGCTTATTATAGTCAGTGATGTGCATTATATATATTTTAATTGTCAGTGGCAACTGGCAGGTGGTGTTTGCAGTGTGGCATGGTCGTAACTTGCTTGCAATGACCTGTGAAAAGCCTGCATTGTAGAGTAATGTCATGCCAGTGCAAAGTGCACTTGAGGTTGTTAAAGGGACCGACAACCGATTTTTATGGTGCCTATTTCTTTTAGCACAACAGAAAGCTTACCGATCAGTGAGGGTTCAGTGAGTCTAATCATGGAATGGTAAAATGGAAAACACCGCGAAACATTTGTAATCGTAATTTTTCTATCTGCAGCGAATATGAAGTCGTGTACTCACATTCTGCAAACAGTGAGCGCGAGAGCGGTTCGTGTTTGAGCGCAGTGGCTTTCAGTGCATGCGTGCACTCCGTGCACATGCGCCGCGCCTCGACTTGGTCCACTGGCAGCCGCGACGGCAGCACCGCTTCTCACCATGCAACTCTGTTTACGTTTTAAGCAGCACAGAATTGAACGGCGCTAGATAATAATACACATTACTCTAATTTTGAGGAGTGGCGTGCATGACAGCATCAGACTACGCGACTACGTACAGCAGAATGATCGCCTCCATATTCCATAGTCCAGCTTCAGGGCTCTTCCGCTAGACTGTTGCGACATAACGGTTTTTGTTACTTTTAAGCACGATTTAAAAATATAAATCCTAGTCACAACGCGAAAAGAATGCTGGAATCTGTCACTATATTTCATGGTCTTTTCATTTCTACTAGTATCTAATCACACTGGCCAGTTGTCGGTCCCTTTAAGTAAGTTTCCTACCTCACTGTGTGATTGGCTTGTTCAGGGAATTTCTCCTGGCATGATTACTTGCATGAAGAATTTTCTAACTTACCTTTTGTTATTTAGACCGAGCCTTTTGTTACCATTTTTGGTTAAAGTGTTTTTCAGTTTTGGTGCAAAAAAGAATGTCCCTGCTTTGTTCTTACAGAAGAGGAGATCCTCGATGCTTTGGATAGCGTAGACCGGGACACATTCCTGATGCGAGATTCTGTGTTTGCAAGGGTTTGCTTCTCACTCAGTCAGTGTGGGATCACGCTGGTTGGGCCGGCATCGTGTTGCACCAAACATGGGAGCAGGGTGAGTAGAAAAAACACGAACGTTTTAGCTACTCAAAGCCACTCATAGTACACATAACTATCTGGCTTGTTCCATGTATTTGCTGAAAATGTGGTTAATTGCCCGTTATGTGTATGTGCATACCTTTTCATTTCCCTTATCAAGAATTTGCAGATTTGTGTTGAGAGCTAAGAATGATACAACTTCGGAGTGTGAAGTGTAGAACATGGAAGTGGTTGAGGTGTGTGAGGTATCTCACAATTTTGATCGTTTCCACTACAATACTAGGGAGCTTTTGAACATATCAGCTAGCTTACTTACCATGGTAAGTCAAGTACCGTATTCACTCGACTGCAACACGAGGGGCGATTTCCAGGAAGAAAAAAATAAAATAAAAATAAAAGACTTGTGTGCATCATTGCACTTTTTAGACTACTTGGATTTAGATATTCGATTGTAATGCGAGAGTCGACTCCAGATAGTAAAAAGCAGGAAAAAAATGCGTGTTACATTCGAGTAAATACGGTAGTCGGCTCGCTTACCTGCCATGGTAAGTTAGCAGCCACGTTGTTCTGCGCTTAGGCACAAGGATGCGAATCAGATTCCCAGGCATGGCGACCGCGACTTGGCAAGGGCAAAATGCAAGTGTGCCTTTACATGGATTTACTTACACGGTTAAAGAGCCTTAGGTGGTCAAAATTAATCCACTATGGATTAACTCCCCACTATGGCATAACTCGTAATCACATCTCGATTTTTCATGTGAAACCCCAGAATTACTCTGAATTTATTATTCAGTTGAACTCATTGTGAATATTTGGGCACCCCCTAATTGGTTGTTTACCATGCTGGATGTCAACGTGACAATTGAAGTGACCAACAGTGGTTGAATGGGGAATACCGCTGGAACCAGTGTTTCAAGAAGGGTATTTTGATGTCTGTGATGTTCCTCTCTCGACCACTGTTCCTCCATCGTCCCGGAAATTTCTCTATCATGAGAACACTGTCTGATTGAATACAGTAGAACCTCATTGATACGTTCCCGCTTAATACGATTTCCCGGCTCCTACGATCGCAATCGCGAAAATTAAATTAACCCGATTCGGATCGTATGATTCGGATCATACGTTTTCCCGGATCGTACGTTTATTTTCCGCGTTTTTTTCGGAAACATATCAACGAGGTTCTACTGTAGTCTGACGTCTGTTTTCCAACGTGACTTTTTGTTTGCCAGGGACGAGGTCATGCAACCCTTGGTGGAGCTTCGCTTCGCAGAGGTCACCGTGGACGTAGAGAGCCGGCCGCGGCTGGGATCATTCCTGTTTGCTGCTCGGCTCGGCTCGTTGCATCTGCAGGACCGCACTGCACCCAATTCGGCCTACCCATACATGCTGTCTCCCCACGCTGTTGTGAGTTGATGCACAGTTACTTTGCTTTGTGTGGCATTGTTTTGGAAGAACCTGTTTTAGTTAGCTGACACTGAATACTGTGCCGTGAGAAGTCGGTGAATGGGGCATGTCGCCGGAGCCAGCATTTCGACAAAGGTGCTTGTCTATCAGGGTCCCGAAGAAGACTAGGTCCCCTTGTCAAAATATTGGCTCCAGTGACATTCCTTTTGTCAACGACATCTCATTGCTCCAAGCCTCCATCTTTCCCTGAACTTCTGTCTCGTTTATATTCTGTACCATAACGTAACTTGAACCTAAGCACGCCTCTATTAACAGCAGAGCTGTTTAAGCTTGAGTTCTAGCCGTGGCTGGCGACTGCTCAAAACTCGGCACATATGTACAAAGTGAAGTGGTAGCATAGCATAGCCATGTATAGTATAGTATAGCAAGGGGGTGGGAAAGGAAAGTGAAGGTGAGAAGTGATATGAGGGAAAGGATGGAGAGAAAGGAGGTGAGTAGGGTAAAGCATAGCACAACCATGTATAGTACATATAGAAAGGGTGGGAAAGGGAAGTGAAGGCGGGATGTGAGTGTGAGGAGGAGTGAAAGGAGGGGTGAGAGGGTAAAGCATAACAGAGCCTTGTATATTATAGTATAGTATAGTATAGCATAGTGTAGTATAGAAATAGGGTGGGAGAGGGAAGTGAGGATGAGGAGTGATGTGAGGGGGGAGGAGGAGGGGGAAAAAAGAAGGGGAAGGCCACCAGCTCCCCTGTTTCCTCAGTTTCCTTGCACGTGAGGTCAAGTCCTCGTGTTCCTGATTTTGACTGGTGGCTGCTGCTTTCATGCCCAGGAGCAAGTGCACATGTTCCCCAAGGCTCTGCCTCTTGATGGGACCAAGACACAGCCTTCCATTTTCAAGTTTCTGCCTTTCACTTCGCCGTCACCTGCTCCCTTTGGCATTTCGCTGATGCACAGCCAAAAGGCAGACTTTCCCCAGTGTTCCACTCTTCGAGCTCACTTACGAGAAAAAGCCTCTGGGATCCAACGCTGACCACAGGTGATTGAATCGCGCATAAGTAGTACTTCTGAGTTTTACAGCTTCTCACTAGAAGTGGTTTTATACTGACTGCTTATAATCCTGCTGACAACTGCAACTCAGATGTTGGTCTCAGGAATGGTTCAAAAGGGCATTCAAGGGTTCCAACTGATAAAATATGCAGCCTTTATGTTGTGGTTGAAGCTCTAGAGGAGCAAGATTTTATACAGATCATATTGTCTATAACATTTACACTGTCAGTCCAGGGATAATGCATAGCCCAACCACTGCAAAGACTACTTAATAGCACACTTGTTCTGTGTTTTCAGCCCACTTCCCGCCTTCCCCTCAGCAACTATAAGGTAAACCCTAAGCCTGAGGTACACTTGCTGTAGTAGCTTAGCATGTAAACTGTTGCTGTGCTAAGCTTGAAGGTGCAGGTTCAATTACTGTCCGTGGTGGCCGCATTTTTACGGGGAAGAAATGCAAAGAACACCCATGTGCTTATATTTAGGTGTTCATTAAACAACCCCACGTGGTTGAAATTTATCTGGAGTCCACTGCTGCAGCGTGCTTCATGATCATGTCAGGGTTCTCGCATGGGAAAGCCCAGCAATTATTATCATTAAGGCTGAAGTATGCTCTCACATGTAACAGCAGTCAATGAATTAATTCCCCTCATTTCATTTCCCTCGCAGCCTAACTGTGAACACCCAGTCCCTGGACGTGGTGTACAATCCATCCACGATCCGGACGGTGAAGCAGTTCTTCACTCTGTTCAACTACGAAGGCTCCTCGTCGTCTGGTGGTCTCCTCAACCTGTCGGCAGCAGCTCGCACCCGTTATGAGATGTTCAAGAAACACACCAAGGAGGAGCTGCGCCACCACTGGGACCTCATGCTCGAAGGGGAAGAGAGCACTGTAAGGATTTCAGGGCGGCATGCAACTATGTGATCTTTGCAGTACCGTATTTACTCGAATGTAACGCAAGTTTTTGTTCAGATTTCTGCGACCTGAAGTCGACCCTCCCATTACAATTGAAAACCGAAATTCAAGTTGTCTAGAAAGTGGAATGATGCACACAGTTCTTTTATTTTTCTTTTATTTTTCCTTTCCGGACACAATAAAAAGTCGCCCCTTGTGTCACAATTGTAGTCGCATTACAACCGAGTAAATACAGTCTACTTAAGATCTGTACAAGTTTCCGTAGCTGTGCGTTCGCATCATAGAAAGCAAGCAGCCTACAGTAATACTTAAGTCTTTTTTTTTTCCTTGTTTCTCAATTTGCTCAAGCATCCTCATGACTGCTTCATGCCTTGCACCTCACATGCTTTGCATTGCCTTTTGTTATGGCATGGCATTAGTAAGCGGAGGGCAAAAGAACAAAATTGGTGCTGAGTGCTGTAAAGACAACGGTTTGCTGTAAAATTAATGAAATGAAACTAGACACAAACAATGCTTGTGTGCTAGCTATTTGTTATGGTGATGTAGTGACTATGGTGTTCTGCTGCTGAGCACAGCTTTATTTCCAGCCCTGACAGCTGCTCATTCTGGTGCACATTGAATTAGATGCAATTATGTGTTAATTGATAAGCATGTGAAATAACCTCCGGTGGTTAAAATTTATAAAGAGCCCCCCCCACTTTGGCATCTCCCATAGCCAACTGTTCAGTGTCAGGACGTTGACCCCTATAGATGAAATTCTTGATAAACCTACCGGAGTAGTCTTGTGTTTAATTTTGTTATGCTGCAAGTAGTCTTTATAGCTACAAACACATTCAGATGAAGGTGTTTGCCATGTTTCTTTCTTTCGTGCTTTGAATAAAGTGCAGGGTGAATTAAACACAGTGTTACACCTATCTAAGCTTCTTATAGGATGAATAGATTATGTAGAACTGAAGGTGTGTTACGTACATGCAACTTGAAACACTTGGATGTTGTGATTTTCTTAAGTTAAGGCAGCTCTTGCATGTACAATGTTCGCAGATTGAAACTCGGCAAATCTTGTAGTATAACGACTGTTATGCTCTATTGCTCGGGATAACTGCATAGAGTTGGTACTAATCTGGCTGCTTTAAATAATTTCAGCTTTGGTGTAAGTGTAAAAGTCAAAATTATGGTGATACGACACAAACTGAAGACAGTGTAAACTAAAATACACTGTCTTAAATTACACAGCCCTAAATTGCTACAATTTAATCTGTGGGCATTGTACACCTGAAGAAGAGCTGATATAATGAATAGGTCTCAGCCAAACACTGTTATGTAGGAAGTTGTTGAGTACACTCGTTTGATAAAATGAAGTATTGGCTGGCTGTGGTTTCCCTGAAAGCAGCAACTGCTAGGGTACTATCCTTTCAACATCCTTTTGTATTGCCCTTGCATTCTACACTAAAGCCACTGAACTTAAGTTAACAGATATATGGACAAAATTACAACTCATGTGATCCGAGTTTTCTTCTACAGTTGCAGATTGCGAAATGGGACATCCACATGGACATCTGTGCACCGCAAATCATTGTACCCGAGAGTTTGACTGATCACACCTCTGCCACGGTAAGACAGTGTTCTCAAGCCTAATTAAAATTTATTTGAA
Organism: Rhipicephalus appendiculatus; assembly: GCA_030522465.1. Lineage (NCBI taxonomy): Eukaryota > Metazoa > Arthropoda > Arachnida > Ixodida > Ixodidae > Rhipicephalus > Rhipicephalus appendiculatus. The sequence goes on from JALIZH010012893.1 coordinate 2,260,338, forward strand.
AATTTCACACTCATTACTTGTGCAGTTGTCAGAACTCGCGCATCTTTATAATTTCTTACTTTCTTTGATTGTGTACTTCAGCTTTTGTCATAAAAGCAAGTTTCACCAATATTTTTATTTCTTCATTTCAGGTACTTATCGACTTGGGACGTGTGCAGTTCTCAAATTCGTCAGCACCGCCGGAGGCGTCTCGTACCGACGTAGAAGACATATCTGATGATGAGGGTAATTAATGACAGCATATTTCTTGTGGGTATGTTGTGGCAACAATTAATGGGTTAAACCACAATGTTCATTCGTGTTGTGCAAAAGTATTCTGTTTAACATATCCCATCAACTGTGCCACAAGATGTGTTTGTGTAGTTGTAACAACTACTCAAGGTGATTTACCTGATCAGTGTGATTTGAAATAGGATGTGCCATGGATATTTGAAGTTTGAAGTTTATTAACATGAAATAAATACAAATCGATCATCTGGATGGGGCTGAAAGTGGCTTTCATGTATCTTAGGTGTAGACACACTAGTTGTTTCAACGTCTTGCTGCCTCCTTGTTTTAGTTTCCGTGCAAAATATGATAATACCGTATGACGTTTTCCATTTAGCTGACTTCAAAACACCATGCTCTTCACCACCTGAGCAAGAGGAGCTTGAAACTGTGGTCTCAAGTCCAGTGAAGGAGACTCCAATGTCTGATGCTGACATCTACAGCCATATGTACAAAAAGTGAGTAATCTCTTCAGAAAGTTTTTGAATAAGGGCCCTGTGTGTAATATGCAAGAACGTATCCTAGTGCATCATTTTCTTTTATTGCTTTTGACTTAGACTTGGCTGCATTTTTCATGATCAGTTAGTCCATTCATATCATACCCTGGTCGGCACTGATGCTATTTTATTTTTATTCTTGTGCTTTTAAATTGTGCCAGTGTGTGTGTAGTTTTCTCTTCTGGGCTGTTAGAGGCCATGCCAACATGTTTCAGCAAAATCGTTATTGTCATGGTAACTTTAGTGTCACACGTTTCTTTGTGTTGGCATGATTTCAACTGTATTACGTTATTCGATGGCACTCTGTTTCTATCACCATCAGGTACACACTGAACCTGCAAGACATGCAGGTGCTCATTGGCAGTGGCAAGGACAGCTGGAAGTTTGCGCAGTCAAAGGGAACCAGCCGAATGCACGTGCTTGACAGGTTCTCCATAACCATTCAAGTCGAACGGTATGTATGCTCTCATTTGAAGATACCATATCGAACTTCCTTATGTTTCTCTTATTATCTGGTGCTGCCTTCTAGTTTCAAGAACCACGTGTGGCATGAACTAGAAATTCAATTGCTGAAGGCTTGTAAACTGAACTTGTTGCTTTGTGTTTACGTGTATGCATTAGGACAGCACAGTTAGGTGTACTATGACTAGATAACATGAGCGCGGTGTTGTCTGGTGCTGTCCCATTTTCTTTCTTTCTTTCGGCGCTGTTTTCAAGTGTTTATACATAAAGTAGTTAATTCTTGCATGTTTAATAGACTTGTGCAAATATTCGAATGCTTCGAATATTCGAACGAATATTGCAGTATTCGAATTCGCTTCGATTCGAATTTAAATTATTGAAAATTTTGAAGTATTCGAAACGAACGAATAGATGCATATTAGTCCGCATGTAACCCCCTGTAAAGGTGGTTTCACTGCAGTGGCAACGTGCTAAGCCGTGAAAGGACCTATCCAGGTGTATATTAGTCCGCATGTAAACCCCTGTAAAGGTGGTTTCACTGAAGTGGAGGGAGTGCTAAGCCGTGAAAGCACCTATCTATGTGTATATTAGTTCTATGTAACTCCCTGTAAAGGTGGTTTCACTGAAGTGGAGGGGGTGCTAAGCCGTGAAAGCACCTATCTATGTGTATATTAGTTCGCATGTAACTCCCTGTAAAGGTGGTTTCACTGCAGTGCAGGGATGCTAAGCCATGAAAACATGTATTAAGCGCAAATCCGCACTGCCGCGAAGCCCCACTTCATGGTTAAATGAAGAGATTACCCTCACATCGATTCATTTTAAATGCGAAGCATTTCTTAGCGAACTTCGGCGACTTTGGCGTATCTATCTATCTATCTATCTATCTATCTAGCTATCTAGCTATCTAGCCGCCTACGACTTTGTGCTCTCCCGGCCGTATCGTTAATTGGATTTATACCAAATTTGGTATGGCTTAACATGACTCTATGACGAACGTAAATGGCTGGTCATATCATAAAAATCATGACTAACTTGTCATGAAAAGTATGATTTACATGCCACGCTCATGGTGCGCTCGCCGGCGTTTCGTTAGCTTGATATACAACAAATTTGGGATTGAGTGACGTGACTGCATGACGAACATAAATGACAGGTGGTAATGTGCAAATAATGACTTGTCATGTGCGACATGACTTGCATGCCACGCTCATGGCGCGCTCGCGGCCGTTTCGTTAGCTTGATATACACCAAATTTGGGATTGAGTGCGTGACTGTATGAGCGAACATAAATGACAAGTGGTAATATGAAAATCATGACTTGTCATGTGCGACATAACTTGCATGCCACGCTCATGGCGTGCTCGCTTAGCCGTTTCGTTAACCTTTGATATACACCAAACTTGGTATTGAGTGACGTGACCGATATGCGAACATAAATGACAAGTGGTAATGTGAAAATCATGACTTGTCATGTGCGACATGACTTGCATGCCACGCTCATGGCGCGCTCGTGGCCGTTTCGTTAGCTTGAGATACACCAAATTTAGTATTGAGTGACATGACTGTATGACGAACATAAATGACAAGTGGTAATATGGAAATCATGACATGTCATGAGCGACATGACTTGCATTCCACGCTCATGGCGCGCTCGCGGCCCTTTCGTTAGCTTGATATACACCAAATTTGGTATTGAGTGACATGACTGTATAACGAACATAAGTGGCAGGTGGTAACATGTAAAACATGACATGCAAATTATATAAAGCAGGATTCGCTCCTTCCTGGCTGCTTCGCATTACATCGATTCCCACAGTGCGTGGGATCTGCCGGCTTTTTTAAGTTTAAAAGCTTGTTATACCAGCTTATATGCTCTAGGTGTAGTAAATTTTAAAACGTAACATGTTTTGCAGGTTATCACTTGCATTCTACTGAAAGTCAAATCCTGCTACTATTCAAAGTTGTTTCCACTTCCTTTGCAGCAAAAAAATGGCATTTGCACAGGCCTTGCTTCAATTTTTTTTAAAATATTGTGCAGGTTAGTTAGGTCATGACAAATATGCCCATTTTTCTTTATAATATGTGATATATACTATTCGAATTCGATTCAAAATTATTCGACCAAAATCACTATTCGCTTCGAATTCGCTTCGAACCTAAAATTCACTATTCGCACAAGCCTAATGTTTAAGCTTACTGATCTTGAGCATGCTTGTCATGGAAGAAGTCTTGATTGTCGCCGTTACATTTTTTTTCAACTTCAATGTTATCTTTTATATAGGTGCAGTATTTACATATTACTCTTGCTTTCCTGCTAGGCGTCTTTTGGCAACTGACGACCCTCACTGGCCCAGCGTCGTTCTCAACATGAAGCTCCCCAGGCTCACTGCTCATGTAAATGAGCAGAAGGTGAGATGTTTGTTATAAATATGTGTTAAAATTTAGAGCAACTAACGACCGAAGTGCCGCGCTTAGCGTTGCCAGTGTGAAAACTAACATGCTACTGCTAACGCGTACCTGCCAGCTTTCCCAAATCTCCCAACAAGTTTCCCAACAACTCCTCCCCACCCCCCCAGCATCGTGTGTGCACGGCCTTTATGAATTTTAATATTCACAGACTGGCAGTTGTCGATGGAAAAATGCGATTCTGTTTAAACGAATAGCAAGCTGGCTGGCAGTGCTTTAAACCATTCTATTTTACAGCAGTTTGCCTGTTTCTATGCCATAGGGTTTTGCTGTTATGAATTGAACTGTGCTATTGACAACCATATTAAGAGTTGCTTCACCCGTGTTCTGCAGGTTCATGCCATGCAAATGTGTTTGTCAAGGCTAAGAGAAAGCACTTCGACACGGCCTGCTGGCTGGTCATCTCAGGGCCCCTCTTCACCTTGTGCGTCGGCTATAGATCTCGACAAAGCATTTCAGCAGGAAGGGATGAGTGAAGGGTGAGGCATTCATTAAACTGATACTAGGCTGTTTGTTGTGAATGCTGTGAACAATTGCACGTACCATCAGCATAAGTGAGGCAAGAAGAGTAAAGGTACCCTTAAGGATGAGACCTTTTTGGTATTCACAAATACAGTAGACTCTCAAAACTCGAGGGGACCTCAGGATTTTGTTAGAATTATCAGAAGCTCTCGTAAATATGACTCAGGGGTAACATGCCAACTATTGTTGTGATGTTTATTGTTTCCCAGGGCCACAGCAACATTGTAAACAGCTCTGCATGATTGCCAGTAAATTTTTCGGATGTCTGTGATCATAGCGGTACTCGTTAATTATGTGCACGCGTGTGTAATTGAGGGACGAAATGTGCTGTGCCCGTGACATTTAGTTGCCCCTTCCCCTTCTTAGGATGCTTCGCCGCGTGACACCGGTGTACTGCGGCGAAAGGGACCTTAAGCATTTGCCTCGCAATAGACCAAGATCAGACCGTCCCAGCTTTTTTTCCTTTGTCAGTCAGTATGCGATTATCGGTGCAAGCAGTTTGGCTAGTTTGGACATTTTGTCGGCAGGTTTCATATGGGAACTCTTAGTTACATAAAAGCGGGAATGTTCAGCTAGAAGCAACAACGGCAGCAGACATTTCCAGGCATGGACAAGCAAAAAGTTTGAATTAACCGAATTTGTGCAGTGGGGCAGTTTGAATTAAGCGGCTTTAATATACATGGCAAACATAGCGGGCCAACCAAAAAGTTAAGACTTCTTTGAATTAACTGAAAATTGGAATTATCAGAATCAGAGTTTAAATTATCCAAAGTCTACTGTATATTGCCATATTACTAGCACAGCTGAGGATCGCAGAAAGTAAGGTGGAGTGGTCATAAAATGGAATGCAGCCAATAAAATGGATTCGGCGTGCACAAGGACAGGGTAAATTCGAGACCATTGTGAGAGTCCTTTGTCATGCAGTGGACATGAAGATAGGATGATGATGATTATGATAAATTCAATAACATATAATTGCTATTATCATGTAAACTTATAAACACTACATATTGATTGTTAATTACTTATTCGTACTTGAACTTGTGCCTTATAGTACACATTGCGCCATAGTGAAAGCGACTGTCACGTTTGCTTTTAAACCCAGTAGTTTTCTTTGTTTCAGTACCCAAATAAACAAGATATTCTTTTAGGGGTATTCCTGAATGCAAGATTTACCTAGTATGCAGCAGATAGCTGTGAGCAAAATTTAAATTTTACGTGTTTATAGGAGTGTCTGCTTTGTAGGCGTTATTTAACAGTCTAATTCATGTGAGAGCTATCAGTACTATTATGCTTCAGCTCGGCTCTGGGAAGTAACTTGCAGGCTTGCTTACATCTTATTTGTGAACTGGAGGCTGTTCCTTTAGATTAGGGGCCTTGACTTGACCCAAGAACTAGCACAAAGCATTTTGTGAGTGGCACGTTCCTCATGCCTGTAAGTTAAGTTTGACTGACATGCACTCATATTTTGGCTCAGAACAGACTCTCTTCTATATACCAAATATTACAGTTTTTCCATCTGTCGTTCATTTGCATGCACTTTTTTTTAAATGCTTTCTGTTATGTCAAAAACAACAACATTCGAGGGATGAATTCTAGAAACCGGCAGAATTGAGTACACTGTGCATTACACCGTTAAATTAGCTGACAATGCTGCAGTTGTAGATGGAAGACTTCGCTTATGGTTGTTGATCTCTGCTTTTTCACTTTCAGCTCTTTTGCAAACAGATCCAAGGAGTCTCACGATGCATCACTGCTGCTGGTAGCACAGTGTTCCATCGAGCAAATGTGCCTGGAAGTTCAGAGCCGAGGTAACTCATCTTTACTAGAATCTGTTGCCTTTGCTCCTTACACGGGGAAGCTGTATGGTAGGTAAAGTGGGATAGACGATGAAGCATCATTAATCTCTCCGTGCCTATTTTGTTAGCTCAGTTCTATCAAGATGTAGTGAAAAACAGATTGAACAAGGAGCATCACTACAGACTAGGCTTGTGCGAATATTCGAATGCTTCAAATATTCGAACGAATATTACAGTATTCGAATTCACTTCGATTCGAATTTAAATTATTGAAAATTTTCGAAGTATTTGAAATGAACGAATAGGTGTATATTAGTCCGCATGTAACCCCCTGTAAAGGTGGTTTCGCTGCACTGGAGAGGTGCTAAGCCATGAAAGCACCAATCCAGGTGTATATTAGTCCGTGTAATTCCCTGTAAAGATGGTTTCACTGCAGTGAAGGGGTGCCAAGCCGTGGAAACACCTATCCAAGGGAAATTCGCACTGCCACAAAGCCCCACTTCAAGGTTAAATGAACATTTTACCCTCACATCGATTCGTCACTTTTTAAGTTTAAAAGTTTGTATACCGGCTTATATGCTCTAAGTATAGTAAATTTTAAAACGTAACATATTTTACAGGTTATCACTTGCATTCTCCCGAAAGTCAAATCCTGCTACTATTCAAAGTTGTTTCCACTTACTTTGAACAAAAAAAAAAAAAGGCATTGGCACAGGCCTTGTTTCAATTTAAAAAAAAATATTGTGCAGGTTAGTTAGGCCATGACAAATATGGCCATTTTTCTTTATAATATGTGATATATACTATTCAAATTTGATTCGAAATTATTCGACCAAAATCACTATTCGCTTCGAATTCACTTTGAACCTAAAATTCACTATTCGCACAAGCCTACTACAGACGTTTCGACAACAGAACTTCGACAAGGTAGTAACCATCCTTTAGTAGCGTTATGACTGCTGAGGAAATGAGTTGCTGCCTGATAAAAAGACAAGTCCTCTCGTAAAGATGTTGACTTTAGTGACACTTTTGTTTAGTCGTGATTATTCATCCTAGTTTGCTGGCTTTTTGCTGCAGACCCCTTCGCTGTGATGGAGTGAGCAATGCAAATATTTCTCTGCGGGGACTTTCTGTAGCATTCCTTCTTATTTTGGGCTGTTCTGTGTGGTTTTTTCGGCACACGTAAGAGAAGAGTTACTGAGGCCTTTTGTAGGCATTAAAATCTTATGTAGCAATAAGTAAACTCTTTTTGATGGGCATCAAAGGTGTGTGATGGATATCAGCATCAGTCCGTGTGACTGAAGCTGATCTCAAGCCTGAGCAGTACTCGTAGCCCATGTGTAGCTTGATAATTCCTGCGTGGCCAGTTCAGATTTGAAAGAGCGTAACTAGAGCTCATTGTGAATAATTAATTTGACCTGGTTTCATCATTTGAACGATTAATTTTTCATCCTTGCAGGGAAAGCAAAGGTGCTTTTCAAGGGTTGCGCATATAGTATTGCGAAAAACACAAAACTCTCGTGGGTGTCTTTGGTTGTATTATTAGAAAGAAGTCTGTGTGAGCTCGTGTTGTTGTCGCTGTGCAGGTAGATGCATTGCAGAGCTACAGGTGTCAGGCATCCATGCTACGTTTTCCAAGACGCCCCAAGATCTGTCCGTCACCATGTCTGTGCATGGGCTTCTCCTGGTGGATGCCTTACAGACATATGGGCCTGACTTTGAGTTGCTTGTGGCTTCTCACAGGCATGTCAGGTAAGCTCAGTGCCATTTATTTCATTGTATTTGCATTCACAAGGCTACAGACTGTAGCCTGCTCTTGCAGCCCAGTCAGTGTGGCAATGCGCTGCTGAGACTGAGGTCATGGGTGTGAACCCCTTTGTTTCCGTGGGAGTGTATTGTAAAATCCACTCAAGTACTTGATTTAGGTCACATTAAATAACTACAAGAGGTCAGAATCAATCTGGAGCACACAGCTACAGTATGTCCTTGTAATGTTGTTGTGGCTGTGATGTGTCGCAGGTGCTTAAATCATAAGGCTTTGCTCTTTAACTAACATCAAGTTGCAAGATTTTTTTCTTCATCATAATATTTTCATTTTGCAAGAGTTAATTTAATACATTTCTTATGAACTAAAAAAATGATTATTTCTCTTATAACCAAAGAAAATACTAATTTAAGTGCGTATTAGCATAACAAGACGACCCAGCAGTGCTCTCATGTCATTTGCTTTTCTAGTGTAAAATTTATTCGTCACTTCTCTAAGCCATCTAGCATAACGTAGAGAACTGCATTTTAACGCTTATTACATTCTTTTACTACATTTTTTTTCTTTAAAAAATTTCATTGTCTGACATTATCTGGCATATTCTTGAAACTTTTTAATGTGGTGGTGAGCCCTGAAATTCTGCTGATGCTGCAGCTTTGATATGCATAGAGATGTATTGTTTGATTAGGGCATTTATAGCCTCTCGTTTTCCTCCACAATTCCTCACATGTGATATAGAAAGGCAGGGATGCATATACGGCAGGCCCGTAGCCAGGAATTTTTTTTTGGCGGGGGGGCCCACTTGGTGAGGGCCTTGAAAAACACCTATTTTCATTATTTTTTCGCGGTAAAACAACCCCTCCAACCGAATTTCGGGAGGGTCTGGGCGTGAGGGCCCCCCCCCTCTGGCTACGGGCCTGTTATAAAGACATGTACAACCTCTAGTTAGAAGCCCCTTTGTGCATGTATGCCAGATGCAGCTATAATTGTATCGTGTGGGTATCGAGACTTGTGTTTTGATCGCAATCGATTTGCAGTATGGACAGTCGGAGCGGCAGCATCAGGGACAGTGATCCCAATTCGCCAACGTCTCCGGCAACTCCTCCTCTGCTGGCAATGCACCCTGCTGCACCCCCTATGCAAACCATAGCAGTGCCAAAGGTCCTCTCAGCCATCCTGTCCACCTTGCAGTCGTCACCACCAAAAGGTGCCCACATCTTTTGCTTGTTGACAATCAAAGAATGCGGGCAGCTTTCACTAGAGGCGCAAGTCCGAGTCACAGCGTAGCTGGTGGTCTCCTGCTAGACCCGACTTGGCCCAATGTCAGTTAGGATTATTTAGCTTAATTAGGCTTAATTTGCATAATTAAGGACACATGAAATTAAGTATCTAGGGTGGGGATTGGTTCGGTCGCACACAACTTAATTTGGTTTAATTAAGACTCTTAATTAAGATTGGTATTAATTAACACTAATTATATTTAAGCATGCTCAATTAGGCTCAAATTGGTAAGTAGTAATTCATATCTTCCTGAGCTTGGCTTCACCAGCCTCATTGGAAATTCGACTCGGATTGCCTGCTTCCTGGGGCTCATACCTGTTCCTGATGATAGTTTTCTGGTGGTTTAATGAAAAATTTAACAGCTCCACTGTAAAAACGTTGAAAAATGAAGTTGCACAGGGCATATAATTCGTTGAACTGATACACGATAGTCTACTAACCGGATGGTTGCCATGGAAAGCGAAATACAGTCAGGAATAAAGAAAAGTGACTTTTTGAGGGCCTGGTTGGTGCATAATGACTGTAATATTGAGTGAAAGAAAAGACACAACACAAAGGAAGCTTGTGCATGGTTCAAGCGATGCTTTCATCTGTTTGGAAAGTAGCGCTTGTTCCGGTGTGTAACCTTGTTTTGTGTTGTGTCTTTCCTTGAGCTCAATGATATTCTTATTAATAATAGATTAGGTGGCGCTAGAAAATTAGAAGGTTTGGAAGGCATAGTATGTTTACTTATCTGGGTCAGGGCTGTGGTAAGTGGAAAGTGCTGAATTACAAACAGTAAAACTTGAACCTGTCTGTTAAAGTTGGTGGTTGTGGTCAGCCCTCCCCAACACACCAGCCCTTTTAAATACCTGGATGTTGTTATTGCTGAAGAAAACAGATGCACAGAAGATAAGCCATTTCATGCAGGATTTGACAACTAGCATCAGTGTATTATTGGAGGTGAATGCGCTGCAGTATTGGATTCAGTTGAGTAAATTTAATGTTCATTACTGATATCAACACTTAAGAAATAGTTTGTAACATATATCGGATACAGCAAAGGTATTTTTTTTTGTGTCTGATGTGACGCTGTTAGAAGGAGGTGTGACTGTATTTAAGTTTGAGTGCTTTATTGTCAGTTTGAAGGCTTGAAACTTAAAAAGCGCTGTTTCTGGTAGGCATTCATGTTTAACATCTCGGTTTCTTATCCTTGCAGTGCTGATGGACAGACAACGCATCTCACCCATTGGAATGCTGGATGCCCATGAGGCAGATGCCCTGATCAATGTGGAAATCTCCATATTGAACGTTCCGAGTACCAGCTCAAATGGTGCATCCGAGCAGCTATTCATCGCAGCTGTTCAATTCAACAACCTGGACGTGATCGGTAAAGTAGCCTTCCACAGTTTTACATGCTTTTCAAACCCTTCTTGCATGTGAAGACTTTCCTGCTATAACAGTCTTATGACTAGTGGATTAGTGACACGTCACAATATGTTAGGCTAAAGAAAAAAAAAGAATTAACTGGTTTGACTGGTCACAGAAAGAGCTCCCGTGCAATAAATCTTCCACCTTGTTTATTTTTGACAGCGAACCAAGAGACTATCGTTGAGCTGGTTAATTTTGCTCGTTGCCTGAGCCCATACGAAGCAGTGAAGGTGCCCTCCAAGACAATCTCAACGGCAGGCAGATTGAGCATGTCATCTCAAGTCGATCTCAGCCCATCATTCCAGGCAAGTGAATGAAAAGAATCTGCTGTTTTGCCACAGTGGTTAAGGTGCTCGTCTGCTGTCTCGAAGGACATGTGTTCTATATCAGCAGTGGCGGTCGGATTTCAGTAGAGGCCAAGTGCTAGAGGCCTGTGAACTGCGCGGTGTCAGTGCATTTTAAAGACCACCATGTGGCTCAAATTATCCAGAGCTCTCCACTGTGGCGTGCCTCGTAATCATATTGTGGCACATAAAACCCCAGACATTAAGTGAATCTACTGATTCACTTAATATCAAGGACAGACTGAGCCTATTTCTTTCTCTTCTTTTAGCATTTTACTTGTCAGCTTTACTTCTGTGAGGTCTGTTGTAGAGAAGACGCGAGGGGGACTGACCTAAAGCTTGTCGCTGCAATGCCGGAGGACATTGCACGCCACATGCTGAGAATCCAGGAACAGATAAGCTGTCCTTTTTTTTTCACACTTCAGGCTGTTGATTTGGGGTTGTGCCTCTTGCATGAGTGCTACTTGAGCTGATGCATTACTATTTTGTGACACGTCTAGGCACCTGTTACGTTGATGCTTGCATTGTTCACGTGCTGTAGTGGCTCGCTAACATCCTCTCCCATTTTTTCCTGTTTTCTTTCCATTTGCCTCGTGCAGTCAGCGCCAAACCAGATTTGCAGCTTGCAGCTGACGTTTGACTTTCATCGCTTCAACGTGCTGCTGTTGCGTGCTGTGAGTAAGAAGGGCAGTGTGTCGGGCCAGAAGGTGGCCACAGCAACAGTCAGTGGGGCGAGGATACAGGCGTCCATAGGTAAGTACATTCAGGCGTGCAGGGTTGACGTAGTTGACTTGTATGTGGTTGACTGAGAAGGGATGTAACTAGAAAAGTTGCTGTAGTGACCGAGGCATGGTCAAGGTATGAATGACCAAGGCTTGGTTTTGATGCACAAGGCATTGCAAGCAAAATGCAGGGACCATGCTACAAAGCATAAATGTTTTCCCTTCATGTGAAGACACATGATAGCTACTTCAGTATAAATGTTGCTGTAAAAGCAACTGGTTGCAGAGCGACAAAAGAAGGCATGAAGAAGGCACACAAGGGCAAAAGATGGCTCAAAGAAGTTAAAAGAAAAGTGCCTTCCTTTGTCCTTGGGTTGAGTTCGTAGGTGTAACCAATTGCTTATAATGATCTACAAACAAGCTTTGCGACTCTCGTTAATGTTGTATTGCAGCTTCACATAACAAACTTTCTGAAACAATTGTAAGGGCTGTGAGAATATATAATGCCCCCAGATATGCTGACTTTGGAGAATGTCATAGAATGGTTTCAATATATTGTTACGCCTGAGGAAGGGTTTATTCAGACGCGATACAACGGTAGACTCGAAGATGTTCAATGGCCGCGCACTGAGGACCTTTTTCCACAAGGCGAACGTCCTCTTCTTCTCCCACCTTCCTGTTCCCCGCTACACAGATGCGCATACCCAAACTGCGTACACGGTAACAATATTAATAATTTTATACAAGACAATGCAAGAGGATACAGGTCCGAGGTAGTACGCTTCACTGCACAGCAGTTCTTTCCGTTGTTTGTATGCTTCACCACATTACATGTGTCTTTAATACAGTGGAGCTTACTAACACAAGTTCGTTATTATCGAGCATAAATGAAACCCTCGTTGCTAGAGCCATCTGTATTTTATGGCAAGCACCTTGCTCATTATATTTCTCCAGAGCATGCAGTTTTCTTCATAATAAATGCCTTGTCTTACAGCATGTGCCAGAACAGTGCCTTGTCCATGGCATGAAGGCCATAAAAATTTCCAATGCTGCAGCATTTTTAGGTGAAGCAAGCTTGCGAGGGCGCAGTGTGAAGCAGCATTCAATATTATACAGTGATTCCACTCGTGCGCCAACTGCGCCAAAGTGCGCCAAATCAGATTTACTGCGCCATCCTGATAATATCAACGGAAATTGCGCCAAACTGCTCCAAAGTCTCGGATTTGGAGGGGGAGGGGGGGGGTATATCACCAGCATTTGCAGCGTGTTCTCGGGGCGGCCAAAATCACAACCATGTACCAAGAATTATTCCGCTGAATAAACAGTGGTCGCGCATGCGTCCCAAGTAATCCACGATGCTATGCTCGGTGCCGATGCAGCTTCTGTTGTGCAAGTCGGCCCAACGGCAAAACACGCTCTCCGCAGAGGCTCGTGACGCTTTTGGCCAATCGGTAGCTTGTAAGTGTGGCGGCGATTCATTGGCGGACGTCGTCCGTTCCAGAAACGCTGCTGATACCTCGTTTCAAGAGTCGCACTGCACGTAATTAAAGCAATTTTCACTAATAACTGCACGCGTGCCGCCAGAACGCTATTTCTGGACATCGCGGAATGAAATCTGGGGAACCCCATAGATACAATGTTACACCTCCGCCCCTCGCTTTCCAGGATCGATAGCTGATGGTTAAAAAAAAATTATAAAATACGGTATCGCATTCATAGTAAACGAACTCGTTGTTGGGCTAGTTGGTTGCTGATTTCCAAAAAATAATTAGAGCACAAACACACGGCACATTCACACACGCCTACACACCCAGGTGCGTGTTTGGTGCCTGGGTGTGTGCGTGTGTGAATTTGCCATGTGCTTGCCCTCCAATTATTTTTTGAAAATCGCATTCGCTTCGTTCTGAGGGGCTGCGTCGCCGAAGGGCGCAGCGCTGGCGCGCGCTATCTCGAGGCATGGTGAGACTGCTCGTAATCTTGCTGTGCTTTCAACGCTTACTTCGCGTTTAAAGAACGGACAACACGAAAACCGATTCGGCACCTGGAGTGGCCATATTCCCATTAACCAGCGTTCTGTTTAGTTACGCGAGATCGGGTCCAAATTAGCTGCTGGCCTTGCTTCGTGTAACAATACAATTTGTTAGTTTCGCTTAAGCTCGAAGCAGTGAATGCGATACCAACAAATTGTATTGTTATACGAAGTAAGGCTTGATGTCATCCACGAGAAGCGCTAGCGGCGGGGTCGCCATTTTGAAAGTCCGCGCACTCGCCGCACGCTCAAAAAGCTTTCTGCACGCGCTGTGTTCGAGACACGTACGGCGACTTGGATGACTAGAGGCCTCCGGAACACCTCTTGCACGCCGGTGTACGTGCAGCACGAACGGCGCGTACGAACGGACCTCCAAAATGGCGCGGCGATGGTATTGCCGCCTTGCGGATCTAGGCTCAGTGGCCGCTCCAGGGAGAGAAGCACTTTTCGCACTGTCTGTACGCGTTGAGAGCACAACACCTACAAGGGTATACGAGCCGTCTGTGATGCCTGCCGAAACAGCGCGCGCCAGCGATCGCGACCACGCCCTTGAACAGTGTTGCTGCTCTAGCGACACCCACCGCCCCTCCCTTTGCGTTCTGTCATGCTCTTTGAAGACGGGCGGGGCGTTCCTTTCTGTTTGAGTAGCAATCGATGGCAGGCCTGGCACGCGCGGTGATGTTATCGGGCTGCGGCCTCCGTGCAACGGAGATAGGTCGGCTCTCTTTATCTCTGCTTCAGCCGCAGCCGCGTCGTCGCCCCCGCTTGCGCGCTTTTACCCGAGTGTAAAACGTATGATGCGCGGGGGATGTTATCGATTTGGACATTACACAAAACATGACGGCGGCGGCGGCAACAGTCGAGAATGTCCATATAATTGCTATCGTAATAAAAACAAAATGGCTGTCGCCTTCGAGTCGTCCTTAGGCGAATGCATAAGGTACCCAGTGAGTTTTATTTTTTTTTTTGTTTTGTTTTTGTTTTGTTTTGCCATGTTTTCTAGAGGGCACTACACGGGGTTTTCGGTGTACAAACCGAATTCCCTAGCCATATACAACTTCACTGCAAAAGGACAACGAAGTTTGTTACATCATGTAGTCCACCGTTGAACGAACTTCCTGACATTTTCGCGGAAGCCTGATTGAAGCGCATATCCATATCCGGGAAACCCTGCGCATGCGCAAGCGATAGTCCAGAAGGACTGTGAGAATGCTCTTGCTCCAGCCCAGAGAGGCCTCAGAGAGAGGGAAAGGAGTGTCGGAGGAGGTTGGCTTTATGAGGCTAGCTAAGTGACGTCATGTTACGCCCAGCAATACAATCGATCGTGAAGAAAAAGAACCTCTCTTTCTCCTTGGAGTTGTCTTAGGGCAATGCATTTGGGACAGTGTGAGTCTTTAGCGTTGAGGCATTGTTGTACGTCGCAGCGATTGTCTACAATGTCTGCTGATTATCACATACATGTATTTAGAATGTTATTTCATAAAGTACGGTTTTATTGAACCGGTATTGTGTTTATATGCTACGAAAATAATCGCCGAACAAGTTGTCCCAAAATGCTGAACCGCATGATGCCCTCATTTCTGCATCACCGAGTGAAATAGGGAGTGTTCCTGAGATGATTGGTTCCTTGAGATTTGCAATGAATCGAAATATTTCTAGCTCTTCACAAGAACTCCAAAATAATTATTCAGGCCCTTGAATGTAAATGCAACTTGCTTCTCCAGTGTACTCTAGGATGTTAGTTGCTCTAGTTGCTTCCCTCTGGGAGCACTCCAGAGTGCTCCCAGATGCTTAATTACCTGCTCCAAAATGCTCCAAAATGGAAATTTTTGCTGCTCCAAAGTGCTCCAAAATGAAAATTTTGCTGCTCCAAAAAATTGCTCCAAATCAGAAGACCTCGGTAGCATCACTGAATATATCAAAATTGGTGGTGAACGTTTTCGATAAATGCATAGTACAGTTGTTTACTTTTGGCATGGTTTTTCTGAGGAGATGTTATAGCAGTTCATTATCGAACAGGAATTCAATACAACAATAATTGAATAATTCGCCACGATGATGTGTTCTCCATGAGAATGCATTTGTGCTCTGCTTTGCTTGCTCAGTAGCTGCTGTCACATTCAAATTAGGGACACTGTCTCGCATGACAAGGTTTCACGAGAATGTGATTAATAAAGGCATGTTGTGCTGTGCCTTTTTTTTTTTGTTCCTGCTTTTTCAGGGTCATCACTTGAGATTCAAGGGCACCTTGGGTGGACTTCAGGTGTGCGACCTAATTTCCGAGAAGACTCTGCACCGGAGAATCGTTAGCATGGGCAGTGACCCGCACCTTGGGCATGACTTGCATGACCTGCTGGGCAAGCGTCATCATGCGGAGCTCTACCGTTCGCTTCCGCTGGCCGGCCAGGACTCTGCGAACGCCGAGAAAGCCTTTGAGTTCACCATCAAGCGTTACGGGGCTCAAAGCAAACAGTCCGAGTCAGAGTGCCTGGAGGTTGTGGCACGCATGGCGTCCGTCTGCTACACGCACTCGCCGCTGCTGCTGCACGAGCTGGCGTCCTGTGCGGTGGAGTTCAAGCACTGCGTCTCAATGCTCGCCCAGTCTATCAAGAACGCTGCCACCGAGGTGGCGCTCGGCATTGTGAACTTGCCGGCGCAGAGCATGGCATTCTCTTTCCACGTTTGCCCACCGGACAGTGCAACGACACCCACTCTGCAAAGGGAGATTTCGTTGAACGAGCCATCAGACGTGCAGGCTGCCTTGCCGCTGGATGTGAAGTGAGTTGAAGGAATGGAAGTTCTTGTGAGCATAATCCAGACGATGTTGGCATTAGCAATTTGTTTTTGTTGCATTTTCCACATAAGACATTAGGATGCTGTCCCATTATCCTGCCTAGATGAGGCGAGAGTACTGCCACATTGTAAATTTCAAACTTTGTCGCCATTACTAACAATGTACCCCACAGAGCAAGAGTACTGTGCTGAGCTGTCTTACAAGCTCAAAATATGCAAGAACAGCTTCAGTACTCAAGCTGAAGAAAGAGATGTGTAGTGATTCTGCCATGTCGTCTTCCTCACTGCCAGTATCTTTGTAATAAATTGAATACTGCCACGTCGTGTGGTGACGTTGCGGGGAATATTTTCAGTGATCACCTTGTTCTACTGAGCCTGAGCTTACTTTGAAAATTCTTGGTTTGGGCGCATTGAAACTGAAAGAATTATCTGTTTTGTAGAGCTGTGCGAATAGCAAAATTTTGGGTGCGAAGCGAATTCGAATATTGAAGTGTGAGTGAGAATCGAATTGAATATTTTTCGAATATTTCTTGAATATTTCTAGAATACTTTTCAAATAGTTCAGAAGCGAAATTACCGGAAAAAAAAGTTGGAGAGGATTCCTAAGCATATTCTAACGAGATAGCAACATGAAAGTGTTTCTTTTCGATAGGTTGATGAAGCGCTGGTGGGGTGGTGTTTCATAGTTGTCTTATTGAGAATGTGTTGCCAACAACACTTTACACGTGAGAGGCAAAGAGGGTATTTCCTCAGCCTCTCCTCCTCTTTAACTTCTGTGGAAACTTAACTGATGCGGCAAACAAGGGTGGGTGCTCCCTTAGAGTCCGGAGTTCCAAATCTGCCTTTTAGACATCAATATATAAGAACATCTGAAATTTTGGGTGCTAAAAATCTTTGGCGTCCGATTTTTCGGACTTCCTACCCAAATTTCAGGTCCAAAACAGCATTAATTGAGCCCCAACCTCTGCCACATCTATCATCTCTATGTTGGAACTAGCGTTTTCTTGAGTCAATACATTTGCGACCGCAGCGGAGCCTGAAAGGCAGCTGTGCCGCAACACGTGAGTGTGATGAGGTGAAGCATAGGAAATACTGAAGGGGCCACTTTCAATATGACGTTGAACTGTATTTTGCCTTTGGAAAAGTTCGACCGTAGCGGAGCCTCAAAGGCAGCTTTGCCGCAATACGAGAGTGTGATGAGGTGAAGCATATTGAAAATCTGAAGGGGTCACTTTCAATCGGACGTTGACTGTATTTGTCTCTGGGAAGTTCGAATAGTAAAATTTCCAGTGCTAATTGAATCGAATAGCAAACACTATTAAAAAAATATTCGAAATTTTGAATATTCGCACACCCCTACTGTTTTGTTTTTCGCTGTGTACTTTTTACACAGAGCATGTCAATGTGAAATGAGACGATGCGTGCAATGAACTTGGAAAAATTACGAAGAAGATGAAAGCTTGTCTGAGAACGAAGTTAGCAAGGTGCCTGTCTTGTGTAGGTCTAGTCTGACGACCAAAGCATATAAAACAAAACTTCAGAACTTTCTGTTGAAGGAACAAGAGTTTTGCATTTGACTTTGCACTTAACATAACTGGAACACCTCAGCCTAATATGCATACCTTCACTGCTTTTCACACAGGCTTGACATCCTCCTACAGACGCCAGTGATTGTGCTTCCCTGCAGTCCCTCCAGCCGCAATGTGCTAGTCGCCCACTTGGGTCGCATCTCGCTGCAGAACACGAACTCGTCCGTGCTGCAGTCGGCACAGTTTGCATTCAACTCGTGCGACCCGCACAAGGCTGGCCTGTTCTTCGTGCAGTTTAGAGACGTGAACCTGTACTCGCTGAACATCGATGAAAACCTCGTGGCTGCATCGGGAAAGACGGGCCCCACTGTCGACTTGCCGCCAACCTGATTCACTGCCAGTCGTGGACCTGTACAGCTGCCAGGCTCATGGCCGTCCCATTCTGCACGACACGATAATCGAGTTCACTGTTCAGTACAAGCAGCCACTGGAGGAACTGGACGTTGGGTGGTTCAACGAAGATCAGGGAAATGTGGGCGACACCTCAGCTGAACCAAAGACGCAGCCCACCCTTGAGGTAGTAAACTTTATAAAACTTTTGCTCTGATAACTGCTTATTGAAAAGCAGTGTTTTCTTACACTTCATATATTTAGGCAATCTAAGTATTATAAATGTTATTATTACTATTTTGTTTGGAAACATGTATGCACTCATAAAAGAACAACAAAAGAAGCAAGAAGGCTGTTAACTGTCACTGCATGTGACACAGTGCGTGCTGTTCAGGAAGGCAGAAGGATAAACATAGAAATAGAAGGTGGTGAAGAAGTGCAAGAAAAACAGAGATAAAAAAAAGTATTAATGAAAGGTTTATGTAGGCTTGTGCGAATATTCAGACTTTGAATGTTCAAGAATATTACAGTATGTGAATTCTCTTCGAAGTGAATTTAAATTATTGGAAATTTCGAAGTATTCGAAAATGAATGAATACGTGTATATTAGTCCGCATGTAACCCCCCCCTGTAAAGGTGGTTTCACTGCAGTGGAGGGGTGCTAGACCATGAATACACCTATCCAGAGGGAAATCCGCGCTGCCGCGAAGCCCCACTTCGGTTAAATGACCGTATTACCCTCACATCGATTCATCATTTTTTAAGTTTAAAATCTTGTTATACGGGCTTATATGCTCTAAGTATCATAAATTTTAAAATGTAAGGCATTTCACAAGTTCTCACCTGCATGCTACCGAAAGTCAAATCCTGCTACTATTCAAAGTTGCTTCCACTTCCCTTTTGAACCGGAAAGAATGACATTTGCATGTTCCTTGTTTGAATTAAACAAAAAAATATTGTGCAGGTTAGTTGGGTCATGACAAATATGCTAATTTTTCTTTGCAACATGTGATGTATACTATTCGAATTCGATTCTAAATTATTCGACCAAATCACTATTCGCTTTGAATTCGCTTCAAACCTAAAATTTAATATCTGCACAAGCCTAGTTTATGGACATAGATATTCCGATGTATGTAGAATGGATGCGTGAAAAATGTCTGGGCATTCTCCTGTACATAGGATGTTGAGTATGCTAAGACCTGTCATGAATCAAGACATAAAATCTGAGCAGATTTTATGTGTATGTGCTAATGTGTAGCAGTAACCAGTGCTGCGCTATGCATTTTATTTACTGCTAAGCTCTGAACGTGTACTCATGGAGGGCCTCGGGGATAACCCTGTATCAAAACATCGTCACTAGACCTGCTAAACATGACCTGACAGCTAAGCAGATTATGTTCGTTGTCATGCTTCACGTTGTTCGAGCATCTTGTCTCGGACTTGCAGATCAGGGAGCAGAAGCTTATTAGTTGAAATGGTTCATATTGGGCTCTGTGCAAAAGATGTAGCCACCAGAAACAATTTCAGGTGCTTCGAAATGGCCCCTTTGTCCTAACGGTTATTATGTTATTGCGTGTATGTTGGTTGCTTGTTATATAGCATAGCATACACAGTTCCAAGGAGGTTGTTTGAGATGAACTATTTGCTACTTTTGTGTGTTGCTGCTGAAGTATTATGACTTGCTACTTTGCTTAACAAGCCGTGGTATTTTCTTTTCTCCAGGTTTCTGGAACTGTTATAAATGTCCTCAAGTTTGCCGTGACGAAGTATCAGTATGAGCTACTGCTGCAGTCAACTAAGAACATGACATACTGCAAGGATATTGGCAGTGAAGATGATGACATGGCGGAATCTCTTCATATCTCTTCATCTTGGGTACTGACTTTAAAGTGTTTTTGTGAATACAGTAACTTGTAAAATGTTCAGTACGGTATTCTCAATTTGTAGGCTACAATGTTGGCAAGTATGACGAAGTTTTTAGCTTATGGGCTCTTGTGTTCACCAAGTTTGGCTTAGTCACTTCATGGTTAACATGTGTGCTGTACAAAATGTGGTATGTAGAAATGACATCAAGAGGTTAAGAAGTTACCGTCCCACAGTTCAGCCAGAACAGGAATGTTGTTGAGTTTTACAGCTAGTGCTCAACTTTTATTGGACTATTTGATGTTCCTGCGCTTAGCTCACTACAGCTGAGCAAAGACACCTGTCGATTGAAGTAGTCACATCGTTAGCGCTCCTTGTCTAATTCTGAGATGAGTTTCACGATGCATCTGTCACAGTTACAGCACTAGAGTGGAGATACATTCTTCAAGCCACTTCTAATAGGTGGAGCCTTCAAAAAGCATTATAAAAATGTGTTGCCTCTTTCATTCAAGGCTTGGCATAGTCCCATATGCTGTATTTGAGTTTAGGCATATTTGTGGAATAAGAGACGAGCCATCACTAGCGAGTTGTCAGTGCTAAAGGCAGCTTATGACGTGGCTCTAATTAGTTGTGTGTTTTGACAAAACTCAGAATGGAACTGGGCTTTGTTTATTCATTTCTTCAGCAGGTTACACGTAGCCACATTCTGCATGCTTTGTGTAACATTTTCTATTTAATCACTGAATTGGTGGACGCATTGGGGCACAGGATGAACTGGCATCAAAGGATTTGCACGGTGAATGTGAAAGGCCACAGCAGAGCCTTGTCAACGTCGTTGAAGATGGCTCGAGGCAGATGGCATTCAACTACCATGTCAACTTCGTACTGCCAGAGCTCGTGATCAACATCTGCTCTGACCTGTGCAACGACAAGCAAGACCTTGTCGCCTTGTCCTTCCAAGAATTTGTTGTGAACTACGAGCAAGACAATCCGTACGAGACTTTGGTTCAGGTAAGTTGATGTTGTGGCAGTTTGACATGACCTTTTCCACAAATATGTATGGTATTGACTGACTCGCAGCAAAGCATTGCCGTTTAGCGTATTAGTACAAATAAAAAAAAATTGAAACAGTCACTTCTGATATATGTTCAACTGTAAGGTTTTGTTGAGCTGTAATAAAGATGACTACTAGATGATATCTTTTCATGTTCAACAAAAGGCATTTTGTAGTTTTGGCAACACTTGTTTAAGGACACTCTCGTGGGTATGCCACATACCTGGTCTTCTGATAAGCATTCGCTCCTTTGTACATTTTTCCTTAAATATGCAACCAATTATGAGAAGACACATTGGCTGGTATTATTTCGTGCTTCTGATTACTTATAATTTTTGCTTAGCCACTTACTGAAGTTGATTACACCTACTAGAGCTTGCTTACTTTACTTAATTTTATTCACTTAAAAAACACTTACATTTTTCTTTGCCATTTGCTGGAGTCTTTGAAAATTGGCAAATTACGTTTAACCACTTGCCCCTCACGTGCAATAGCGTGGTGTTAAAGCACTGGCACTATGTCTGAGAGGATGAAGTTTTGATCATGCGTTTGCCTCATTTTTCCCCATTTTAATGTTGGAAGTTAACGGTAACGTTAAACATCGAAGCATTACTAAGATGCTCATAAGCAAACGTCTTTCAAACATATTTTCGTGTCCAGAAGAACAGTTATGCCTTGGCAGTACAAATAATTATAGCAAAGCTATATCAAATTTATACAATATGACTGTGTGACTTTCGATTACTACTTGGAGTGATCTGAAATTAACTAAAGAAATTATTGCTCAAACGTTCTTGCCGTGCCTACATTATGTTGCTCCTTACTGCAAAGCAGCCTTAGCTATAAAAGACAGTACATTGAGAGATTGACAAGTGGCAGTGAAAGTTGAAGACAAGCACCACCTGAGGTATAATTTATCCAGTGACATGACAGTTGGTGCCTGTTATGTAAAAATATAGTCTGGTGATGCGTGCGGCACAATTTTATTAATCTTATGAAATGAAACGCTTGTTATGGTACTACATTGTGACGCATTTCACATGCAGCTGGCTCTGAAAGGCATTATCATGGAGGACCTAGTCGAGAGCCCCGAATCTAGCCACCGCTACTTGATTCGCTCGAGTAACCCTGAGGAAGAAGCTGGGGACTCGAAGGATGTTCGGCCGCCCAAGTCGGACTTCATCTCGTTCTCCTGCCCGGACATGACGTACCACATTCCGGCTATTCCAGCCCACCCATCTCTTCCTGACAGGCTCTGCACTCAGAATGTCTTCCAGGCACATCTGAAGAAGAGCAAACCCACAGGTAACATTGTTGTCGAGTTATCCACCTGTTCTGCGTCTATTTCTCTTCCATTCCTGTGAAAAGTGGCACATGTTCAGATGTACTTGTAACCTCAAAAGCTTCTTCTAGGGAGTGTAAATTTGAAAAATGTGGCAAGTGTTAAAAATTATGTGTTGTGGGTGCTGTTACTGCTGTACGAGTAAAGTCCAACTGGTCACAATGGCCCAGTGGCTGTAGTATCCTGGCATGAGGCATGAAATCACGGATTTGCTTGTTTAGTGTTGCAGCCACATTCTGGTGTATGTAGAGTGCAAATTTGATTGTGTACCTGCATTCAGGTGTGCGTTAAAGTACTGCATGTAGTAAAAGTCATTTTGGAGGTGTTCAAAACAGCATTTGTCGTCACACCTGTATTGCTTCGAAGTGCTAAAAGAAATGAATAAACAAACAAACAAGCGAATAAATACATAAATGTCCCTCATCATATTGTAGTGCATTGTAGTTACATTATGAAGATGCAGTGGACATGTCTCCATGTGAAGGATGGGCAATACATTCTTTATACGCACCTACATGAAAGAGAACAGCAATGTTCACATGAACTATGCCAACAGCAAGCACATTTGTGTTTTATATGTAACTATTATTGTGTTGATTGGCTTTTCTCATTGAGCTCGTTAACTTGCAGAGCATGCAAAGAAGAGGGGCCAGTGTAGCAGCACATGTGCTTCGCCGTCCACTCCACCTCCGTCACCATGTGGCTCTGCCACCCCTTCGCTCCTGCTGGCACAAGCGGACACCCTCATGCACATCAACATGCATCTCATCGACAGACACTGCCCAGATTTCGCTTCCAAGCACAACAGCGTAAGGAGTTAGTCCTTTGGGTCGCATATCGCATCTCAGTGTTCAAAACATTTCGAGGTTTCCTGTAAGCTTCCTTATGGCACAAATGTGGTTACTGCACTGTATGCGTTCTGTAACTAGTGCTGCCATATCTCCACCTCCGTCCGTAATTTTACTGGTGCTAAACCATACGAAAAGTATGGCAAAGTGTCAGAGCACTGTAAGTGAATGTACTAATACCATTTCTGGAAACCAGTGTCATTTTCGGTACCTAGTAGGCACATATGCATTGCAACGACAGAATATGTTGTTTCACTCCATTGCTGCAACCGAAGCAGCTATGCATGAGAGTGCATTCCATAAAAAATGTGTCCAGCATTCACGTTCGTTTTTGTATGAGCAGCATTGTGTTACCTAATCTCAGAGCTACGCAGATCGGCAAATTCTGCTCAGTGTTGCTCAGCCTTGATGATGTAGATCATGCAGGATTCACGTTTCCAGACCAAATGTAGCATAACATAAAACCCATCTTACGCTTTCAAACCGTTTTACTCGCTAAGCGTTTTTTTACATGTGAGAGGCACGCTGTTATGACCTTGAATTTAGGCTTTGGAACTTATTCAACTGTCTTCAGGTGAGCAAGGCTGTGACCGTTGACGTGAACAGCCTGGAGGTGGTGATCAACTCCCAGACCTGGGTGATGGTGCTCGACTTCCTTGGCTTGGCTGCCGATCTTCCTGAAGAGCCGAGGCCCACTTCAAGGCAGGACTCTCTGCTCAGGGAAGACATGGAAGTAGAGCAAGGTAAGAAAGACATTGTAGTGTTGTAGGCATCATGTTTAGTACCTTCTTTCTTTTTGTTCTTTTTCTAAGGGAACAAGTACCTGAAAATAATCAATAATATTTATGTATACTACTACAATTAAAGTACATAGTATTTAAACCATCTTTGTGTTAGTGTTGGGGAAAGTTACTATACTCGTGGACAACTTTTCTTGGCAATGTAGGGAATGCTACGGGGGTGGAGCTTTTTCACATGTACTCCTACGCAATGTAGTCCAGTTTGGCGCGTGTCTTGTACCACTGTGAAAAATGACGGCTTCGCTCAGTCAGGGTTGCATACCAACGCAAACGCTGCTTAGCATTTGAGGCACACGTAAAAGGCGGGACTTTCTCACACGTGCGAAAACACAAAGTGACAACTTTAAAGTGAAATAAATACAGATATCTCACTGGTGTGCGCTGCGTCCAGTCTCAAAGAGCTAAATGTAGACAATAAAAGGAGTAGTTATTATACCTCACGTAAGAAAATACGGTTGCACATGTGGGAACTACATACATTAACGCTAGGATACACGCAATTTGGCTCGGTAGCATTTGCTTCATTGGCAATCAAAGTTGTCCGCAAGTACAGTCTGTTTTAACCACTTAACGATTTTGTTTTTGGGAGTTTATCTGTCTGAAATGTTTTCAACTTGATATTGAATATTTTGCTTCTGAAAAGCATGTTTTGACTGACAAAAGAAAAATTGACGTGCATAATAAGTCAAATTAGCATAACGAAGTTTATTGTCCCATGGCCTATTAGTGTCTGTCGCGATTCGCAAAATAATGTCGTCGAGAACCTGGTGAATATAACACGTCAATTCATCAAAGTAAACTTCGGTATCTGAATAATTAGTGCCTAATGAACTGTGCAATGACGAAAGGCTTCTTTTCTTGCGACGATGCACGAGCAACGCACACGTCGCCTTCACTGGACATTTTCTAAACGCGAGCCGTGAAAAAATGTGAAATGGCGGATAAAACAAAAGCGGTTGCCAAGCAAGTGCTGCCATCTGTGAAGCGACTCACGAACTAGCTTGGAAACAAGTGAGTCTCGTCTAAAACGCTCATAGAGAGATATCTCAAGCGGACAAGCCACACTCGTCCAAAACGGTTTGGGCAGTTTGGCAAGGTCAAGCTGTGCTCGTACAAAACGGTTAAGGGGTTAAAATAGGCGAGTGCATTTGTTGACTAAAGGGGGCCCCTTAGTTGTTTGCGCACTTTACAAAATTTGAATAATTTTTCATTTTCTGTCTTGCACAATTATCTTAAGTCAGACAAGTGCGTTTTTATAAGAATTAAAAAAAAAATAATATGAATCTAACTTCTCCTTGTACTTTTTAAATTCTTTTATTACTAATTGAAAACATTGTCAGGTGTAGTCTGTCGTGAGACGTCAGTGTGTGTTTAATCATTAATTTGTACCGACCGCTAATGTTCTGATCTTTGACGTCCCAACAAGGTACTTCACGGTGGCAGTGGCCACTGTTTAATACTTAACATTCACAATTGCTGTGCTAGACAATTAAGCTCTATTTTCATGAACAGTCTTTCATGGCATTGTCTCTTTGGGACTTTAAACTCCGTAAGCCAAGCAACGAACGATTGTCATGAAAAACTGTTAAGTTTACAGAAGCTTTGAAATCCATACGCAGTACATGCCTGCCTGTGAGATATTGTTTCACCACACTTAGTGGCAATCTTTTATTGCGTTTGTTTGCATTTCCATGCAGAGCACCAGGCAGATGTCGACAACACAGAACTGGAAGTGAATATCCGCAACTTCATTGTGACGCTGAACAAGCCGACATATGAGCTGGCCAGAGCCACGGTGAGTGGCTTCTCGAGCCACCTGTCGTTGAGAGATTCCAACATCACGCTACAAGCTAGCCTCGGCAAGATATGTGTTCTGGATCTTACGGAGCACGGTCAGCTGTACCGGGAGCGCTTCATCACGGCTGGTTCAGAGGCGCTGCACTTCACCGTGTTTAAGTAAGTGGGTCAGGAGTATTTGAGTATCTGTTCCTTTTTTCTTTTCTAATGTCAATTCACGTTTGCTTTAGGATGGCACCTAAGATACAGTCTGGTGTTTGCATCTGTGATATGCTGTGTAAGAACATGAGGGATCACAAAACCTTCTTGATACACTAGTTGGCATGATGCCAACTCAATGCTCTTCTTGTAGTTTTTGTTGTCAAACATAATGGAGCAAGTGTAATGTTTTCTTGGCCAAGCTACTGCTTAATGACTGTTCTTACTACCATAACAAAACCATAAATGCAAGATTCAGGATTACATTGATCATGAAAAAGTGAATGAGTGTCTCATGGCTTTACTTCGCCGCAAAGTGACAAGGGTGTCCTTATCAGAGCGCAATTCCCAAAGCTTAGTGTTGCGTCTAAGTGGGCACCTAAAGTATTGTGACCATTTTCCAAGGTTGCAACCAAAGCTTGCAGCTGCAACCTCTCATTGTGGTCGTACATGTGATGCCTAGTGTGCAAATTCAATCAACGCGAAATAAGTTCAGCGGAAGATGGACGCCAGAAGTGATGAAAAGTCATTGAAGAATAATGTCGCTGCAGCTTAACGCTTTGGCAAGGGTACTTTGTCAGGGTTGAAGACAAGTTTGACGAAGAAAACGTCACTTGTCGAGATGTTGGCTCTAGTGATATTTTTTCTTGTTTGGTGAATTCTCATTGCTGTGTGGAAAGCTTTATGTTCTGCAGCATGAAACCACCCCTCGGGCTTGGTGAGAAAGCAAATCCTGCAGAAAACCGACACCGCTGTGATTAGCTTTGCCAAATACTGCAGTTGTACGCGGCAAGTAGAGTTTAGAAGAAGAACACGTTGTTGCCATACTTTTCTCAGGCACCATCTTTTCATACAGAGGCCTGTGCTCTGTCTACGGAGCTGCCGGCACGTGCTGTTTGATGGCGGACAACAGATAGCATGATATTGGCCAATACCCAGTATATGTCAAGATCGGTGTTTAGGTCAGATGCTTTTCTCGCCATGGGGTGCCACCACGTGCTGGTGCCACATAATAGCCTCACTCGTGCACAGGAATCAGAACTATAGAGAGAGCGATTGTGTTTCATCATGTGTGCTCAAGGTCATAATGTGCGCTGATGTAACCTACTTCCCTGTCATTCCTCCCTGTGTAGCCTCCAGCATGCTCGTCGGGACGGGATAAGAGAGAATGAATTTACTATAACTCCACTCGTTGTTGATGGATTTGAGAAATTTTGGCTACAATCTATTCGTGAGGCAGTTAACTCCGATACTGAGGCCATTCGATGATTGCTTGGAAATGTGGTTCAGGACACCATTATATGCTTGGCTTGCTGCTGCGCCGTGCTTAGGTCATAAAACACTGTATTGTAGTTACTTTTCAAAGTCACTTTGCAAAATGACGTATGTCATGTGAAAATTGATAGTTCTTCAAGGTGAAGCTTTTCCTCCCCTTTGGAGATTCGGCATTGGGATGTTGTCTTTCTTGCCTGATGGGCTCAACGTTGGAAGGATAGAGAGATTCCTTGCTAACTGACAATGGAGATATGAGTTTTATAAAAGGTCATTACTCTGATCACTTATTTGCAAACAATTTTGCTGAACCCCTTTTCTGCATTTTGGATTGGGGCGAAAGTGGTCATTTGTAGGATGTTGTGTTTAGCAAAGCTGTTTTGGGGGTATCTGAAAACTGTCCTATTGTATCTGCATTTTTGTGCTTTAACTGCAGTGGTACTGCGTTTTGTTTATCTGCAAGCATTTTTAATTATTGCTGCTGTGACTGAGGACACTTGCGGGACAAATTCTTGGACGAAATCTGCTGCATGAAAGCTCAGGAAATGCCTGCTCCACATCTCTTACTCTGTTGTGTTGTTTTTTTCATCAGTACCTTGGCTTACACAAATTCCCACAGCGTGTGGTACTGGGGTCTGCGTGAATTTTCGTTCTTTCTGTTAATTATGTAGGCTTCAAAGAATGCAGTTCTTTTAAAAGACACAAATTCAATCGCGCATTCCCTGCCTAGCAGTGCATTTCAATCTTGTGTCAAATCTTCAGGTATGGGACTCTGGACCCCAACCTTCAGCGAGACTGCGACATCAAGGTCAAGTGCGAGATGTCCTCAGTTCATGTGGTCCACACACAGCGGTTCCTTACTGAGGTCACCGACTTCTTTGCCGACTTCAGTGACCTTCAGATGCTCCTGAAAGCTGCAACAGCTGGCAATAAGGTGCGATTTTTTTTTTTATAATTGCTCTTACCGTTATTGCTGAACTCTGTGAACATACAGTAGACTCTCGTTAAACGGAACCTGAAGGGACCAGGAAAATATGTTCCCAGTTAAAAGGAGTTCCATTTACCGAGAGATGAACAAGGGTACAGAATACAAGTACGAAACCAATCTTGTCAGAAGCACTTGTTCCATTTAAGCAGCAGTTCCGTTTAAGAGATTTCCGTTTACTGAGAGTCTACTGTAGTGTATTTTAACCTGGAAATGAATTATAGTAAAACTGATGGTTGGTCAAGTTGGCGAGAATTTATCTTTAACCAGCGGTGTGCACAAAATAAATACGCTCAAGCAGTGAATTAAAGAAGAGGAATGAATTGTGAGGCCTGTTTTTCGTTAAAGAGATGCATGTATGAAGTCGGCAGACAATAAAGCCAAGGAAAATGTAGGGGTTGTAAGTTGTAGTTTTAATTAAAAGTTAGCAATCGTGTGAAAAAAGGAAAAATGAATTAAAGTGGGCAAAGAGAGACCAACTCTCAGCTGGTGAGGACCGAACCCACAACTACTGCATACATTTGTGACGCTCTTTGAGCTAAACTACAGTAGCAGTTGATCCTCCATCCAGTTGTAAAGATTTTCTATTTGTCTCATAATTCTCATATTTACTTCAATTAAAAACTACAAGTAGCACTCCTCATGCTTTCCGTGGCTTCATAGGTGTACAGGAAAGTTACAGGACAGCAACATCTATTTTTAAACTTGCTTGTGTCTCTGTCTTTTATGCATGCTGCGGTTTAAACATGACTCTCTTACATAACTATTATATATGTCGCTATCACTATGGTGGTGGCAAATGCTACCGATTTCAGTGTCCGCTGGTACACTCTGGTTGTTAGTCAGCAACAATTATTGTTTTTTAGTAAGGGGAACACATCATTGGAGTTTTGATTTAACTAAAGCAATGAAAACATTTACTCCACTTTACCGTAAGTATGTCATGGAAATCTTGTGCAGTGAAGTAACCAGAGTCTCAGGGGTACTTGCATTTTGGGGAAATTCAGTTAACCCACCAAATTTTTATTTTTCTGCTTATCAAAAACTGCACCTACAGAACTGAAAATGTTCATTTTTTTGCGTTTTTTTTTACTTAGTGTATTGTGTTTTGTACTTAGAATTAGCTTTGGATAACTTTAATTTAGTGTTGCATTTCTATAACTGTGCTATGTTTTATGCTCTCAAGATTGTGGAGGCTCACAAACTGTGGATTTTTTGTCTCGTGCACAGATGAATCTGGAGGCCTGCAGGGCTCCAAGGGTTCAGCTGGAAGTGACGGCTGCCTCACCGGTGATCGTAGTGCCCCAGTCGTACAGGAGCTTCGACGTGCTCGTCGCCAACCTGGGGAACCTCAACATCACGACGACGTTTCGCTTCACGGGAGAGGGAAAGAGTGCGGCTTCCTCGAGGCGTGCTTCACTCGAGACGTGAGTCGTTGGCTAGAAGTTCATGTGAAAGCTGTCACTCTGATGCGTTTTTTGACTCATCGTCTTTTTAAAGATTTATCTGAAAGATGTAGTGATATGTGACTGCATGTAAACATTTTTCCTCTTTCTCGTAGCTCGCAACTGGAACCGGCGAGGAAGGGCTGCACGGTGATTAGTGCCGAGGAGGTTATGAAAGTGCTGGATGACCTGGATGGTAATCATGTTTTGTTTTATTTGCATGGCCCTCATTAGACAACTTGTCCAACTGGAGATCAGAACTTCAGAAGTAATGAGTAGCAGTAATGTTAACTCGTGAAGGAGCAACAACAATGAAAATGGCACACGAAAATGGATACTTGAGTTAATGTGCCCATGTACACTTGCGGGCTAATAACAACACGTCTAGTGCCAACTAGTCTGCATTCCCACACGTTTGTGTTGTGGTACATGATTTTGATTAGGCTTGTGCGAATAGTGAATTTTAGGTTCGAAGCGAATTCGAAGCAAATAGTGATTTTGGTCGAATAATTTCGAATCGAATTCGAATAGTATTTATCATATATTATAAAGAAAAATGGGCACATTTGTCATGACCTAACTAACCTGCACAATATTTCTTAAAAATATAAACAAGGCCTGTGCAAATGCCATTTTTTTGCTTCAAAGAAAGTGGAAACAACTCTGAATCAGGATTTGACTTTCGGTAGAATGCAAGTAATAACCTGCAAAATATGTTACGTTTTAAAATTTACTATACTTAGTTACGTTTTAAAATTTACTATACTTAGAGCATATAAGCCGGTATAACAAGCTTTTAAACTTTAAAAATGAATCGATGTGAGGGCAGTGCGGATTTTCCCCTGGATACGTGTTTTCACGGTTTAGCATCACTTTACTGCAGTGAAACCACCTTTACAGAGAGTTACATGCGGACTAATATACACCTGGAAAGGTGCTTTCACGGCGGAACACCCTTCTACTGCAGTGAAACCACCTTTACAGGGGGTTACATGCGGACTAATATTCATCTATTCGTCCGTTTCGAATACTTCGAAATTTTCAGTAATTTAAATTCGAGTCGAAGCGTATTGAATACTGCAATATTCGTTCGAATATTCGAAGCATTCGAATATTCGCACAAGCCTAATTTTGATGCGATTTTCTTGCACCATTATTTGGTGAACCTGTGCTCTTAATTACTACTTGCAGGTGGTGTATTGCACGATAGTTTTCTTTCTTGCATTACAAATATTCATGATGGTATCTCTAGGCCATTAACAATTGAATAAAGGTCATCAAGGTCAGGTTTTTCACTGCTACTGTAAAATGAAAGAAACTGAATCTGTCTCATTCTTTCGGATGTGCACCTCATGCAAGAACGATGAAGAAACCACGAAAGTTTTGTGCCAAAGTGTCGACAGCTGGCCGTATTTGCCTGGGTTTGAGGGCTGTCTTGCAAGTTTTGCTTAAATTTCATCACATGGTCATCACTAAATCTACTTTGGTTCGTCTTCCTTCAGATGAAAAGTGCCTTCTTCAAGTCATGGATGTGGAGCTGGTGGACATGGACGTCTATTCTGGTGTGTGCGTGCCAGCTTGCCAGGCTCTGCCCGTGAATCATCCCGAGGGCTCGTACACTGTCCAGTTTCCGTCCATCTTCATCAAAAAGAATGTGAGTTTCAGCTTGTCATCACATTAGCTTTCTTGGACTATGGGAAAGCTGCCAGCTTTTCCATAACTTTTATGTAATTTTTTTCCTGTTGCTGAATTATGCCTGTTTATGATTATTGCACACATTTCAATGGAGGTGGAATGCTAGAGGCCAGCGTATTTAGATTTAGGTGCACACCCAAGAGCTCCCGATGGTTGAAATTTGCGGAGCTCTGCACTACAGTGTTCCGCACAATCACATTGTGCCTTTGGGATGTAAAACCCCAATAATTAATATTATTGTTGTAGAACAAGCCCGACAGGACAAGGATAGAAGAAAGAGTGTGAAAATACAAACATTTACTTGCAACGAGATGTTTAATTTGGGAGGAAATGGACAAAGAAAGAAAGAAAATC
The DNA here is from genome assembly GCA_030522465.1 of Rhipicephalus appendiculatus. Lineage (NCBI taxonomy): Eukaryota > Metazoa > Arthropoda > Arachnida > Ixodida > Ixodidae > Rhipicephalus > Rhipicephalus appendiculatus. Next base: position 2,292,270 of record JALIZH010012893.1, read on the forward strand.
AAATGTTTAAATACACTTCCCAAGCCAAGACACAAGGTAACATTTTGATATGAAAAGTTAGGATACTGTTTTTGTTTATGTGTAATCGTGCTCGAATTTGAAAGTGCTTTCTGCGAACACCAGAACTGTACCAAAAGGGTTCGCTTTGTTGGCTTACCAGGTCAACTTGACGTAATTTAATATGTAATCAACCTACTTCCTTTGTTGCTACACTGCTGGCACTTTTTACTGTGCTGGCGTTTCATATGAAAGAGAGCACAGTTAAAGGGACCCTGAAACGGTTATTTGAAGCTTTGTCAGCGTTTAGACTAGAGCATCATCGAACCATTGGCACCACAAATTTAGCGGCACGCCGTGTACTGAGGCGGCTACGGACAATTATATCATACCCTCCTTCTCACACCCATAGGTCGGCGAACTCACTCATGAGTCGACTCACTGGACTCACTCAGACTCATATCGAGCCGTGAGTCTGAGTCTGAGTGAGTCCGGTTGAGTAATATTTTGGTGAGTTTGAGTCCGAGTGAGTCTGGTTGAAGAAATGTTTCGTGAGTGTGAGTCCGAGTGAGTTCGGCTCAGGAAAATTTTAGTGAGTCTGAGTCCGAGTGAGTCCAAAGCGCAAGATATATTCCTTGAGTGAGTCTGAGTGAGTTACACCTTCTTTTGCCGACCTATGGTCCTATCTACTCATCTTCAGCACTACTATCAGCCTTGCCAGGATTCACGATTTTACTCACGTCTACTCACACATGTTCCAAAGCAGCGTCATACATAAATCGTTGCCATATTTATTGATCAGAGGCGCGAATTACGTAATGGGGTACCTTGACCCCCCCCCCCCCCCCCCCCCCCAGTTAACTTTTCCAGGGAAGTTCTAATAAATATATCTTACGTTGTCATCCCTTTCAAGCAAAATGACCTTACTGGTTTGCGAGCACTCATAACTCGTATTGAAGGTACATATCAAAAGGCGCCAAGAGCTCCGATTACGTGACATATTGGTGTTAAAGAGCATTGACACCATGGCCGAACAAGCTAATTCTAGGCTAATGGACTCATGAGTCGGACTCACTCGGACTCACTCAGGCTCAGATCAAGCCGTGAGTCTGAGTCTGAGTGAGTCCGGGTGAGTTATGTTGTGGTGAGTTTGAGTCCGAGTGAGTCCGGTTGAAGAAAATTTTGGTGAGTGTGAGTCCGAGTGAGTCCGGCTCAGGAAAATTTTGATGCGTCTGAGTCTGAATGAGCCCTGAAAGCAAAATATATTTCATGGGTGAGTCTGAGTGAGCTCCAGAAGTTTTGCCGACCTATGCTCACACCTGCCTTGCCTCCTCAACTCATGAGACACGCTGGCATCGCTGGCGATCGCAGAGCTCACGTGAGCACACTCGACGATTTGAGCTTCGCCCAGTGATCACCTCCGAGATTGCACGCCGAAAGGTTGCGTGCATCTCGGAGACCATAGCCCAGTGCGCCCGGCAGCACGCACGCCGTCTGGCAACAGAGACATCGCGGAGTGGTTGATATCTGCTCCGACAGGTGCCGCCACCCTGCCAGCCAATTTTTCTTGCGCGCTCACCGCAGCCCTGATGACGTCGCCAGCAGCCCCAATGACGTCGTGCGGACACTGCATGTCGTACTCGCAAGGGGCGGTTGAAAACGCGTTGGGCTGAGCCGCAGTGATCTGCAGCGATTCGCAGCTTTATAGCGTTGTAATAAATTACACAGTGTAAGCAGATAGCTTAAATTAGTCTGTAAATGAGCCTTAGGACTTGGTCTACTGGCCCAATGTGTTTGTACAAAATTGTCAAAACCGTTTCAGGGTCCCTTTAACCAAACAATGTTTTGCCAACTAGCCCCTGCCGAAGCAATCAAAGCAGTCTTGCCTGACTAGTAAGCACTAAGGTTAATGTGAAATTATATGAGAATTGAGAATTTAGGAACATCATCTCCATCTTTCTGTCTTCGTCTTGATTCTAGGGCGGCCCTCTCCTGAAGCGCACACTGATGTTGCATCTGCTGGTTGAGAAAAACCTTGACTCCGCTTTCAACCATACTGGTAAGTTTTCGTGCCGTAACAGAATATGGAACAAGGGAGCATTTGTTTACATTTGCTTTTACCTGTTTTGTGTTGTCATTACACTTTAAATGTTACAGCAGTGATCTAGCTTTAACCCTTTGTCGGTCGTCCTATATTTTTGACATGGTAACATAAAAATCGGCTGTGCTTTATTGATATAAACTATAAAGAAATAGTATGAAACAGATTTCATCAAAATCAACCCAGTAGTTTACTGAAAAAAAAGTGGGACATATATGTCCCACTGACTCACGAGAGTGTTTTCAAAAAGTGGGAAAACACTGTCCCACTGCCTCATGAAGGCACCATCTCGCGATTGCATCAATGGGAATTTTGGGATGAAATGGCCGAAGCAAGTGGCACAGAGTATCACTTCTAAAGTTGTGAAGAGAAAAGTTGTGCAGACCTCATTTGAGCAGGAGAACGCCGCCTGCAGTTGCGTCTCTTGAGCCTTCAAAGCGCTGTGGTATGTCCCTGTAAAGCTTACTTCACCGCATGCATCAACCACTTTTTTTGTCCATCTGGGTGTCCTAGCTTTTGCTGTTGAAATTTTCGAGTACAGATGTTATCCCTGAACATGTGGCTACATTCCAAGAGGTATATAATATCGCGAAAAATATTTCCACGCATTAATATCCGCAATTGCGCTGCGCGACAAGCGGGATAATTTTGAAGTGGATTGTTGCGATGCATTTATTGGTCTAGTTATTTCGCAAATTTACAAAAACACGTGATGACTGGAAACTAAGATCGTCTCTCTCAAAAACCGGAGAAGGAGGAAATTATCCGGCATTTTGATTGGTAGGTTCTATGTATCTCAAGAAGAGGAAAATTCAGAAGCGATTATAAAAAATTGACCAAAATTCAACGCTATTGTAACACTACATCCGCCGTTCGAAAGCGTGGTAAAACAATTTTTTTCGAGATTATGAAGACTTAGGTAAGATATGAGTGACTTAATGTTGCGCTAATTGCAACGGGTGATGTGGGAGAAATTTTTTTCTGTAGACGGAAAAGTGGGACGTATGTGTCCCACTGTCGCACAAAGGGTTAAACTGTGTTTGCTTCGTACATTTGTCCATCGTGTACTGACCAGGACGATTACAGTGCCAGGAGTCATCGTTATTGTCAGGCCACCTTTTCATTCCACAGCTTCGCCCTCGTCGTGGGTTGATTAACAAGAAGACGTGGTCATTTTTTTCTGACTACAACATCAGTGCTAGAGGCACTCTAAGCTCCAGTGGAATTGTAGGGGTGTGCAAATATTCAAACTTTCGAATATTTTTTTCTAATAGTGTTTGCTATTGCTATTCAATTCAATTTGAACCGGAATTTTACTATTTGAGATATTCAAAATTTCGGAAAATAAATGTAACGGTTTATAATAACGGAAAATAAATATAACGATTATAAATCGGCATGCAGTGTGCTTGCTCTTGCGTTTTGTGGCACCAGTGTGCGAAGCTGCTAGCCGCTTCCACCGGTGCTCCGAGTGGTCGCAGGTGCCACGAGCTTGGCCAGGGGGGTCCGCTGCTGATGTGTAAAATGCCCATTCATGATTCCGACGAGCCAGTGGGCGATGCGATTCGTTGCTTGCAATGAATCTGATTCTTAAAAAATAATGATTCTTGAAAAAGCTGATTCTTAAATCTGATTCTTAAATATAATTCTTAAAGCCGATTCTTAAAAAGCTGATCCTTAAAGATAATGGGCAAGTAAACTGGGCCGTGACAAAAATGCTCATTTTTTCTTTATAATATGTGATATACACTATTTCAACTATTCGATTCAGAGTTATTCAACCTAATCACTGATTGCTTCAAATTCACTTCAAACCGCAAGTTTACTATTTAAGCACCCCTAAAGTTGGGCTATTTTCTGTGCCCTGCCATTTGTGCGATTTTCTTGACATGTTTTCCGTTTGGCTGGTGTCTGATTTCAGTTCCGGACTGGACAGTCGAAGGAAGCTTCTCTTCGGTGCACGTCACTCTCGACCGCAGCCAGTACGCCCTTGGTCCACGGGATCTTGAGTCGCAACCTCGGGGAGACAGTGGAGCGTGCCTCCGCATCCAACTTGACCCTCGTGGAACTGTTTCCAGAACAGGTGGGCCTTGTAGTAAAAACGTGACTTTTATTATTGTAACACCATTGCTAACATTCTAGGCTGTTACACTCAAACCTCGATATAACGAACCCGGATATAATGAAATGTCGTTTATAACAAAGTAAATGAAGAATAGTCTTTCAATATAGTGTTAGGAATATACCGTTATTACGAATTTTCGGATATAACGAACTTATTTTCGTGTAGGATGAAATTTGTTATAATCAGGTTTGACTGTATTTACTGGCTGTGTAAGTTGGCTATCAGCTTGCTACAACGGCATTGTGATCTGTCTCTGTTCTTTGAGAATGTTTTGAAGATACACTACAGGCAGAAAGGTTGGATCATGTGGGTGATTTTGACCATAAAGTCCTGTTGCTAAGCAGAAGGTTGCATATTTGATTCCTAGCTATTGAGACTGGCATTTGATTTGGGGCAAGATGAGCAAAAAAGCCTGCCATGCTTGTTAGATTTAGGTGCATGTTGAAAAACCACAGTTAGATGATACAGATCTGGTGTCTTCGGGAGGATAAGGCACCTGTTGCAAGCTTTGCTGCTTATGGATTACAGCATAATTTGACTTGATTTTTAAATGCTGAATCACACTTTACGGTTTGGTGGCCTTTATAGAATCTCTGAGAAGTTTATTTTATGATTGCTTTAGTAGGGAAACTGAGTAACTTCTGAGCAATATCTTATTCATCCTATGACTATCTATTAGTCGCAGTGCAACGCCAAAAAACGAAACATGGTGTTTTTCCTAGGCCTTGAGCGAATAGTAAATCTTAAGTTCGTAGCAAATAGTGATTTGGTCGAATAATTTCGAATTTAATTCGAATAGTATATATCGCATATTATAAAGAAAAATGAGCGTATTTGTTATGACTCAACTAACCTGCTCAATATTTTTTAAAAATTGAAACAAGGCATGTGCAAATGTCATTGTTTTTGGTTTTAAGGGAAGTGGAAGCAACATTGAATAGTAGCAGAATTTGAGTTGCGGTAGAATGCTAGTGACAACCTGTACAACACGTTACGTTTTAAAATTTACTATGCTTAGAGCATATAAGCTGGTATAACAAGCTTTTAAACTTGAAAAATGACGAATCGATCTGTGGGTAATATGTTCATTTAACCTTGAAGTGGGGCTTCGTGGCAGTGTGGATTTACCCTGGTTAGGTGCTTTCACTGCATAGTACCCGTGTACTGCAGTGAAGCCATCTTTACAGGGGGTTACATGCGGACTAATACACATCTATTCATTCATTTCAATTCGAAATTTTCCAATAATTTAAATTCGAATCGAAGCGAATTCGAATACTATAATATTGGTTCGAATATTCAAAGTGCTCTAATAATCGCACAAGCCTAATTTTTCCCACTTGACCGAGCTCCTTGAATGTGACCTCATGGCTTGGTAGTGTGCTTCACATGACGAGATACAATGTGATCCTTGCCATGTCTCTTACAAGCAGGGAGGTCAGAATGGCAACAGCTGGACGTTCCTGGCCATACGCATGGCTCTGGTGAATGTGACCTTGGAGCTGGTTCATGCCCATGCCCGACCGCAGTGCGCCAATGCCGAGTCCACGCTGGCAAAGGTGGAGCTCATTCGGTCAAAGCTCACGCTGGAGCGATTCTCCGACCAGTCAAATGACATCGACCTGGTCTCTCGCACGAAATACGCATCCTGGACACACGCTTTAAAGGTAAGGCTTTCCTCCAGCTTGCTTCATCTTCGATGTGTTTCAGCAGTTAATGTGCTCAGTGCTGAAATTACAGCACAGATTAGGCATCGGCAGGAAGTTGTGGAAAAGAAACAAATGAAGTGAGGCATGGCTGGTGTCTGCAAGTTGGCTAAGTCTGTCTAATCATTGTAGCATTATCAAATTGCCATCATTATTCAGGGCTTCTTTCTGTGTGTGATATTTTTTTATAGTATTATTGCACAATAGTCGGCTCTCGAATAATTTCATTACTGTATCGCCAGATGTGCTCAACAGCACTTATGGACTACATTATTATTCTTATTCTAACTTTATGCAAGACACAGGGCTTCACAGTCATGTTTAGTAAAATTTTTTTTACAAAAAGCAAGCTAATGTACACAAAATCAAATTCAATACTAAAACTTTCTTTTAAAAAAATATTCTCGGTAACTTTTGTTGTTTTGTATCAAGTTTTGTTTCCATCTTCAAATTTGCCACTTCACCGCACTTGCACAGAGTCACATGCATTGGCACGCATGTCAGGCTCATATTGCAAAGCATTTGTTTGAACAGTGCACACCTGATGCTCGACCTGGTTCGATTCTAGATGCACCGGTAAACAACCGACCCAATGTGTTCACCAACATCCTCTTTCCGACGAAAAACGCCTCGAAGGAAAAAGTGTTGCAGGCTGAGATCCACTACCGGGTCACGCACAACACAGCACGCTTCACTGTCCTGCTGAACAACATGCGCGTCATGGCCATCTTCAGCTGGATCAGCGAACTTGCTGAGTTTCTCGCTCTGGGTGATGAGCATCCAAGCTTTGCCGGTGGTAAGAATGCTTTCTTGATCAAACACTTTGGACGCATTGCTGCAGTAAAAGCTCTTTAATTCGACCCTCATTAAGTTTGGAAAATCGGATAATTTGGACGTGTTCTCTGGTCCCGGCCAGCAAAGGCATTGTTTAATGGCATCAAACTCTCTTTAATTCAATCTATATGGCCTCAGTGTGGTTGATTCGGACTATTCTCAGAGAACGCCAAGCGCGAAGCGCCGCAAATGTGCAACGCAAAGGGATGAAACCAGCGTTTGCAGACAGCCGAAACAGCCGCGGGCTTTTCCTAAAGGTGTGGTTGCCATCCACAATAGCGTTGTCGCTACAAAATGGGCATGGTTTCAGAGCACGTTTCGGCTTAAAGGAGCACTGACATTAAATTTCAAAGTCGAGATGTGTCCTTCATTCGATTGCTCGGTATGCATAGGTCGTCTTGGCCAAATTTGAATGCCATCCGTCGCGTGGAAGTTATTTTATTTCGAGGGCAAACAGCGTATAAATGCTCAACGGAAAACTGGATGCCCTGCGACATAGACACTAGTGCAACGTGTGAGGTGTGATAGAATCACACCTGTGACATACGCTAGTGATACGCTAGTAACAATGACGTCGACGGTCTGAGTGTGTTTATTGTGGCGCCGACGCCCGGCGATGGTCTCAGTAGTGGCTCTCCTTGCTGTGTTGATCTGTGCGTGCGGTACATCGTGTCGCATCGACTGATTTGTCGTGTGCGAGTGCGAGTGCGAGTGCGATCATTTGGAGCGACACAGTACGTGCCACGATGTCGGGGAGCCGCTGCGTAGTGCGAACCTGCCCGTTGAGGCGCGGAAAAAGCGGAAAGTGCGTGTCCTTTCATGCATTTACAAGCCTCGAACCTCAACGCAGCCAGTGGGTCGCTTGTCGATGTTGACCGCGACGACGGTGAGGACGACGATGTTGACGACAAAGACATGGCTGCACGTGTGCTCCTAGCAGACGAAATGTCAGCGATCTCATCTGGACGTGACGTCACCTTTTTTTGTGGCAGCGGGATCAGCTGGGGAGCGGCCCCGACGCTGCCGCGAGGTAGCGCTACCAGCACTACAATTTGGCGGGTTTTCCTCCCGTTTTGAATCGTGTTCGATACCGGATATATTAATCAACATTACTGGTACTTATTCGTCCCTCCGCTGCATTATGAGTCGAGAATCGTTACTTGGGGGGTCGATAGCTACTGCGGGTGCAAAAAAATCCACATACGTAAATTTGATGTCAGTGCTGCTTTAAGGCATGGGAGTCTTGAGATGCGGTCACAGCGTGAAGTCTCGAATGAAATAAATTGGGGCTTACACTGCTCTTTCACAAAATAAGTGCTAGATTTATGTATTCACCAAGAAAATTAAAGTGCATTGTTGTAATAGACAGCTCTTAATTATTTTCTTGATACTTTCGATAATTTGGCATTTGGTTCATTTGGACAGTTTTTCCGGTCCCATGAAATTCCGAATTAACGAGCCTTTTACTGTATGCGCACACAGAAAAACTTGCTTCCTTTTTCAACTTGGTAGCGTGAGTTTGCCACGCCTCTGTTTGCATTGTTACTGTGTTCTGTGCACTTTCAGCTAAGCAACCCACATCAGCGGATCAGCACATCACACAGAACCTCTCCTCAGCACGACGCATGACCAAGGTAGTGTAAATGTTGCGTATTTCTTACCCGTTTCGCTTCCTCATTAACCTCATTAATTCTGTGTAGCTACATGTCAGCCGCGGCAAAAATAATCTGTTACTGCAAATAGGATGAAAATTGCTCATTACCACAAGCAATCCACTACGTATATATATTAGTTATAGATGCATGCGGGAAAATTATCAAAAACCATCCAATTAATCCTGGCTACAACTTGTTTAACAAAAAGCTTTGTTAAATTTCTTTGATGTCTCCTCCTTGTTAAGAGAAAAATTTACTCTTCTTTTCCTTATCACCTCAATCAAACATGGAATCTGATTTAATTGTGCAGTGCATCGCTCAAGGCCTTTCATGAGGGCACTTACCAATTTTTATGTTTTTTTTATAACATCCGTGTTAACGGCAGCCAACCAGAGATTTCATATGGTACAGTACCCCTTTGACTGATTGTGCGCACTTTTGGTACTACAATTGAACCCCTTTATAAGAGACACTGATGTAACAGACAAATGGGTATAAGAGACACGAGTGTGCTTACTTAAAATAGGGGTTGACAAGAAAATGCATACGTGGTACCCTGCTTATAAGAGACACCTCATATAAAGGACAAGAATTTCTCCACAGTGCATGTCTGTTAAAAAGGGGTTCCACTGTATTTGAATTCTGGTGTGAATTCTGGTGGAGTAAGGGCCCATTCGCACTGGCAACTGGCAGAGGTCGGGGGACTGATTGCAACTGGCAACCAGGAAGCAACTCACGGCAACTAATGTTCACACTTGCTAGCATGACCCACCAAATGCCTACATGGGAATGCCTTACGGTCGGTGCTGTTCATGTCTACTTGCACTTTCATCGCAGAGTAAAACAAGCAGGTGGCTTGTTGCCCCTTATCTGATTGGATTCACAGGCTTTGCGACTCAAAGTTGTGCAGCTGAAAGTTCCAGTGGCGAGTGAATTACACAAAACAGTCGCGTTTCGACTGAAGCAACCAGTCGCACGACTGTTGTGAGTTGCCAGTGTGGATGAGGCCTAGGGTTGAACTAGCAACTCCTGTATGTATCGGACACGACACTTGCTGTGTGCGTCTTGTTTGAAATTTTGATTTCAAGTAACTGCAGCATGTGAGCGTACTAAGCACTTGTGAAGACACCAGAAGGTGCACGATTGGGTAAACCTATGCCTGCATGTGTTCTGTTCATCATTCTCTTTTATATACTATTTTTTAGAGCTGTGCGAATAGCAAAATTTTGGGAGCAAACCGAATTTAAATATTGAAATGTGAGTGTGAATCGAATAGAACATTTTTCGAATATTTATCGAATATTTCTAGAATATTTTTTAAATACTTGGAAGCAAAATTGCAGAAAAAAAAGGTTGGAGGGGATTCCCAAGTACATTCTTATGAGACAGCAAGCGTGAAAGTGTTTCTTTTGGCTTAGGTTGATGAAGCGCTGGCGGGGTGGTGTTTCATAGTTGTCTTATCAAGAATGAGGCAATGCAGAGGCCAAATTGTATATATGTACATGATTTGGGGCAACCAAAGTGTTGACAACAACAGTTTACACTTGAAAGGCAAAGATGCTATTTCCTCAGCCTCTCCTCCTCTTTCAACTTCTGTGGAAGCCCAACTGATGTAGTGGACAAGGGTGTGCTCTCCCTTCGAGTTCAGAGTTTCAAGTTCTGCCTCGGAGACGCCAATATATAAGGAACATCTGAAATTTTGGATGCTAAAAATCTTCGGCGTCCGATTTTTTCGCACTTCCTGCCCAAATTTCAGGTCCAAAACAGTGTTAATTGAGCCCCCCACCTCTGCCACATCTATCATCTCCATGCTTGGAACCAGTGTTTTCTAGAGTCAATACATTTGTGACCGTAGCAGAGCCTGAAAGGCAGCCTTTGCCGCAATACGAGAGTGTGATGGGGTGAAGCATATTGAAAATCTGAAGGGGCCACTGTCAATCGGGCGTTGACTGTATTTGTCTTCAGGAAGTTGGAATAGTTCGAATAGCAAAATTTCAATGCGAATCGAATCGAATAGCAAACACTATTCGAAAAATATTCAAATTTCGAATATTCGCACACCCCTACTATTTTTTTTTGTTGTTGTCTTTTAGCAGTGGCAACAGCAGCTGCAGCAGCCGCCCATTCCAGAGGTTCCTCTGGAACTGAAGTTGAACATGACCGACACCGAAATTGTTGTCGTTGAAGATTCTGCTGCGTGGGACACCAATGCAGTTATATTAAAGGTACGCTGGCTTCCTTTTCTGTACTTGTGTTCCTAGTTATGTTAGACAAACATTTAGAATTTTCAGACATTAGTCTGTACGTCTTGGCTGCCTTTGTTTTGTTAAAAGTAAACTTAAAGTCAGAGGCTTTGGTTCATTAGCCAGGTTCATTAGTGGGCCTATCTTTAATAATGTGCTTTCTCTTAGTCTCATCTGAAGTATCTATTGTATCCTACCTCTCATCCTCTGTCTCTAATCCACATCATTGTTGTTCTCTTAGTGTTAAGTCTGTCATATTTAATTCCATTGCTCCTTGTGTGGCTATCTTTTTCTCAAGCCTCTTTGCTATCCTTCTATATTTTGTCGCATAGTAATGTGTACCTAACTAAGCATTTTTTCTTTTGAAGAGTAGCAGTAAGCTGACAGTCATGACTTATTAGTGCCAGCCATTTTCATTTTCCAGTTTACTTCTGTCTGCATTTGGTTATTTCTTTCCTCTTTACAACCATTCTTCTTATCTTTATCACCCGTTTCTATTCCCACTTAAAAGAGTAGGCAAGCGTTGTGCCTTCTCACAGTGGCTGTGGTCAACCAGTTCCCTGCCTATTTCCCTCTTTTACTTTGTATATGTTTGCATATCAAATAATAATAACACAATAATAATAATAATAATAATAATAATAATAATAATAATAATAATAATAATAATAATAATAATAATAATATTGCACCAACTCATGTTTGTTCTTCTGAGCCGCCACGGTGGTTCTAGTGGTTAAGGTGCTCGACTGCTGACCTGCAGGTCATGGGATCAAATCCCAGCCGTGGCGGATGCATTTTCAATGGAGACAAAAATGCAAGAGGCCCGTGTACTTAGATTTAGGTGCACGTTAAAGAACCGCAGGTGGTCGAAAATTTCCGGAGGCCCTCCACTACGGCATCTCTCATAATCATATCATGGTGGTTTTGGGACGTTAAACCCCAACAATTATTATTATTATTATTATTATTATTATTATTATTATTATCATCATCATCATTGTGTTGGTGGACTAACGGTGTACATGATACTCTGTTTCTGCAGTCAACAGCGGTGCTGTCCTACCACAAGGCACTCACTGAGAGGCCCCTGTCCTGCAACCTTCAAAACTTGGAGGTGTTCTCCGTGCATTCTGGGCTTGGAGGATGACACTGCGTTGTCCATCATTGACCCCATCAGTGTTTACATTGACCTCGTGGAGCGAGACCCCACAGCACCTGGTGAAAAGACCGGGCATGTTTTGCAGGTGAGCATCCATGGCACACATGGCAAGTGCCCATCCTGAATGTAATGTGGCTGGTAGAAAAAAAAGTTAGCAGCTAGACCTTTGAAAGGTGTAGTGAGACTTATTTAAAACTATAGACATTATTCATTTGATCGATAGATCAATCAATCAATCAATCAATCAATCAATCAATCAATCAATCAATCAATCAATCAATCAATCAATCAGTTGCATTTGAAACCAAAAATAGTGCATGATGTATCGAATAATGTTGTAGGTATGAGTTATATAGTTGTCTAATGTAACTTTGTCTCATTGATTTATGCTGCGAAATGTGACATAATTATTGCATCGACAGCATTGCAGATGCAATAATATTTAGCATTGAAGAAGTTGACTTTATTGGGTCACTCCAAGGGTTTGATCACAAGCAAAGATGATGGTGCATTAGTACCTTGTCCAGAACCAGTAATGGAGGGACCGGAAGGATGAATAGTGAAGTGGGTATTTAGAGAATGCAGTCTCGGAACATGCATTCGTAGTGAAAGCGAGGCATGCCATATGTATTTTCTGTAGACAGTGTCAATGACGCATACCCACGATAAAAAGTGAGTGAACGAGAAACTTACAGTATTTAGTTGCCAGGCCGCTAGTCAAGACATTGTCAATTCTCATGCATCCCAGAAAAAGAGACGCAAGGGATGGCAGTACTGGCATCTCTGAAAAGTAATTATGCATCTAACGAGAGCCATGCAGGCAAGTATCTCGCAGTAGTGCTTTGAGTGATAAAAAGGGAGTGCATCCCTTTTGGAGGTGCAACTCAAACCAAAACATGTGAGAACGCTGATTTTCAAGTGCACAAGCATGGGCATGAGCATGCAGCAATAACCTAGGTGAAGTTGAAATACTCCCAGTCTACCTCAGTGGCAGCCACCTAGAGTGAAACGAAAAATCAGTTATGGCAAACTATTGAAAGGGAACAGCGCAGTAAGAATTCTCACTAAAAGTCATGGGAAGTTGTACCACCTCCATACTATGCTAGGTGATGCTTCATGCTGAATTAATGTTCACAAGTGCTCCAATTGGGGCTAGTTTGTATGGACATACTGAAGGGTAATGATGCGTCGCAGAGGTGCACACAGATGAGTAACCACAAGAACACCGTGTCCGTTTCAGGTTCTTGTGGTTATTCGTCTGTGTGCACCTCTGTGGCTCATCATTACCCTTCAGTATACCTCCTGAAAGAAAGTTTAAATGTCTTCAACATTCAGTCACTGCTCTGTGTGTATGGTCATGACCATTTGAGATTTGTTTTCGCCATCTTACATGCATGGTGGCAGCTTCCAAAGGGCTAAAGGAGAGAAAAAAAAGACCTGGCAGTTTTTTGTTTCAAGGCATGGTGGGCAACATTGCATAGAATGTGCAACAAAGTGTGTGCTAGGGAACCGGTATGCCTGCACTAATCGTAATTGCATTGGTTTGTGTAATAGAAGGTGACATACTGTAAAAATTCTCTCACTTACAGGTGGGGACGATGAACCTCAACCTGAGGCTTTCTTACAACGATGTCAAGATGTTCCTCAGGATCCTGGATTCAATACCAAAGCAGTTGCTACTTGGTGGCAGCAAAATGGACTGTGAGTACATGTGTATACTTCAATTGAGTCCTCTGCTGTCGATCATGCTGCCTGGGCAAAATGTGACTTTTAGCTCAAATTGTAGAACAGTGGGGTTTATACGATGTGGGTGGTGGTGGTAGGCATGGTTAGGCATTGAAGAGCAGAGAGGTGGATAACATGGCAAATCTATTTTGTGAAAGCCTGCAAGGTGAAGGAAAATTCATGAAATTTTAATAAGTATCATTCACAAATTTGTAGCATGAAGCTCCAAAGCAAGTCCGCATGAAACCATTTTGCAAGAGATGGTAGTTAGGCATGTGCAAATATTCGAACACTGCACAGTATTCGAATTCACTTCAAAACGGATTTAATTATTGGAAATTTCGAAGTATTCGAAAACCACCAATAGACGCATATGAACTGCATGTAACCCCCTGTAAAAGTTGTTTCACTGCAGTGGAGGGGTGCTATAGCGTGAATGCACCTATCCAGGAAAAATCCGCACTGCCATGAAGCTCGCCTTCGAGGTTAAATGAACGTATTACCTTCACATCTATCATCATTTTTCAAGTTTAAAAGCTTGTCATACCGGCTTATATGCTCTAAGTGTAGTAAATTTTAAAACGTAACATATTTTACAGGTTATCACTTGCATTCTACTGAAAGTTGAATCCTGCTACTATTCAAAGTTGCTTCCACTTTTTTTTGAACCAGAAAGAATGACATTTGTACATGCCTTGTTTAAATTTAAAAAAATATTGTGCAGGTTTGTTAGGTCATAGCAAATATGCTCATTTTTCTTTGCAATATGTGATATATACTTATGAATTCGATTCAAAATTATTTGACCAAATCACTTTTTTGTTTTGAACGCTTCGAACCTAAAATTTACTATTTGCACATGCCTAATGGTAATGTGCCCAAATAGGTTGGTGTTAATGATGACATCATAGGTTCACGGTAAGGTGTGGCACTGTATTATTGTCATGAGCATTGGTATCATTAGGGCTCGGTGGCTGTGTGAAGACTGCATACAGGCCAAGGATTGCTTGGTCAATGAGAACTCGGTCGTCTGTTATAGTGGAGTGGACGCAAAAGCCTCACTTGCACAAATTGTAATGGCGCACGGCATGTGTAACATTTTTTGTCAGTAGCATTCTATGGTGAGTCGATTGAAAAGTTACGTGTGGAACCAAAAGCTTCTCTGAACACCACTTAGACCCAACATCCTCTAGAAGAATCAAAGTCTGGACTCAGCAAAAGGTAAACCTGGGAAGAAAACAGATAATATTTGGAGTTTTACGTGCTAAAACCACCATAAGATTAGGAGAGAGACCGTAGTGGAGGGCTCCTGAAATTTCGACCACCTGGGGTTCTTTAACGTGCACCCAAATCTGGGCACATGGGCCTATAGCATTTTCGCCTCCTCTGAAAATGTGGCCACTGTGGCTGTGATTCGATCCCGCGACCTTCAGGTCAGCAGTCGAGCACCATAACCACTACACCAACACGTCGGGTGGGAAGAAAAGAAGGTAAAGAATATTCATGTATGGAATCCTAATAGTATGCAATACATTAAGCAGATCTGTATGCATGCATTGTCTTTAATCATGCTGCAACAACAGTGCAAGAACCACACTGATTGCCATATGACATTACAAAATTCTTCAACAGTTCCCGTTCCGGAAGGTTCCACTTACCTTCTTTTTTTTCTCTCTCTCTCTCTTTCATTTTTCTCGATGCAGCTGCAAACATTGACAGTCTTCTGGAGATGGGTTTCTCCAGGGATGACTGCCTGCGCAGCCTTGAAGCCTGTGGGGGGCAACATCGACGACGCTGCACTCTGGCTCACTCAGAATGCCATGGCTACCAGCTTTTGCCTGAGCACTGCGATGAGCACGTCTCAGACGGGCATTGCCAAGCAAGACATAGTTGTGTCTGCCGTTGAACTCAAGGTCTCCTACTTCTGTCTCTGCATCATTGACGATTGCATGGATGCTGATGTGCCACTGCTGGAAATTGATCTCAGGGGTGAGTGACGGGCGATGCGGGTACTCGTGCTTTCTTAGAGAATGAAGTGAATCAGTGAATTTTGAAGTGCTTCTTTTCCTTTCCTTTAACATTTTTCTTCTTTCATGAGAGATACTAGATATTACTATGACTGTTTTATATTTGAATTGTAAAGAAATAGGAGCTCCTTCACTCTGATGATTGGCAGATTTCACACAACTCATTGCAACTGGCAATCAGGAAGCGATTTATGGCAATTGATGCTCATTCTGGCTGGCACAACTCGCCAATTTCCACACGGGAATGCCTCGCAGTTGGCGCAACTCATGTTGGCTTGTACTGTCATTGTCTTGTAAAACAAGCAGATTTACTGTTCCTCTGCATATGATTGGTTCACAAGTTTTGCTACTGCAGTTGTGTAACTTGTGAACCAGTGGCTGTAACAATTTGCTATGTGGAGAAACATTCCAACAAGGCATTCTGGCAGTACTAACATACAGTATAACCTGGTTGTTGACAGCGAAGTTTGAAAAGCTAAGAACCAAAAAAAATATATATACATATATATTAGAGCTGTGCAAATAGCAAAATTTTGGGTGCGAAGTGAATTAAAATATTGAAGTGTGAGTACGAATCGAACAGAATATTTTACAAATATTCTCGAATATTTCTGGAATATTTTTCGAATAGTTCGAAGCGAAATTGCAGAGAAAAAATTGGAGAGGATTCCTAAGCATATTTTTATGAGATAGCAACATGAAAGTGTTTCTTTTAGCGAGGTTGATGAAGCAGTGGCGGGGTGGTGTTTCATAGTTGTCTTATCGAGGATGAGGCAATGCAGAGGCCGAATTGTATTTGACAACATGATTTGGTGCAACCAAAGTGTTGCCGCCAACACTTTACACGTGAGAGGCAAAGATGGTATTTCCTCAGCCTCTTCTCCTCTTTCAACTTCTGTGGAAACCCAACTGATGTGGCGGACAAGGGTGTGCTCCCTTTGAGTTCGGAGTTCCATATCTGCATCGTAGATGTTAATATATCAGAACATCTGAAATTTTGGATGCTAAAAATTCAGCGTTCAATTTTTCAGACTTTCTCCCCAAATTTCAGGTCCAAAACAGCATTAATTGAGCCCCCCACCTCTGCCACATCTATCATCTCCATGTTGGAACCAGCGTTTTCTTGAGTCAATACATTTCTGACCGTAGCAGAGCCTGAAAGGCAGCTTTGCCGCTATACGAGGGTGTGATGAGGTTAAGCGTATGAAAATCTGAAGGGGCCACTTCCAATCTGACGTTGACTCTACTTGTATTAGGGAAATTCGACCGTAGCGGAGCCTCAAAGGCAGCTTTGCCGCAATACGAGAATGTGATGAGGTGAAGCATATTGAAAATCTGAAGGGGCCACTGCCCATCGGTCGTTCTGGTGTGAATCGAATCGAATAGCAAACACTATTCGAAAAATATTCGAAATTTCGAATATTTGCACACCCCTAATATATATACTATATATATGCAAGGGTCTCTTCCTCTATATCTAAGACAACTTGAAAGCGAAAGCTCCACTGGCAGTGCATTTAAGACTGCAATGAGCAGTTTGGCTCGGCGTGTCTCACTCCAGCTGAGTCGTTCTTTTTTTGCCCCACTCCTTTTTCAAATGAACGTGGCATCTTGCTTGTCTTGACAATAGATGTGGCTGCGCTTGTTTCTGCAGAAACCTACATCTCTCAGGAACTCTCAAAAACGTTCAGCGGAGAGTCCAAGTTTTTCTTCAGCATTGGCTACTACAACAGAGCACTTTCAGGATGGGAGCCCATCATTGAACCATGGAGGTAAGCACGTTTTTTGTAACAACAATGAGTTTTCATCACATATTTTTCTCATGGAGGTTGGATTGGGAATGGAACATTCCAACTGAACCTCGTTGTACATTTGAAACAGGTGCAATTGCCAATGGGAGGCTGCTTTTGGAAAGACAGGCCTTGCAAAATGTCACTTCAAGATAAACGGTAGGATTTTTTATCTTTGATTTGTTACCTAAATGTTTTATGCATTGCTTAGAATCTGAAATGGCCTTTGTATGACATCGGGTGTCCAAAGTTAGGTTTTTTGGTTTTGTTAAAATTCAGTGCTGGGAGGCACGTGAAAACCACCTTTGCGGATAAGTTATGTAATGAGGGGGGACACAAAGTCAGACAATAACTATCACTGTCAGCCGCCCAATTAACTAAGATTGAATAATTAACTTTCCACTGAGGGCAGCAAGCGGGCATGTTTGTATTGAAAAATAGGAAGCAGTCACGTTTATACACTGTTACACTTGGCAGAATTCTTCTAGCATGTCTGTGCCCCGACATATCCCACGGAAAAGTTTAATCGTGGTTTGCTTGATTACGCATGCAAGGCGGAGTTGATCGGCGCAATGTTCCTCCTTGATGTGACGAGCAGTCATTGCTTGCTATCACCAGCCGGTAGCAAAAGGGTAATCGTTATTATATTTGCCTATGCCTCCAACCCGTTGTCAGATTAAACGCTGCACGCAACTGCCGCGGCCCATCGGGGAAAATGCTATCGCCAGTACTCAATGTCTTGCATGCGTAATCATGCAAACCACGATTAAACTTTGTAGCGGGGTATCTCGGAACACAGGCATGCTAGAAAAATTCTTCCAAGTGTAACTGTGTAGAAGCTCGACTGCCTTCAACTTTTCAGTACAAACATGCCCGCTTGCTGCCCTCACTGTAAAGTTAATTATTCAATCATAGTTAATTGGGTTGCTGTCAGCGATAGTTATTGTCTGATTTTGTGTCCTCCTCAATACATAACTTATCTGCAAAGGTGGTTTTCACGTGCCTCCCAGCGCTGAATTTTAACAAAACCAAAAAACTTAACTTCAGACACCCGGTATACTTGTGCAATAGGCACACTCACATAGCTGTGTTGCCAGGTTTAATATTAATGATATTACAGTAGACTCTTGGTAAATGGAACCTCAAGGGACCAGGAAAATATGTTCCATTTAGCAGGAGTTTCGTTTACTGAGAGATGAACAGGGGCGCAGAATACCAGTACTAAACCAATCATATCAGAGACAGTTGTTCTATTTAAGCAGCAATTCTGTTTTGACAGATTTCCGTTTACTGAGAGTCCACTGTAATATCAATCCTGCAATAGCAATCTCCAGTCTTATTTGTGCGTTGCATTTAAGAGTTGAAAAGGGCTGTCTTCCTATGAAGAAGGCACCCTTTCCACTCTTGGTGCCTTTTCACCGCAATACATTGCGTATATACCTACTTGACTGCACAACACTTTACCGCAGTGAATCTCTCGAGGACCGGGATAATGCAACGCTTTGTAGACCCCCTTCCTTTCTGCACTTTGAAGCCGTCGACAAGAATGACGAGGTTGGATTCAGCACCAATGCTGGCAGTGGTGAATCGTTTCAATGAAAAACACTGCACCGAAGCTTGGTAGTGAACATCGAAGCAACTTGCAACTTGCTGCTTGGTTGCATAGCGCGCAACCAAGCAGCAAGCTATGGCTGCCAGAAGACTGGCGTGCAAGAGTGCTAGTTCGAGGCTCCGAGGAAATCAATGGAGTGATGGCGATGGTTTTGACTAATGCCATTTTGGGCTGCAATTACACCAAAAGAGTCAGAAAAATCGGACGTCGAATGATTCCGTCATCTGATATTTCAGACGTCCTTATACGTTAACTTTATGGGGTGTACTGTAGGACTGAAATGTTAAGTCAGAACATTTGGTATAATGACTGGTTTGCGCAAGTTCTTGAGAGCACTTTGTCAAGTCGCTATGAAAGTGGCTGCTAAATATAAGGTTAGCTCAGATGTAAATGTTTGAGTCAAAATTACACCAATGCGACACAAACTGGAGATGGTGGAAATTAAAGCACTTAGCCCTAAATTGTTTCATTTCAATCTGTGAGCTCTGGCCGTGGCAGTGCTTTGAAGGCGTCCAGATTATCAGGCATGTCTAAAAAATTGGTTGTTGGGTGTGCACATTTTTGTATATTTTTCTTTTTTTTACCATGTCAATCATTGTTGACTTACTGTCTCAGCAATCACAATATGACATTATGACATGGTGCTCCTCTTCTCTTCCTCACCCAGCTGAGGACGTCCTAAAAGTGAACATCACCACTGCATTGCTGGACCTGTACCAGAAAGTGAAAGCGTCTTGGGCTACTGATTTCTATCAGCTCTTTTCAGCTGAAAAGTGAGTTGGCAGCTTGTTCATTTATGGCCGTGGTGGCATTATAGCATATCATAGTCCCATATTGTATTTCAGACATAACTCTCCCTGTGAAGCTCGAAATTTTTTTTTGTTTTGTGTGCATTTTGTGTACTAACTAGTGATGCAGAACTATCGGTAAATGGACTATCGATAGTATCGATAGTTCTTTCTTAAACTATCGATACTATCGATAGTCCATTTACCGATAGTTCTGCATCACAACGGGGCACCCATACACAGAACAAATAACAGAAAATATCGACAGTTTTTTTTTTTAACCAACGATAGTGTAAAGAAACTATCGATAGTACGAGTATCGGTAAACAATCGATATTATCGAGAGTGCAATCAATAGTACCATCAGGAGTATTGCGGCTGATAGTATAATCAATAGTGTTGTGAGTAATTATGCTGTTGTTGGACGGCGATATTGCCAAATGATTTGCGATAGCCTACTATCAGCAGTACTCCGTTCGCTTAATTTATGAGCACTCTTCTGGTGAAAGAAATAAATTATTGCCGCAATCAAAATGCCAGAATATGTCCATAAATAAATTCGGATTCAAAAGTAACCAGTTACAACTTACAGTTAAAAACTTAGCTTTTGATATTTTTATTTTGAAATCCCAAAATGCAATCTAAGTTTGAAGCCGCGCAGTTCCGCCACATGGGATGACTTCCTTTCTGCTAAAGCTGAACAGTTCAGCTTAATAATGTCAGCTAATCATTCTCCTGAAGGAACGCAAGCATGTCAACTTTCTTGC
This sequence comes from Rhipicephalus appendiculatus, assembly GCA_030522465.1. NCBI lineage: Eukaryota > Metazoa > Arthropoda > Arachnida > Ixodida > Ixodidae > Rhipicephalus > Rhipicephalus appendiculatus. The sequence continues at coordinate 2,312,802 of JALIZH010012893.1, forward strand.
CCTTCTGCCTGCTTCTCCTGCTCCGCCATATACTACAACGCATTGGAAGAATAAAGTTTATGCTTCAATGAGTACGCACGGTTGATTTTATACTATTGATTGTACAGTGGTGAACTCTCATGTCTAGAACGAAGGAGCGTCGTGCTCAGAACTGCACGGGCGACATCTGCAATCGTAAATACGCCACACCTGAGCATGCGCGGTGCCAACGGCGTACGTGCGTTGCATTTTTTATCCTTGTTCATCACTGCGAATGCAACAACTTCTTTGGCCGTCGAAAGCACTCTGAACTGTTAAAAGAAAAAAAAAAGTAAAAAAAAACCCGAAGTCCACCGTTCTCGGTATTATACGGTACCACGAATCGAGAATAAGTTCACAGTATAATAGGAGCCAATCCGAGCGACTGCGTTTTTTTTTCTTTCTTTTTGGCGCACACAGTTGACAGTGCTTCTGATGGCCAAAGCAATTATCGCGGTCGCAGCGATAATCAAGGACGGAAACTGCAAGGCGGGCCCATCATTGGCGCCGCGCATGCTCAGGAAATTGGCCCGTTTCTAACTGCAGATGTCGCTCGCGCTGTTCCGAGTACAACACTCCATCGTTCTAGACATGTGTGTTGACCACTGTACTTTCAAACTTACTATCGATAGTGCTTTCGATAGTTTCTTGTACCATCGATAGTTTGATAGTGGCTCAACTATCGATAGTATCAATAGTACCATCGATAGTTCTGCATCACTAGTACTCATGGCCACTCATATAAATCACTACCTTCCTGCTCACTAATTTTTCAAAGCTGTGTACCTTTGTTTCACTGATAAGTTTCAAATTTCACAAAGCAAATGTGGCACATGACCACTCTTATTTGTTTGCCATTCGGTGACAAACACGAGGAAGTTTGGTGGCCAGATGTTTTAGTTCAAGCCATGGAACATGCGATATCCTTTTTTGTTTGTCATGTGGCTATGTGAACTGAATTTGCCTGGTGTACATGGTAGGCAACAGAATGATGTCTATTTTTTAAATCCTATTAGAAATATGAAAACTGACAGTAATTTAATTTTCATGTTTGTGGTTGCTGCTGACTCTATTAAGAACATGGCTGCTTGTGTGGCATCCACTAGTTTTGTTTTATTGGACAACTTTTTAACGCAATTCTGAGCATTGCATTGGGAATTACAGGAACTCGGAGAACAGTGATGCAGCCGGCCAAGGAGAGACACCGGTCAGGCGCCGTTCCCCCTTCGTACCTTTTGCCATCAAGAACGACCTTGGTGTCGCTTTCCGCTTTACTGCTTTTGTCTCTGGCTACATTTAGGTATGAACATTTTTTCTTATGTGTCGTTCTAACGCTATCATTGCAGTGGAGCATGATTTTGCTTAAACATGGTTGTGTTGTACGGCTGTGCTTCTCAAAATGGGGGCCTCAAATAGTGTTTTAGGGTTTTGTGAGAGGCCAGAACGAATCCAATCTCATTCCGTTTGACCCCGCTAACGCATAAAATTTGTTGATTTGGAGGAGAAATTTTGTATTGCTTTTTGTGTTTGATGAAGCCATCGCATAACCACATCTGCACTTGGTAATCCATGTACATAGAGACACTCACATTGACAAGTCATGCAACACTCATCATTGTGTGAGTTGAAGGCGTAAATTGGCCACACTGATCTCGTTTTAATTCATTATTGCGAGCCTAGTTTATAACATGTCATCAGCAAATGACTCTGAAGCTTTTTATGCTGAAAGCACCAATGAATGACAATATGGTCGTTCAAATGGAATTTTGGAACAACCATGGGGAGTGTTCACACACTTTCCTTTTTTGTGGCTCGTGCGCCACTGTTCACTGGTTATGCAGGTACAGAAATGCCTGCCCTCAAAAATAAGAGGAGAAAACAGTCTTCTTTCTTTCCCTAACATTTTTTTCTTACTTTTCATATGTCTATCGCCCACAACAGCTAAACTTTGTTGTTATTTCAGTGGCAAGAAGGACGAAGCCTCCACTTCCAGGTTTGACTTGGAAGGGACGTTGAACCTGGTCAGGTTGTGCCTTTCACATTTGAAGGAAGAGGCAAGATCAGACATCAGGTGATCGCAACTTCTTAGCTGTATGGCAAAAGTGGTTGCCAATTCAGATGTTATTCAAACTCGTTTGCACTTTAGGTAACTGGATGGTTTCCAGGTTGTCCCAAGTTTTGAAGTATCAAGTGAAACAATGGGTGAAGGCTAGCATTTTTAATACGTATACTTTTTTTTCAGGGAAGAATTACGTTGGATTATAGTTTTATTTCTGCACGAAGTCATCACGACAATAATTTCTTTCGTGTGTTACGCATATGATGCGCCATGTGCACAGTCATGATTGTATAATTTAAGTGTGCACAGAATAGACAAAGACGAAAGGAAGCAGACAAACAAGCGCTGCTTGTTTTCTTTCTGTTCCTTTCATCTTTGTCCTGTGCTCACTGAAATTATCCCATCATGAGTTTCTACCAACTTGCCTAATTTTATTACTTTTACAATGTGCAAACTTTTAGCTGGATGTATGTAAGACATATCTCATAAATGAGGCCCTAGCATCTTTCTTGGTAGTGTTGTGTAAATTTGTCAGCAACAGCACATTCATTGTCTGTGGTTTAACACTATGGGTTCATGATTAACAAGCACAACACACACACGCATCTGTTCAAATCCTCTTCATCCAGGTTTTGTTACATATGTAACTTTGTTGGCATACCGCAAAACACATGTAGAGCTGTTTCATGGCACATGTCAACCACTGCACATACATGACATAACATGTAAACCTTCTTTTCAGCTTTTTGCATTCACGAGACACTTTGACAGTACCCGTGTTGCTGTTCAGTGTCCATGGTTACTTTGCTTGACTCTCTTTCTCTCTCCCCTTACATTCCCTTTTTTTTTATGCCACCCTCCTATGCTGGGCAGCCAATCGAAACTATATACGATTAATCTCCCTGCCTTTCATATGCATTCTGTCTCTCTTTTCCTGTAATGATGAGATGACAAATTTTCAATATACTTAGTCATTGTTGTGCTGATGTTCATTGCTTGCTGGAATGTTACCCGCCGTAGTAGCCCAGTAGCTATGAAACCATTTTGAAATAAGTTGTATTGAAAACTCAATATGGTTGAAATTCTTTCCAAACCTTCAGTAGCGTAAATTTTTTGTCCGCATTTCACTCTTTCCTTTCGTGTTCACGTGACGCAGGATTCTCACGAGTTGAGGATGCACCGGCTGGTACTGAAGATTCCAGGTTACACCCAGCTTGAACCAGTGTCTGTGGAAAAAGTGGGTGTCTACTTCAAGTACGCGAGGCCAGTAGAGCGTCAGGTGAGTCAGCTTGCATGTCCGTCTATATCTGCGTTATTCATGTTTTGCCCGTCTGTGCCCGTGTAATTTTTTTTCTTGCTTTTTTATTTCTTCAAAACAGCACCGCGCTTCCGGCACAACACGCGTGCTGTTCAATGTATCTCTTGATGGCAATGCTCGGAAGCTGATCACCGTGCAGTCAGCTTTGGTGATCAAAAACAAAGTGGAGAATGCAGTGGACCTGAAGCTAGAAACTGTCGGAGGTAAGTGGCAACATTGTGATACTATGCCTAGGCATGCTATTGCAGTAGAATACTTTTTGTTTATTGATCTTGATGAAATGTCCTTCCTGGCACCTGTGCACTTATGCGGGCCATAGTAATACTGTAAAAGCTCATTAATTCAAACTCGAAGGGGACTATAAAAATGTTTGAATTAAGCAGAGTTCGAATTAGCGGTATGGCGCTAGAATGAGCAGGCATCGCACCCACTGATTGGGCTGCCCCAAGAAGCCACCTTTGGACTCGTTATCACTAATTAGGCGCTACTACACGTTTGTGGCGGATGATTTCGTAAATTAAGTTCATGGAGCTTTAACAGCGAAACAGAATTAATTGATCACACAGTGATACGCCAGAAACAAGCGCCAACATGCATTCCTGTGAGCAGTGAGCCTTAATGTTGAAATGTATGACGGTCTATTCAACCCTCGATATACCGAACCCGGATATAACGAAATATCGGTTATAACGAAGTAAATGAAGAATACTCTTGCAACAGGTATAGTGTTAAAATTATACCTTTATAACGAAATTTGGATATAACGAACTTATTTTCGTGTAAGATGCAACTTCGTTATTCGCCTCGAGATCTTGGAGTGGCGCCCTCTCGCGTGTGACGTCAGGGAGAGGACTCGGATGCAGCTCTTCGCGCGCGCGTTCGCTACGTGAAGGCTGCTCGACGCTGCCAGCCTGTCTATCGCGCTCGAGTTATTGAAACATCGGTGGGCGAGTTGATAAAGCAGTTTGTTCTGAATGTTCAAGCAAAATGCCCATTGAATTCGAGCGGAGTTGCCGTCAGGAGCACGTTCTGTGTCGATTTCTCCTGTTGTCGTCTGCTAGCCATCCATGTGTACATCTGCTTCTATGGTGAATTTTTCTTTTCGCGACTGTTCTATGGCCGTGGCGCACTCAAAATGACTTTCCTGCCCGTTTTCGATAACTGACTTCGGCGTTCTGGCTTCAGCTTCCATGTCTGCGTTAAAGCGCAATAAATGTATACCGCGTGCTGCGCGTGTTCGGTTGTCAAACCTGCTCCTTCGGTTCGTGATGTTATCCATGTCTGCGTTAAAGCGCAATAAATGTATACCGCGTGCTGCGCGTGTTCGGTTGTCAAACCTGCTCCTTCGGTTCGTGATGTTATCCATGTCTGTGTTAAAGCGCAATAAATGTATACCGCGTGCTGAGCGTGTTCGGTTGTCAAACCTGCTCCTTCAGTTTGTGATGTTATTCAAATAAATTAAGTGGCGTTACCGGCCACAACGTTTGATTAAATACACATTTTTAGCAGCTGCTGTGTAAGCGCCTCGTAAGTACTTTAAATTGAAACATGAAATAAACAGGGTGAGTCTAAAGGGGATGTACGACGGGGATATGAAATATCGGTAGGTTGTCCGGAGTGATTTTCTTTTGTTTTTGTTCTATTTTTTGCAACATATTTTAATCCTTACGTTAATAAATCGACGTTTGTTCACTCGTTCACGGTGTCTGAAAATACGCTGAACAGAATTAGTGTAATCATACTAACGTTGATAAATATAAAGCTTTCGCATCGAAAGATGTATTTGCAATAAAATACTGTAAATCAGTCTCAGCGGTCGGCTCCTGATGTGGCTTGGTGCAATCACTGTACTAAAGAGACTCGAGTTCCTATGCATTTGCCTAAGTTGACTTGAAGGCGAAAGCCATCTTTTTCTTGAGTCGATGTATTGTTCCTTCGCCGCCCCCCCTTCGAATGCTTTCTGGACGTAATGTGGTTTTGCATTGCAGCTTTCTACACATCACCTGGTTTTGCATCGCCTCCGAGATCGGCCCACCAATCACGGAGGCAATGCAAAGCGACAATGTCATGTGATGGCGTAATCATGTGACATGACGTTATGATGTCACAAATTTTGTCGGTCTGGGATGTCATGATGACGTGATCATGTGATGAATTTTCACATCACTCGTGTTGACGCGGGCACGCGGGACGCCGACGGTCAATTTTCGCAATTTATGTGGAATCTAAGGCTCCCACCTTAAAATATTCAATTTTGTTACAGCACGGTAAAGAATCACAATAATCAGCCACAGGGGCCAAAAGAATGGTGGGAAAGAGCTCTCTTCCTTCTCTTCCTGGACACATTCGCTGATTTTTCCTAATGTTTACGAAGCTGTACTATCGGTGTCAAGTGAAACGCGAACACTGCAGCGGATCTCGTTGCCCAAGCATTAGAAATATAGTGCGCGCCATCCTGTCATGACCACTGGCAGGCTCGCACAGTCGACTAGGCAGCACTGCGTGATCGAAAACATGAATGCGGCTCATGAACGTATCTATCTCTAATCATAAGAGTCGAACTGTACCACGCGCACCACTGCTGGCGTTTCATTCCGAGCGATCTTATTTGCATCCAGCTGTGCTAGTGGTCCGCAATAACCCGCTGACCGATGAACTTATCGATTTCATTTTGTCGGCTGTCGTGTCTGCACAAGTCCACATGACTACAGTTGGGAGTGGAGCGTGAATTTCCGTTCATCTCAAGTCTGTTTACACAACGCTGATTTTTGCGAATAAGCCGCAAAATTGATCGCGCTGCGATTTCAAAACAGCGGAGACTCTCTTTAACTCACTTGGCGCGGGCGTTCGCGCTTTCACGTAAGCTATTTCAACGCCATCTAGCCCAGTGAGTGACGCTACGAACTCGGGGGCATGAACCTGACCGCGATGGCTGTCGGTATACAGAAGATATGTTAAATGTTAACGTTTCTTAAACTCCTGTAATGCTAGCAGTAATCTCAAGAAATATGATTCGAAGAAAATGCAGCTAGTAGTCGAGGAACGCCGTGCGACGCGAGTGAACTATAACGAAAATGCTGCTGTTTTAGCCAGAGCGTAGCAGACGACAAAAGCCGAATCCCCGCCCTTGCGTCACCGGAGCGCCGTTCGCCGCGCCGCCATCGGTCGCACACGAGGCGAATAAAGAAGTTTGAGTGTATTTATTCTCCAAAACACGTGTATTTGCATGACAGAGTAAACGCAATCCAAATTAAAAGTAATCAGTAATTTGTATGTGCTTGCGTTTCTTCTGTTGTGACTCCATGAGCATCGTTTGCAACTTGCCCAAGTGCTGCAACACACCGTCTGAATTCTCATTGGCGGAGAAATGCTGCTGTTTCGTTGTTTCGCACCTCTAGTAGATTTGGTTTGGTTTGGTTTTGCAACACAATGTGATCACTCTGGGCTGATTTTGGCGAAGAGTGATGAAAAACAGGGGCTTCCCAGTTCAAATGAATCCATTGTGGATACCGACGCATCCGAATTATTGGGAATTTTTCCCCCATAGAAATACACAGAGGGCTGTGCCGGGACCAGGGCGTCAGTTCAAATTACCGAGTTCGAATTAACGAGCTTTTACTGTACAGAATTGCTAATGTTAAGCGACAGGGATGTGAAGAAGAAACATGGGACCATGCTATACTTCACTTGAATTTTCTTGCATTCAACATGTAACCATATAACAGAAACATGCTCATCACATGCACACAGTAACCCCATTACATATCACTAGTATCTAATGTGGTCCTGTGTTCCTCCTTCTCCGTATCCTTGTCCCTTTACGCTTTTAATCATGCTTTGTTGTGCTCGACACCAACTAGCCCACCACCTTAACTTTTATGAGCCAATCTTTTGGCCGTTCTATAAAGCTGTGACCAAGGCTACTTCGTAAATGGACCTCTTGTTTATTTGTTGTAGTGCGGCCGTACCAGATCTGCCTGCAGCCCAAGTGCACCACCGCGGTGCCCCTGCCGTACGTGTTTGCGGACATGTGGGTGCGGCCGACCATCTCTCTGATTGCATATTCTGCCCTGGAGTGGCAACACGTAGCCGCCAAGCAGCAGGGAGGCAGCTACTCCATCACGTGCTGCCCGATACGCAACGATGCTGCCGTCTTCAGGTGCGCACAAATCACTGAAAACCATCTGTAACGTTCACTGTGGCACCATTTACATGGAAGGAGGGTCATTTCTGGTAGAAGCAAATATTTCTTTAAAATGTGGCTGTACAGCTTTATTAGACAACTTTTCAGTTAACTAGACAACTTTTTTGCAATCAGGAAGCATGAGCGTTCCACCGATTTGCAGTTGTTCCAACCCAGATGTAGTTACACGGTTTTGGTTGTCATGGAGAAAGAGCACTCACATGAACAAATGCAGAGGAGATGAAGTATTTTAGAAACCTTTTCTTTGTTCTTGAAATGAAAACTCTCTAGCTTCACTGCGTGGTTGATCACCACAAACACTGTTTTAGTTAGGTTCCTCGACGTGTATTTTTTTAGTGCTCTCATGTGAGAATGTTTGCTAATCATTAGAAAGTGCGAATACGTAGTATTTGCCTCTTTGGGACTTTAAGTCATCTTTGGATTTGTTAAACTCGTGCAATTTCGTTCTTTCTGTAAAACACATGCAGAGAAAATGTTGCCATCCCCCGAGTGCTTACGCTGTGAAAAACAAATATGAACTTCCTTTGTTCCAGCAAAATGTTTGTCCCAATGAAATCAGACGCTGCTAGGTTTAGTAATCAGCAGTTGAGAAAAAGAAACTGTTAAAAAAAAATTCTGCAACGAGAAAGAATCTAATTGCACACAAACGAAGTGGATATGGGCGCTTTCAGGCATGGGACCATAATGATTATTTCCACATGCTGAGAGGGGCCCGACAAACAACTGAAGATTGTTAAATCTATATACAGAACCTATGTGAGAGAGACACCCACTGTGGTAGCTCAGCATGTAAGGTGTGGTGTACGCTTGAGGTCATGGGTTTGATTCCCGGCTGTGGTGGCCATGTTTTGAGCGAGGAAATGCAAAGAACACCTGTATATTTAGATTTGAGCACACATTAAAGGACCCTTAAAGAACCCCAACTGATTTAAATTATTTCGGAGTCCCTCACTACGGACGTGCCTCATATCATGGTTCTGGCATGTAAAACCTCAGTATTTAATTGGGTATCTCTTACAACCTGCGAGTTGCTCTGGGATGCTAGTCTCCATAATTCGATTTTATTTCAGCATCATTTATCTAAATGCTTGACCATTTGTGACATGCTGAAGTTATTATGTCTGTGAGCAAATAAAAATATTATAGGAAATGCAAAAATTTACATTTGATATATCATAGCGGCTTACCCTTTTGTGCTGAACGTAAAGGCGTTTCGTGAGATGTAAAGTTGGTAAGAAAGCTAATCGTCATATTTGCATCGCTGGTTCAAATGCATAGACCTCAAGTAATCTTGGAACAAATTCAAGACCTTGTACTGCTCAAGGGTCTGCAGCCTCTGTCATGCTAAGCTGAAAGTAGCTTTTTTTCTTGAAGTAGCACTGACATAAAGGGTCAATGAATGCTGAAAGCAGGTCTGCTTGCGATAACAAAGCTGTCAAAATGAGCCGTCTCATATCTCAATGATGTGACAAATGGTGCTGTGTATAATTGTCACATGGTCGTGATGGTGAAGAAGGTAAAGTGGCAGTCGGGATGTTATAATTGGAAGTCTTTATTGGATGAACTAGTGCCCAGGAAATTAAATAGTCAAAGTACAAGTAATACATGCTGTACACTGATGGCGGTGATCACTAGAGGCCGGATTTTTAGGCACTTAAAAAGCGCGTGTTAGGCGCCAAAAATAGGCAGGCAAAACACAGTTTCAGGCTTCCAAAATCTTAAATATAGGCACAATAAATTTTTACACAAATTCAAAATATTTGAAACAAAGACGTACGCGACCTGTATTTACGACAGAAAAGCAAGAAATGTTATTGTTCACGATGACACATAGGCGCCAACAGTTGAACATAGCCACGCAATTGTCCTTTTTGCCGCACGGTTCGTAGAACACAGTCTCTCCTTTTATTCTCTGTCATGGTGAGCAAAGTGTCCACCGTGGAATCGACACAGTCGTGCATCTCTTTATTTTCGGCATGCACAGAAACAGGTAGTTAGACCGCTAAAAAACCAGAAGGGAGGGATGCCTCGTATTGGCCGGGTCTAATCGCGTAGGGTCAGTTGCTACTCTGTCGACGATAACCTTTAAAGGGCCTCTCACCAGGTCTCAGCATTTAGAACTTACAAGTGTTCTGCATGAACTTGGCGCTCACGATCATGTCTGCCAAGATTTGCAACGTTACGCGTTGCAAATCTTAGCAGGCGTGATAATCAACGTCTACATTTCATAGTAGACGTTGACTTGCTCCTCGCAATGTTGTTAGGGCATTGTCCCTAACAACATTGTCCCTTTCACATTTACGCGCCTCGGAAAAATGTGAAATTCCAAATTGAACAGCGCTTGCCCTTCTCGCAGGCGCGCGACCCAAGATGGAGGGGTTGACGTACAACAAGGAATGCTCCTGCGTAGTTATCTGAGCTCTAACGTCCCTCCTCTACGTAGACATTGGTGATCTGACATCGCTCGCAGTAGCACGTGACACTGCGAGAATTATTCTAGGCAACATGTGTAATTTCTGTAACATGTTGCTTAAATAGATGAATGAAAGTTGAGAGAAATAATAAAACACACAAGCGTAATGTGTTTCCATTTTTATATTTTATTTCTTACTTCGAATCGCAGCGAGATGTGAGACTAATCGGCCTTCATTTCGTATGCGTTCATATTTTCGCGTTCCGCGTCGCACCGGCACCAGCCCTCACAACGCTCGGCGCGATTTTGGTGCATTGTCCCTATCAACAGTTCCAGCTGTGCGGCCGCGGTGTGTCGCAGTAAGGATACGTGATCCGTGGCAGTCTCTCCAAACGTGCGCGCACTGAGAGATCCATCCCAAAGAAATAGGCACTACACTACAGAGAACGCCGAAACGACACAACAGCGCTCGCGTGCACGGCGTGGCTCAGGCACGTCATGTGCACGTGACCTTGCTGCGCATGACGCCTCCTCGCATAATGGTTTCGTGGCTCGTAACGAACCAACTTGAAAAATTGTTGGGGTCCAATGCTCTTCATTGGGCACGCATCAACAAACAAAACCAAACCCGCGTGCACATCACATTTTTCGTACTTTTGATCTATACACTCCTTTCCCCTGACTCCATGGTTTCGCATTGGTCTGTCACCTTCCCGCGGCAGCACAGAGGGAGCTCCTATTTCTTGTCCACTGCCACACCCATGTCTTCATGGTGGTTCACTTCCATGTTTATTTCCCTCTCCCCATTCCATAGTAGACGTTGACTTGCTCCCATTTAGGGTTGCAGAAACAGCGTCTTTTCCTCTCCTGAACCTCTCCTCCTTTAGCCGCTCGCGACAGCTCAGCGCGTTGGCGTAGGATGGCCGGCGCGTCCCATTTTTTCGTCTGCTAGCGTTTGTTTTCCGGAAATTGTTTGAACTAGAAGGCTAGTTTGAACCCCCTGGTATTCCTAAAGGTCAATGTTGCCTGGTAACATGAATAACGTTCTCAAACTGCACTCTAAAGTGAAATTTGGGGTTAAATAGTGTTCATATAGGCACCCATTTGGAAAATAAGCATTTATAGGCACTTATAGACGTTTAGGCACAATCGCCAAAAATAGGCATTTATAGGCACTATAAAAACACTATAAAAGCCCTTCTTAACCTCTAATTCGTGCTTATATATCAATGTGGCATGACAGGAACGCAAGGAACAAAATAGGCATTTGCCTATAATCCGGTCTCTAGTGATCACAGTTGGTTGGCTGTCGGTAATCTGATCGTTGGCGGAACACATTGTCTTTTATACATCAGTGATTGAATCTTCCAGCATTACAGCTGTTGCTCGTCTAAGCTGCCGAAGACACTTGACAGTATACTCGCATCCTGTGCGTGATATTAACAGAACAATCTGAAAGAAATGCAATGCTTCCCTAAATATTGCAATGCGGCCAGCGTCGAGCGGTGCTAACAGTTTTTGGTGAGTGATACCCAGTCACATCAAAAATGAAGAAAGAAGGGGCGTATTGCAGTGTGAATCATTTGCCTTTTTCTTGTATAATAGTGAGTTTCAACTCCATTCGTCCTCCTTTTTTTTGCTGTTTTTCTCATTTCGCAGATTCTCGGTGGACGTGAAGCGGGAAAAGTACCCTGACAGGGACACTGTGTCCAGCAGTGTGCCGGGTCACACGATCAGCCTGCTTCCCCCCCATCAGAATATACAACCTGCTGCCCTGCGAGCTGGACTACGTGGTGAATGAGGGCCAGTGCAGGGGTATCATCTCTGCACAGAAAAATCGGGCTCTGCATGAGGTATGAATCACATTACGAGAGGTCTCGCTGGTGCCTGCAGTGCTGAAGATGTGTACTCATGCGTAGCATATCAGAATATGTGGGTGATATACTAAGTGCTACATTCACTCTGATTTTAGACCCGCAGTAGTGGTTCAGTTGCTATGGCAGTCTGTTGCTGACTGCGAGGTTGTGGGTTTGGTTCCTTGCCATGGCGGCCAGGTCTGGAATGGCATTCACTTAAAAAAAAATTGATGAATTTGATATTGCTAGTCTAAAGCCCTTTCAAAACAGTGTTGGGTTGTAGCTCTAGTGTAGCTTTGGTGTTTTTAAGCTCCATCAATCAATTGATACCATCACTAATTTCACTTTCAGCAAGGTTGTCTGTAATGATAGGTGGTGCGTAGAAGCTGTCCTGGGCTGTGCTGTTAAGTGCAGTAGAACCTTGCTGGTACATTAGCCGGAAAAGAAAAACGAATCATGTTGAAAATATGTTACTGGTGAAAGCAGTTGAATTACAGTAGACTCTCAGCAAATGGAAATCTGTGAAACAGAACTGCTGCTTAAATGGAACAAGTGTCTCTGATATGATTGATTTAGTACTTGTATTCTGCACCCCTGTTCATCTCTCAGTAAACAAAACTCCTGTCAAATGGAACATATTTTCCTGGTCCCTTCAGTTTCCGTTTAACGCTAGTCTACTGTATTGCGCCTTTTTTTTTTTTGCTGACTAACAATAGCAGCTTGGTGGCTACGGCATTCTGTTGTGGAACGCGATATTGCACATTCAATTCGCTGCTCTAATGGCTGTATGTTAACATGGGCAGAATGAAAAAAAAAGTTTTGTGTACTATTTCTACGCGTATGTTTAAAAAATTTTCCTGCTGCTAGATTTAATCAAGAGCCCTTCGCTATGGCAGCACCTGTAGTGTAATACTTGTAACCCAGAGATTTTAAAAACATCATGTCTCGATAGATGCATGCGTGTAGTATGTATTGTAAAGACACCTGCTCATGGTGCTTTGATATCGCCTATGCAATTTCTGCTGAATGTTCCTGCAAGGATATTTCTGTTTTGGCTGCGCACAGTTGGAACTGAGCAATGGGGGGTGCATTGCTCTCCTCCGCAGGTGAACACCTGATCAATACGTGATTGTTGGCTTCTCGCTGGAGAACTTCCGTCAATGCACCAGCCTGGTCATTCCACCTGGCTCGAGCAGCTTCTCCACGAGGCTGGAGACACATGACACTGAAGGACGGCTTCTCGTGCTGCATGCTCGTGTCAGCGTCCTCCGTGCCAGAGCACTCAAGGTTAGGGCTACTCACCTGTTGTCTTAATTTGCTGTTCTTCATTTTAGTGTCGTGCAGAGTGTTCAACACGTGTTCAGAGTGTTCAACTAAAGTGTTCAACCAATGCGCTGCACCCTAAACACCGTGAAGTCGCTCATTGCTGCTGTTGGAGCCATTAGCGCGGTCATCCATTCGGTTGAGCGTATGTAAGATGACCAATCAAATTCGAATTCTCATGCAAAGTCTAATTTGAGAATCATAAGCAAATGTTTGATCCCAAGAAATGTACGGGTGCTGGCTGGTGCCTTTGGTCATGATCGATTTTACCAAAAGATTGATATAACCGGAGTCCAATATTGGAAGTCTTTAGATAGATGCAGTGAGATAACTTTTTAATTACCTGTGGTCAGCAACTTCACCACAACATAATACCTGTTTCTTTGATATAGGAGAGTTTTCTTTTGCTTGACTCTTATACTGGCAATGACGTTTTCATGCTCTATTTTCTCACTATATCATTATCCTTTCCCGTGTACGCGTCTGAAACTGCAGGTGTATGTGTCAGTGCCTTACTGGATTATCAACCGCTCTGGCTTGCCGCTCATCTTCAAGCAAGAAGGAACCAACTCGGAATCTGCTGGCCAGTTTCCTGAGCACGAGCAAGCACGAAGCATGGTGCCCCTACTCTTTTCCTTCGCCGACACGGAGGCATCCATGATGTACGTACGCATTAACCCCTTCCATACCAAAGATGAGCTGGGTTTGTCCTTGCATTTCTGGTAAACTAACCCACGACAGAGATGTTTCCTTTTAGCAGCGCTTTAGAACATCAGGGAATTTCAGGAAGTGTAAGAATTAGGCATGTGCGAATATTCAACCACTTAGAATATTCAAACGAATATTACAGTGTTCAAATTCGCCTTGAAACTAATTTAAATTATTCAAAATTTCGATCGAAATGAACAAATAGGCATATATATGAGGTAGGGGTGCGAAAATATTCGAAATTTCGGATATTTTTCTAATAGTGATTCGATTCGATTCGCACCAGAATTTTACTATTCGAACTATTCGAATTTCCCAAAGACAAATACAGTCAACGTCCGATTAGCAGTGGACCCATCAAATTTTCAGTATGCTTCACCCCACCACACTTTTTTATTGTGGCAAAGCTGCTTTAAGGCTCTGCCACGGTCGCAAATGTATTGATTAAAAAAAACGCTGGTTCCAACATGGAGATGATAGATGCGGCAGAGGTGGGGGGCTCAACTAATGCTGTTTTGGACCTGAAATTCGGGCAGGAAGTCCAAAAAATCCGACGGCGAAAGAAATTTCAGACGTTCTTATATATTGACGTCTACGAGGCAGGTTACGAACTCCGGACTCAAAGGAAGCACACCCTTGTCCGCCACATCAGTTGGGCTTCCACAGAAGCTGAAAGAGGAGGAGAGGCTGAGTAAATAGAAACGTTGCCTTTCACATGTAAAGTGTTGTCGACAACACTTTGGTTGCACCAAATCATGTAAAAAATGACTATTCGGCCTCTTCATTGCTTCATTCTTGATAAGACAACTATGAAACACCACCCCACCAGCGCTTCATCAACCTAGCCAAAAGGTACGCTTTCATGTTGCTGTCTCATAAGAATATGCTTAGGATTCCTCTCCCTCTCCAATTTTTTTTCTGCAATTTCGCTTTGAAGTATGCGAAAAATATTTGAGAAATATTCGAAAAATATTCGATTCGATTCGCACTCACACTTCAATATTCGAATTCACTTTGCACCCAAAATTTTGCTATTTGCACAGCTTCAATATTAGGCCGCATATAAACCCCTGTAAAGGTGGTTTCACTGCAACTTGGGGGGTGCTATGACGTGAAAACACATATCCAGAAAAAATCTGCACTGCATGTTACTCTCACACCGATTAATTATCTTTTAAGTTTAAAAGCTTGTTATGCGGGCTTATGTGTGCTGAGTATAGTACATTTCAAAACGTAACATATTTTTCCCGTTATCACTAGCATCCTACTGAAATTTGTGGGGTCTCGTAATGAGAGCGCCGCTCTCAGAGCACACGGAGACAGTAGACACGTTTGAACCAAACCAACATAGTGTACATTTATTTAACTACTTTTACATGAACGAGCTCGCTGGCCGAATCAGGTACATCACTAGTGATCAACACACTAAAACAACCTTAAATGATATCCCACTACACTCAATCAACATAACAACAAACAGAAGGTAACACGGCGGCGGCGGCGCCGATGGTTGACTCACCACGAGGGGTCCACGGGAAACGACCCGCGGTTGCCGCATTCCGCGGATCCCCTGCAGGAGACGTCCATCCCGATCGCCACCCCAATGCCAAAAAGACTCTAACTTTTCCTGTGCGCCCACCTAGCTTTACCACCGAGCAGCGACGCTGGCGCTGCCGTGCTAAATTTAACAATGACGATGATAACCTGTGCGAGCACAACACCACCTTCCGCTTGGCCGCTGTTAACCCGAACTGCAGCTTATCCGCGAGACGCGTGCGCCATGAGGTGCAAACGACCTTACAGGGGGTGATAGCACCCCCCACAAATTCAAATCCTGGTACTATTGAAAGTTGCCTCCAATTCACTACGAACCAAAGAAGGGACATTCGCACATGGCTTGTTCCAATCTTTGAAAATATTGTGCAGGTTAGTTGGGTCACAACAAATATGCTTATTTTTATTAATAATATGTGATATACACTATTCGAAGTATTCAATTCGAAATTATTCAACCAAATCACTATTTACTTCGAATTCGCTTCAAGCCTAAAATTTACTATTCCCACATCCCTAGTAAGATTCCACCATGTTGAGACCTTTGACTTGATTTTAGATAGCTGTCTGGGCAACTATGCATAATGTTATCAGTGCTGCCTTCCCAGGTCATTTCCACAGTTTGGTACATGAACGTTGTGGTTAAGAAACTTGAGGGCATCTCCTTGAATTCAAGTGGTATTATAAACCTAGAATAGAAGCAAAAGAGACTAAATAGACAGATGTGAAACAACTCTATTTAGCTATATGTAGCTACATTGCGTGAATCAGACCTTTCAGTCGGCAGCCTGTACATCATCACTTTCATTAGTCTTTTCGTCTTCTTTGTCATGCCGTTCTAAAACTATGCATCTGTACCAACTCTCCCAACTTTCATTCCTACTTTTCCTGTTTGTCTTCCAGTCTTTTTACTGTCTAGTCTCATTTTCAGCGCTGTTTTAACAGATTGTGTGCTTTCTAAGATCTGTTCATGTGTCCAATGTCCAATGAAAGTGTTCTGGACTTGGACCTTTCTTCACTTGATTGGCTTGTCGTGCAGGTGCAGCATGAGGGTGGGAACAGAGCTTCACCCACGCAGCTTCCCCCAGTGGTGCACGTGCTTCTCCCTCGAGAAGGGCATCAAGGTGCGACGTCTCATGGTGTCTCCGAATGACGCCCGGCCAGACTGGTAGGTTTGTTTTGCTTTACCTTTTTAATTTCCAAAGAATTAAAAACCTCTTTGTGAGAGGAAAGCTCCGAAAAAGCGTACTTGAGTCGTCTATCTGCCGTACCAGTTCCACCAAATGTAAAGAACGAAAAAGAAAATGGGAAAGTAAACTAGTAAGAACAAAAGTTAACAGAAGTTAGAAATGAAGGAAAAATAAAGAATAAAATGAAGAGAAATGGTTTTAGAATGGAAGTTTCTACACTATTTAACAGAGCCGGTTGCACAGAAGCCAAATGTCATAACCATTACGTCATGGAGGCATCTGTTCACAGGGTGAATAGAACACCCTCAAAAATGTCCCGCATGTATGCTAGTGTGTTGAGACATTTTCTCTCTCTTTTTTATTTTCTGGCATAATATTTTTGCTGCATGTGGGTCGCGCGAGCTCAACACTGCATCTTCACCAATGAGGAACCTCTAATTCTTTTTTTTTAAAGTGCAGGCATTCTGCATAGCATGTGGTACCCACATAGATCCTTTTGGTTTTTCTCACTGCTATCATGATCTGTTGGTGCAAATATTTTTTTATCTCTGCTGCACATAACTGCAGATATCCAAGGTGCATGTGCAATGCCAATGGAATCAGCGGAACTGTTTTGATGAGTACAAGCCTGTACAAAGGAAATCAGGTCCTAAAGTCCTTGAGAGCAACAATGTTGTGACGCTATGCTGCATTCCACTGTTGCAGGGTGTACACAATAGGAGTGGAGATTCGACAAGGGCGTGGCAACTACATGTGCACCAACTATGTCGTGCTCTCGCCAAGATTCCTGATTGACAATCAGAGCAGCTCTGTCGTTCAGATTGCCCAGAGGTTCGCCATCAAGGAATTGGTGAGTTATACTAGGTAGCATTACTCACATCTGAAAATGAAGCGTCTCGATGTATATTGACCAACTGTAATTTGGAAGCATGTACAGTTGAATCCCTTTATAAGAGCCATGCACTAGGGAGCAGTTCTTGCCTTTTATATGAGGTGCCTCTTATAAGCGGGGCACCACGTATGCATTTTCTCATCAACACCTATTTTAATATAGGCACGCTGGTGTCTCTTATATTAATTTGTCGAATACATCACTGTCTCTTATAAAGGGGTTCCACTGTACACTCCTCCCAACCCTTAACAGCTATGTGTTCTTGCTGTCACATCCCAACTTAATTTTTTAGGTTGCATGCAATAGATGAACTTTTTCTTACAGCACTGGCGTAAGCTTTTAAAAACGTACGTTCTGAGCCTCTTTCATTTGTTTTAAAATATAGAAATTTGTTAGACTAATGTGTCTGACTAGTTGATTTGGGCAGTGGCATTTGACTTGTTGAACATCTGAGCATTGTAGTAAACTAACGAACTCAATTAACTCTTAAATCAAACTTTCCTATGGTTTAAGCCGTGCGTTGATTTCCGAAAAGTGTTCCTCTGACCAAGGACTTGCTAAGGCCTTGTTGAGAGTAGCAAGGGATTGTGATAGTTTGCATTTGTTTGTTTAAGGCACTGAATACAGCTAAAAGCGACAGAAAAGACGTACCAGACAAAGATGGCAGTGGACTCTGTCTGTAGTGTCCTGTCGTGGTTGTTAGTTGCACTTGGCACATTAAAAGCTAAAGTTACTTGTACAAAGATGAGCACTGAAGTGGTATGGAAAGAAGGGATGGGGGTGGAAAATACCTTGGTGTATCTTCTTTCTGCATCACCTCAGCACTCATCTTGGTGCAGTTGTTGCACCAACTAGCCCAGCAATTCACCTGTTTCTGAAGCTGAAGGTAATCTTTTTCACTTGGCCATTGTCTGCAACACTGTGTCACTGCCATGGTAAAGAAATTGGTTTGTTAGACTTAAACTGCCTGGATACACATCCCTACTATAATTAAACTTGTCTGAATAGGAAGCAACTCTGGGCTGTCTCTATCACATGTCTACAAATTTACTAACTTCATCACACTCGCCTGGTACTCTGCCATTCTCGAATGTGCTTACTTTCCCTTGGCACCTGTTCTGCAGCTCCATTAGACCAGTGGTTATCTATCCTAAGCATCACATGACCTGCCCATCTCCATTTCTTCCCATAATCTTTCTTACTGAACATTGAATCAGCTGGGCTCGATATGTATTAGTGCAATTTCATATGTGCATGAATGTGGCATATTGGCATCGTGCGCAAGTTAGCTGTGCTTTGCTTTTTCTCATTATGCGTTTCAACCTTTTATACGTGCTTTGCCTTCCAGCATCAGCACAGGCATCACATCTCTTTGGCAAAGCCAAAGTCCAGCCTACCATTCCACTGGCCTCGAGTGGACCTCGACAACCTACTGTGCGTGCGGCTTGTGGACATGCCAGGATGCCTCTGGTCTGGTGGCTTCAAGATTGACGAGCTGAACTCCTTTCACATCCACATGAGGCAGGTGTCATTCGGGACACAAAGGGCTTTGAAAAAGGTCCCGATTGTAGTGGGGTGCAGTTTTTCGTCATGTCAACTTCTTGAATATAAGCTGTTTCTACTCCACGGTTTCTTTAGCGCAAAGAAACTTCTGGAACAAGAAACAAAAGAATGCGACATGTACAAGCATTAACTGAAAAGTCATACAGAAAATTGTGTATCAGTGTGCCGTCAATTGCCCTGCATAAGAAAGAATAGTGCTGTGTGTGTGCAGCTTGTAATAGCAACAGGTGAAATATTCTGTACGGGTTTTCAGTTAGTGCTTGTGTATGTTGCCTTCTTTTCATCCTTTGTTTCAGAAGTTCTTTGCGCTAAAAATGAAATCATGAATTACCACCTAGCCCGAACACGTGCATTGATATGTTTCTACTCAAGGTCATTGGGATAAACGCAGAGTGTAGCGAATAATTTTTAGTTCTCAAGTGGGCTGCATTTAACAAAGGGACAGTAGAGCAAACAAAACAAAAGCACATTTGTTAAACCTTTGTACAAGAATCCCAATTAGCCATTGTAAAAAGGAGAAATAGAGCACGCCATGGAGTCGAGAAAGATTTTACTCTCCCCATGCAAGGATACTGAGTGAATGTTTGCCCATCCAACATCGATGCCCAAGTCATCAGCGAGGCAAGTCCAGCAGAGCACACCGACAAGTATGCGCCACCGTTTCGAAGCCAAAAGCAGCAAACACATCCCCTTGTGCCTGGGTATCCTCACAGTCACTTGGCTGTGGCATCAAAGCATTTGTGCCAGTCGCATGTGTGCTGCGGGGAAGCCAGATTTCCAGGAGTGGCCAGCTATGCAGTGAAAACATGGGAGATGTGCTAGTAGGCTATTCCCGCGGAATTTACAAAAAATCTCTTTCACATAATGCAAGACAAGACTAATCAGAAGGGCACTTTAGTGCAAAACATTTTAGGGCAGGTCTCTCGTAACTGGTGCTTTAATGACAATTTGCACTAAACGGATATGATGGACAAGTCAGTTACTACCGTATTTACACGAATGTAGGTCGACCCATTTTTTCAAATTTGACAATCCAATGTTGGGGGGGTCGACTTAGAATGGAAACCAAAACTAGAGCCTTTTCTTTTTTTTTTTTTTTTTTTTTTTTTTTTTTTTTTTTTTTTTTTTTTTGTCGAGCGATTTTTGGGGGGGGTCGACCTACATTCGAGTCGACTTACATTCGTGTAAATACGGTATGTCAACAGCACTGAACGATTCGCATTCTCGCAGGCTTGGGTCCCCTGGTGCTTGAGCTTCATACATCATTCAGGTGCCAAACTGAAAGGAAAAATGGTCATGTTTTTCTTTAGAATGTGAGTTTATGGTTGCCCGTACTAAGAACGCTGCCTTCCAAGCTGGTAATTTTACATTATATGCAAGCATTATACGCAGGCAGATACCCTTTTGTATTTTGTGTTTAATAGTGCCATTTGATGTCGATTTAGAATTAATGTGCTTTCACATTTCAGGGATGATCTGGGCAGGTCCCACTTCCTTCGAGTGGAGGTGATCCTGAAAGGTGCAACGTTCTTCATCATCTTCATGGACTGTGCCAAGATCCCACCACCACTGCGTGTTGACAATCAGTCGGAAGTTCCTATCACTTTCCATCAGACGCACGTCGGCAACGAACTGCTCAGGGCCACTGTCAAGGCACACACCTCAGGTACCGAAAGCTTGCATTTTCTGCTTCATTTCTGTAACCATCTTAAAGCTTTTGATGCAGAATGTGTTTGGCACTATCCTGTCATAAGATAATGAATAATAAGTACCTAATGTTCTTGCTACGCAAGAGTCAAGCAAGTGGTTTTCTCGTTAAGTGATTTGTGGCCACCACGGCTGTATTATGATAGGGGAAAAATGGAGAAATATTTCGGTACCTGCATTTAGGTGCACGTCAAGTAACTCTGGGTGGTAAAATAATTTGTCTAGTGCCTGCCATTATATCTGCTTTCATAACTGCAGTGTTGTTTTGAGATATTGAATTCCACATATAAGTTAAATTAGAATGATCTAAATAAGGTGTTGTGGATCTAGGAAATATAATATACAGCAACGCACCCTGTTTGACTATAGCGAAGGCTGATGGATATACTTTAAGTATTAAGGAAAGTATGCAGAAAGGTCATCGGATCCAATTAGTATTGAAAGTAATTGAGTTTTACTTTAATAAATGAGCAAAGTAATCTTTATTGCAATTTAAAACAACAGTCTAGGCAGCATATGTTGAACTCGCAAAAAAAAGTCACAGTTTCACTGCAAGGGTGAAGCAATGAATACGATAGCAAAAAATGCAGCCGAACCCCTTTATAAGAGACACTGATGTAAGAGACAAATGTATATAAGACACACCAGTGTGCCTACCTTAAAATTGGGGTTGATAAGAAGATGCATACATGGTACCCTGCTTATAAGAGATACCTCATATAAAAGACAAGAATTGCTGCCCGGTGCATGTCTCTTATAAAGGGGTTCAACTGTAGTAATGTTATACGTAGTGAGGCTGGCAGCTAACTCTTTTGAATCCGATCTCATGCAACTCTGCGAAACGCTGGTTTGAGAGAATACGTCCGCTCCAGGGACACTCTTCGCACATTCTCTTCGCGTTGAGAGCGCAGCGCATAGAAGGATATACAAGCCGCCCGCTGACGGATGCCGAGATAGCGAGATAACGCGCGCGCTCGTAAAATCAAAGGTTGCAGTGGCAGCTCGAAGGAGGGACCCCCCCCCCCCTCACGTCTTTTTCACGCTCGTTAAAGCCGGTCGGGGCGTGTCCTCTCTGCTTGAGCAGTCGACGGCCGGTCTAACAGGCAGGGGGATCCTATCGCATGCGCCTCGAAGCGACAAAGATTGGCCAGCTCGCTCGATCTCCGCTTCAGGCACGTTTGTCGCCCCCGCTCGCGCTATCACCTGCGGGTAGAACGTACGATGCGCTGGGGGATCTTATCAATTTAGACTTTATACAGGATATGACGGCGACGGCAGAAATCCGTTGAGACTGTCCATATAATTGCTATCACAATAGATATGGGAATTAGTTCGATATATTGGATCATTCAAATACAACTTTTCATTTGGGGTGTGAATTTCGGTGCAAAGATGGGTTCATGGCACTACCTCATTATTATGTGAGGAAGACGCCTTCATGGCAATATGTGGCTTTTTATATACAGCACAGACCATTTATAACGTAACCGCTTACAGTGCAGGACCGGATATAATGCGGTTTTTTTCTGACTCCCGTTTACCCTCCCATAGGACTCCATGTATACGCATACCGCTTATTGTGCAGTCCCCCGAGATGAAAAACCGGTTATAATGCGGTTGCCCGCCACTCCTCGGAGAAGCGAGGGGACGAGCGCTTACCAGCGCAGGTGCGCCGGCCGGGGAGAGAGCGACGACAGCGTTACAAAGGAGGGGACGCGGAAAGAATGACCGAGGCGCAAGGGGGGGGAGGAAGAAGGGGGGGTGATTACGGGGGGGGGGGGGGTGTGCAGCTGCCCTACGCGGGTGCGGGGTTTGTGGAGGGGGACTGGTTGCGTAGGCGACGGGGAAGCCTTTGCCGCTTTTGATTCGGCCGCCTGTCATGCGCGCCCCCGCCACGAACGGGCGCCCGCGCGTCCACCGCTGTTTGTCTCTTCGGTTTTCTATCGGGAAAATAGTCGTCGTAGAGCGCAGATTTCGCGCGTGCGAATTCGATTACCGCGCTAGTGACAATGCTTTGAGACGCGATCGCGCTTTCGCCTTCGACGACCAACAGGCGGACTCACAAGCTTGGAAGACTTTTTTCAGGATAGTTGCGGCGGATGTTCTCCCGACCGCGAACCGAAACTTCGTTGATCAGGACGTCTTGGAGGGGCTAGTTGATTCATTTTATGCAGGAAAATAATTGCGCACTCACGAGCTAAGCCGAGGGCAGCACGCGTGAAACGATCTCTTCTACGCCCGATCTCTGCGTTTTCTTGTGCAAGCGCCTCGCGACAGCATGCCACATTGCAACGCACGCGCTAGGCCTAACGAACGCTAGCTGCCTCGTCGGTGGTGGCCGCGGACTATCAAAGCTGCGGTTTGATGCCGAGTCAACCGAACATTTCGCACTTGTTACATTTAGAAGGGGTGCTTTACATCTTCGACGAAAATGAGGGCCTGTGTGTGTAACACTCGTGGGGGCGGTTCGTGGTCGCCCCTGTTTTCGACATTGCGCACGCGCCCGGAAAATCGAAAGCGTGCGGAAACTTCAATTGCCGTTTGACGTATAGTTTCTGTGCATTGTGGTATCGCGGCAAACTCCGCATTACTGAGGAGATCCGAAAAGTTAGTTGGCGTCTTTCCGTTACGGCGCTTTTTTTTTTTTTTTTTTTCGCGTTCGTTATGTCGGCACCGCATGTCCGCGGACGCTAACCGTTCAACATTTTCAAACTTAAG
Source organism: Rhipicephalus appendiculatus (assembly GCA_030522465.1). Taxonomy (NCBI): domain Eukaryota; kingdom Metazoa; phylum Arthropoda; class Arachnida; order Ixodida; family Ixodidae; genus Rhipicephalus; species Rhipicephalus appendiculatus. The sequence continues at coordinate 2,336,325 of JALIZH010012893.1, forward strand.
CGGATGCAAACATACGTCCCAGTCGCATGCCCCGATAGTCGGAATCGCGCGGCTGTCTCTTGGTCATGTTTTGCGCACGCGCAACCTTTCAAAAATGTTGTTTTGGTTATAGTGCGGTACCGCTTATAGTGCGGATATTCGCGACTCCCGGCGACTTACGTTATAAGCGGTCTATGCTGTATTCTGTATTTTTCTGCAGTTTGTAGTTGGGTATGTGGGGTTACGTGTAGAGGGGCAGGTAATACGCGAAAGTATTGAATCAATGTCAATAGTTCCTCTCAAAGTCCTTGATACGAAGTCATGCGCATTCCTTGGGCGCCGGAAACGTGCAGTCTGCCTTGGCCCCAATTTCGCTTTTGTTTTTCAATATCTTACTCAACATGTATCTTGGGATGCCCAAGTTCAACTGTATTGATTGTTGTCAGCTTTGGGGGAGAACAGCAGCTTCTTCTGTTTTACCGTTATCTATCGCGTGAACTAAACGAGCGGAGAAGCGAACGGTGACCCCACACGACGGGCTGGTGGCGCAACGACAAGGAATCATGTTGGGAAAAAGCAAGTGACTGCAAGCGGTAGTTTTTCTACTTGTACCACGCAGTGTCCTCCTAGTCACACCGCCGGTCTCCCAAATGCATTTGTGAGAAAGTCCTCTTCCATAGGAGAAGGAAAAAAGTTTGTGAGGGAAAGCAAACTTGTTGGGGCGTGTCACACTGCCCGATGTTCAATATATCAAGTGTTCTGGCTATTTTTGTTCGATGTAGCCGTAGATTTTCCTATGAATTGACATTGAAGCATTGCCGTAATCGAAAATAGTTTAGTATAAAGGATAATGCAATTTACCCGAGTGCGATATAATCGGGTTTGACTGTGCCATTATTAGGTAACACTTTCTTAATCTAAATGACTCTTGCAGTTCCCTATGCCTGGGATGAACCGACACTGCCCCCCACACATCACTGTCACAGCGCCAGGAGGGATGAGCGAGACGTACGACATGACCATTTTCCGAGCTGGGCAAGAAGCTCTACTACGAGAACTTCTTCTACATTGCTTTCTCAGGGACATTCTTAGAGTAAGGGCATTGTTCATTTCCTGGGATGTGTATTTGCTGCATTGTTAGCTGCATGTCTTTGTGCCGTGGTACTTCATTTTATTTACCCACCAAATCTTTTTGGGTAAGGTGCATGACTCATAAACACTGGGCAATGCAACTGATGGTCTGCTAATGCTGAGATTAGAAAACAGCATTGCATGAATCTGTTGTAGGTTCCTGTGCAGAGGTTGGAGGGTGTTGGGGCAGCACAGCTGCAATCCTTCATGCTGTACTTACTTGTTCCAGACCCAGGGCCATGGTGAAAGTTCAACCGGGTTCTAAAGATGTCAAGTGTCAAGAACTGGTGCTTGACGTTCCTCAAGGGACTCGTGTCGTCATTAACAAGAAGGTAGAAGCCAAACTTGTGACTTGTATTTTGCTTCTCTGATTCCTGCCCACACTTCACTTGTGATGTCAGTTCCTCTGTAGAAGGGGTCTCAGTATGATTGATTACCAAAGGTTCTGCTCTAGCGATGACATGTGTTATAGAATTTCAAGGTTGCCAAATTATTATTCACGTTAGATTTATGTTCTTTGTCTTTCTAACTGTTCTGTGGCCTGTCCCTATTTGTATGGACATTCTGTGTGCCATGTTGTACACACATGGGATATGCACGAGGCAAAAGTTGGGCCTTAAAATTGTGGAGTGATCTGGAAGCCAGTGAGCCAAGTAAACGTACTGTAGAGACCAGTATGAGAGGGAACACATATTTTGCATTCAGTGCCACCTTGTTTTCATCATGAAATTAAGACACTACAAAGTGGCAGGTTTTCAACATAAAAAAGTACGATACAAAGTGGCAAAATGTGAAAGCCTAGTGCTTGATGATTAATCAGTAGCATGAGGAGCGTGCATTAATTTGCTAGTTATGTTCTATTGCAATTCATTGGGCGTAGGTGAGGTACCACGTAAATCGTGTGTGTGTAACAGTTTTTTTGAGATCACAGAAAGGATTTATTTGCCTATTCTCCTACATGCTCAAGACAGGGATTACTTTATAGCAGCTCCCGAGTATCATTTCACTTAATGGTTATGGTCTGTGCAAGGCACTATGTGCCGCTCTTGTATCCCTAATTTCTCTTTTTTTATTACAGCGCATTAAAATTCATTATATCTATCTTTTCTTGCAGGAACTGGGCAAGCGTTCACAGCTGTGGCGGATGACCTCGACGGGGATGCTGCAGCACGAGGGCTCGAGCACCCCGCGCGAACCGCGGCCCAGCGCCGAACCCGGCCGCATGCTGGTCCTTGACATTGCCGGACTGGGTCCCGAACCCAAGAAGTACACCGAGCTGATGTTGCGCAAGCCCGACGGCCGCCGCCGCCTGACGCAAACGTGGCAGTTTAGTAGCGATGGCCGCCTTTGCTGTCAGCTGCCCGGCATGTTTGTGCAGCCACGTGACGGATTTCATGGCTTGAGAAGAGGTCAGTGTGCATGTTAGGTCTGCCACACATTGCGTACTTTGTCTTGCAATGGTGTTTTTATTGCAATGAATATTGTTCAGTTCTTTGCTTCGACACTATAGAGCTAAAGGGTCCAAGATACTGTATGTGAGGTGAACGTTGTGATGGGAAAACTTTAGAAGCTTACACTCTTTTTGACAGTATTGATAAGTGCCAGGTTACTCTTTCTTTTGTGCCCAAAATGGCTTGAGAGTCAAAATGACTTCAAATCAAATGAAACACCTTGATCATTATGCTGTGCATAGTTGGGACTCTACTTCTAGAAGAAAGTTTTTTAAAATTTTAGCTTCTTCACGAAGCCTCATGTGTTCATCGTTATTCTAATTTGTTTCCGCTACAGGATGAAGGGCTCTCGCAGCAATCTACACCCCTAACCCTGCTCGGCTGTCTCTATCACATGTCTACAAATTTACTGACTTCATCACACTCGCCTAGTACTCTGCCATTCTCGAATGTGCTTACTTTCCCTTGGCACCTGTTCTGCAGCTCCATTAGACCAGTGGTTATCTATCCTAAGCATAACATGACCTGCCCATCTCCATTTCTTCCCATAATCTTGGCCAGGAAGCCAGCAACCCCCATTTGCTCTCAATTCCACACTACCGCCTTTCGTTCTCTGAATATTGCACGATACTGGCGAAGCACATACATAAAGGCGTGAGAGAGATTATTGCAGCCCAAGCTATCTCTCGCAATAGTGACGCATGTTTGAGTGCACCATCAATTGAGCTCTTAGATCGGTAGAGGGCCTTTCTGGTTGGCTGGTGAGTGGAGGTGGCGCTGCTGTGCATGGTTAAATAGGTGATGTTTCCTGGAAATAAATTTGTTGACGTTAGCGCATTGTGTTGTCGCCTCCCCACGTCCTTGTTTGCTCGCGCTGAAAATGTTTTCAAGAATATTGTACCTTTGTTTTTTTATTCCATTGCTTGTTGCATGGTGCATTTACCATTTATACCCAGACCTAATGCACAATCAATTTTCATGGGTAGTTCATGTTAGTGTTAAATACAGATTATCTGCAATTAATGGTAGTTACCATTGTTAGGTTGTTGACCACAAAGATGCTGTTTACTGTGACAAGTGGCTGTTTCATGCACTTGGTGCATAAATTTAGGACAAAAGTTCTGCAGCGTACTATAATGAACGTATTGTGACATTAGTGCTAGAGTGGTTTCATTAGCGCACGTACATTAAGTGCCTTGATTTTTTTTTACTTCAGGAAACGACGTAGTATTGGGCCCTCCACAACCAGTCAGCTTCGAATGCATGCCCAATGGGGTGCCGTTGGAACAGGCTGTCACCAACCAGAAGATGCGTGGTGGCTCCGGAGTCCTTCTGGTGCGAGTCATTCCAAAGGGACCCACAATCGTGCTGTGCATCTCCGACTTCATGCAGAAGGTGCGTAAACCGAAAGCTGATGGTCCATGTGGTTCAGATGTGCCGACTGACAGACTGTGTTGCTTGTGTGCAGCAAAAGGTTTCTGTAAGCACTCCAAGCCCAGACATCAACCTTCTTGCACAGAAAGCAGCTGGTTCGGAGGATCAGCAGGCGCCACAACTGGACGGGAGGTTCGGCTTAGACCTTGAGGCAAGTGTGCGATAGAACATTTGTCATGCCAAACTCATAGCTAAAGTTGTTTATTAGTCCTTCTAGTGCTAGGCACTAAGGTTATTTCTGCCTGCAGCATGCCAAGGGTTTTTGTGAAGTGCGTGAAACTCCAATTTCTGTCCAACAATTCAAGTAAAAGATGTCATTTTATTTATGTAGTAACGGTTCATTCACATTTGCCATTCTGATCGAATGTGCGTTTTTTTCAGATGAATGCTTCATTTTAGTATCTATCTGCAAGTTTTTGGGAAATGTGGCCTGTCTCTCATATCTGTTCTTGCATAATTATTGCAGCTCAACCTGCACCTGTCGGGAGGCCTGGGCGTGTCAGTCATCAACCACCTGAGTGAGGAACTCGTTTACGCGGTGCTTCAGAACATTCGTGTCAACTTTATTCAGAGCCCATCGTCACAGCTCCTGGACGCCAGCGTCGAGAACGTTCAAGTGGACAATCAGCTGCACGGGGCTGAACGCCCTGTGGCACTATACGTGACGCCCCTGCACGAGCGTGACAGGCAGCGCCATCTGCCAGCTATTGTCATCACTGCTGAGCGCTTGCCCCAGAAGGACACTGATGTGGTCATCTTCCAGGTGGGAACCGCTTATAGTGTAATGTGCCTGACGTGAAGTAGATTTTCAGTGTGGTGAGACTCTTTATAACTGTATGTGCCTCCATGGTGACATTCATTATCGCTCAAATCATTATAGTTCTTATGTCTTGTGATTATTTCTTTTCATGACTGAAACAGCTGTCCCCTTCTCGTGCAGCAGTGGACAGCGCAACTACAGACGTGTTCATCAGACAGGCATTTGATAACGAACAGATAGGTGCAGCTTAAACGTGAATTTAAGCGCCCTGTGATTCCAAACACTTTTGTTTTAATAAAAACAGCTTGATGCATTTGAGTATTCTCAGTGCCCTTTGAAAGTTCCAGCTTTGAAAATTTCAAGCTAACAATATAGTTTATGCTACACCTGCTTGGTTACAAGTCACATCCTTTTCTTGAAATTCAAAATTGCTCTGTCAAGGGACAAGTAGGTATTCACAACATGAACACTCTTGTGATACCACTGTTCCATGAGTGTGGGTGTCTACCATGGACAGTGTAAACTGCAGTTCTTCTGAGGTCGTTAACAAGAGATGGACGTGAAATAACATTGGCTCGCCTTCTAATTGTCTTATTTATCCATTTATGGGTTACTGGAAGATTGACTAAAACACATGGTCACGACACCACCACTTCATTGTTAAGGGGGTAGACTCATCTTAGACACCTTTTAATTTATTTCTTCAGTGATCTTGATGTAACTGAACAGGCTTATGTAGTTTTTCCTGCTGATTTCAAATATGTAATTACTTTTCCTGTAACTCATCTTGTTCCTGAGATAACTTACCTATTGTTTAAGGCCTCGATAGAAAGAAAAGTACTTAATTAAAGTGATATTTAAGATATGGCAACAAAGACTAATGATTATAGATTGAAAGTATGCAAGAGTATTTGTTTTTTTGCCCTTCTAAGTTATTTTACAGCAGAATGAACTTTTCATTCTGAAAAGCAGTTGGCATTGTGTTACCATTTTGATGACTTGTTAATTAAAAAGGCTTGTGCTCTAAATTCTGCTCCCATACTTGCATTCTATACATATGCAGGTTTCCATTGCAAAAAGAATTAATGTTGTACCTGCCCTAGCTGCCGAGATATCGAGGCCTCAACATTGAACAGTTGTAAATTTACATTTTGAGAAAAATGGAAAAAAACAAATAACACATAGTTTCTTCAAAACACAACAATCAGGTCGTGCATGTTTTGCGATGCGGACGCCAATAAACACCAAAAATCTAACGTGACAGCCATTTAGCATTGCTGTGGCCCTTATTTAGTGTCAGCTGGACACCCTTGGCTGCGGCATGCTGGAGATTAGGCTCAGCCGCTTGGTGCCTGTCCTTCTCACTCATCCATTTGATGCTTAGGCGGCTGGGTTTTGTATTGAGGTCTGCCAAGATATCTAATGAGGTTCTCAAATTGCCACAATTTAATTTTATTACTGCCTTTGGCATCTGCTGTTTCAACTGTAAATAGCGAAGCATGCTGTTCCTTAGATGCCAAAGCCTGAATAGGTGAATAAAGGCTTTCATTTACACCTTTGGCACATTCATAGAAGCTCTCTTTTTGACAAGGCACTCATAAATTGGCAGCAGAGCTTTGGACACAGCTGCTGGCAAATTATAAAGATACCTCGAAATAGGCTCCCCATTTTTTGTGGGTTTTGCATTTTGGTGGCACCAAGAATCTGGCCAGTTAGAATGACATTACAAAAAAGTTACCTCTTCCTGGAGTGTGAAAATTTGCAGAGAGATAGAAAAATGATTGCAGAAACCAAATATGTGATTTTAAAAAAATGGATTTTTTTCGTCACTTTTTGGTCCCAAAGACCAGTCTGCCCCCCTAACATTGCAGAATTGAAGGTTCTGCGATACCTTGTGCAAGGTTGATATTGTTACAGGGCAACACTGAAAAACTTATACTCTTTAGTTTTGTGACAGTAGGATAATTTTAATATCTTGTAAACTGCCAGGTTCGTGAACGAGCGTCTTTTCCACTCTCTATCAATTCATAGCTGTTGCCACTGTGTGAAGTGTACAAGTCATTAAAAAAACGCTGCTGCTTACCATAGAGAAAGTCACGTGTGCGCATTATTTCTTTGCAGCATTTCATAATGCACATGAAGAACATTACATTGGCCCTGGAGGAGTTGCTGATGCTGAAGATTGTGCAGTTCTTGCACCACGTGGTGGATGATTTTGGGGACGACATTTTCATTGACAATCAACTGCAGAGGTATGCTTGATCACAGTGTAAGCCATTACCAGAAGCTGAACATTTTGCCATAACTATGTATGTCCAATTGAGATAATTATGTGTTATTATAACATTTTTTGCACAATGTTATTGTTCTAGCTCCGTATTGTTGCTTTTTTCTTCTGCGAACCGTAATACTTGTGGGGGGTGCTATTATCCCCTGTAAAGTTGTATGTGCCTCATAGCACAAGCGCGTCTCGTGGATTAGTTGCAGTTATGTTTAACAGCCGCTGAGCGAAAGGTGGTGCTGTGCTTGCGCGAGGTGGGGTTAGCGTGGTGGCACCAGGAGCGTCGCCTAGCAGGAGAGAGGTTAGGCCATTGCACAGGGAACAGTAGGGAGTCTCTTTGGGGTTTGGCAGTGCGCGTGGATGGACGGCTCTCAGCGGAGTCCGTGGGTACGATTCCACGGGTCAGGCCCGTGGGCCCTCGTGTTCAATCGGACGTCGCCGATGCCACATTCGCAGTACCTTGTACATATATGCATCATGTTGCTTGTATTTGTTACGTTGTTTTGGCATTATGCATCTGGCTTATGTAAGCGTACTCCTAGTTAGGTATTAGATTCGGCTGGCAAGCTCGTCGATGTAAAAGCAGATTAATAAATGTAGATGTGTTTGGTTGCCCAACGGCGTAACTGTGTCAGTGTGTTCCATGAGTGCAGAACATTTCGGACTGCCGCACTGGCTGCCCACCGTGGAGCTCATGGAACACACGGACACAGTTACGCTCGTCAGGCAACAAAACATGTGCACATTTATTAATCTACTTTCACACCGACGAGCTTGCCAGCCGAATCTAATACCTAACTATACTCGCGACAACGTTTCTTGACAGCACTGTGGAGGCTACAGAACCGAAGCGCGTGCCTGCTAGCACGCCAAAGAATAGTACTTAAGTTTACTGATAATTTTCTCATTGGCCTTGTGGAAATAAATGCTGCTTGATGATGCCAATACAACACACAAACAACATAACAAACACAAACAACATAACGCATATACAAGGTACTGTGAATGTGGTGTTGCCGGCGTCCAATTTACCACGAGGACCCATGAGTCCGACTCGCTGAAACGTATGGACCCCTCCGAGAGCTGTCCATCCACGGACGCTGCCAAACCTAAGATCAAGTTGTCCTTGGAATGTTGCATTTAATATAATTCTTTAATAATAATTTATTTATCTTTGGTTGGTGGCATTATTGATTTCATCACTCACCTGTATCTGCTTCTATTTTATTGTGTCCAAGACTAAGGCTGCCATGAGTTACTATTGATTAGAGAGTACAATTTTAGGCATGCACACACAAAGGAATGAACATTCAATGATGTATCCTTAACTTCAGAATCGATGCCATGAGTGCACTGTATTTTCTTTACATGGCTCAAGCAGATTGTTGGCGAGTAGGGTTTTATGACACAGCATGTTAGTAACGAATGTCTTTTTCTTTACTTTACACATAGAGCACATGCAGCAGCTTCAGCCAATGCCAGGCGCTTCTACTTCAACACCTTGAAACTGAGGCTGGACCAAGTCAAGCTCAGCGTGCTCACCATGAGCCATCGTCCACCTGAGCTGGACGCCATCAAGAAAAAAGTTGGATGGAGTCTCATGCGTTTCGAGGACGTCGTCGTCGAACTTGGCAAGTGCCAGCTAATTCTGAACCTAGAAGATCTGCTTTTGATATGAAACTTCCTTTTAATCGCTGGATTCACGGACCGTTCCACCACTGACTGTTAGACTTGCTACATGAAGCGAATTTGTATGTGTATGACACCGCATGGTACTCTGCTTAACAGCAGGCTTTCTAAATTTGAAAAAATAAAGCTGGAGCAGTTAGCGATTTGTGCCACTCAAAAATTTGGACCAACCGTGATCATATTGTCAACATTGTAATATAGCTCTTCTGCCCAAAAAAGGTACTCCTTTAGCAACTTTCATTCAACAACAATAATTTTTTCATTTTTTTTTGCAGCGAGGAAAATGTTGAAATCTCATATTTTGCTACTTTAGTGTCATGCAGTGTTGCTTGAGCAGTCTAGCACAATGGTGTCTAGTTACCTGCAAATGTTATTCAATAAACTGATTCGCCGTATCTTACGAAGTCATTAAAACGAAAACACAATTTACCGTGAATAGATGTTTAGTTTTATGGAATTTACAAACACTTTCAGGCCAGCTGCAAGGGAAATAGCTTGCTTACTCATCGTAATGTCAGCAAAACATGTGACATTTTCCGTATTTGTTGCATTGCAGATTCCTTTGTGAAGTCACACCCATTCGAATCTCTCGAATTTCTAGTCAACAACGTGGCTGAGCATTACAAAGGGGTATGTATGCCATGTTGCCTGCTGCATATTCTGACACATCATGAAACATTTGCCGAAGTGATATTGTTATAAACAAGGCACTACCTTCGTGTTCTTTGGCGGTAGGCACTGTTGAAGGAATCCATCAAAATTTTGAGTTTCTTTTGTGTGTCTATGTCTGTATATGGAGAAGGCACAGCATTCTTTCTGGGACTGTGATGTGCTGTACTACATGCCTTTTTTTGCTTTAACTGTTGTTTTTCTGTCCATTGCCTTTAATTGTAGTCCTTAGTTTAGATTTTAAACTGTCCTTATTGCAAGCTACGAAGAGCACATCTGCATAAGCTACGAAGAGCACTAGCCTAGTGCTGACTGTGTGGCCTCAGAGAATGAATCAATCAATCAATCAATCAATCAATCAATCAATCAATCAATCAATCAATCAATCAATCAATCAATCAATCAATCAATCAATCAATCTTTATTAGTTGCATCAAAAAGGTAATACATTGCAGGTATTTGCAGGAGGAGGTCCCAAGGTTACAAGTCCGCAGGCGGGACCTCTCATGTTAATGCAGTGGAAAAACTAAACTATGAACAGAGAATAACAAGACTGTTTTTTAAGTGTTACACATAACAAGGACATTACTGAATGTTCTGCTTAGCACTTAGTGAATTGTATATATGCAAAGCAACTTAACAAAATTAAGGAAAAGCTGCAGTTATACATTGAATAAACACTTTCTTAATTTTTCCTTAAAAACATGAGTGTGCATTATATATTTCAGATCACGTGATAGTGAATTCCATAATGAAAGAGTTCCTTAAGAATTCTTTATTGACTGATTCGACTGACTGATCTTGATTGATTTATTGATTGATGGATTGATCTAAAAATCCTCGAGCAACACTGGGGCGTTGGAACGATTTCACCACCTAAGGTTCTTTAATGTGTGCTGATATGTAAGAACAAAAGATTTGTATATTGCCTTTATTGATATGTGGCTTCTAGCAAGGAACTGAAGCCGTGACCTTGAACTCAACAAAGGGTGTCTTAGCCAGTGCTTGACTCCAGAGGGTGCAACAATCTTAAATGAATCCTTATGAGACATTTGGTCCCGTGAAAAATTAGGTACTTTGCAAATATTTGAACGAAAAGTTACAGTATTCAAATTTGCTTCGATTTGCATTTAAAATTACCCAAATTTTTAATTATATGCGAAATAAACGAATAGACGTATTTTGTCGCATGTAACTGGCCTGGAAAGGCGGTTTCACTGCATGACTGGACCGATCATGACATGAAACTGCACATTCAGGACAAGTCTGCACTGCTGCAAAGCCACACTAATGTGCACACATTGAGAGTGCGCATTACCTTCACTCCAATTTTTTTTTTTTTTTCAGGTTTGAAAGCATGTTATATGAGCTTATCTGGACTAAGTATGGGAAATTTTAAAATGTAACATATTGTACCGCTTGTAACTTGCACCCTACTACTATTCACATCCTGCTACTATTCAAGTTCGCTTCGAAATTATTTGGCACTAATTGCCACTCTGTAGAGCTAAAAGTCGGGTGAATTGGTTACTATTCGTGGTAAAATTTCAGCGCTCATTTGTCTCCTACACTCAGTCCCTGTCATTTCATTCGTGTGCACTGAAATATCACCATGAATTACCATTCACTTTAGCTTTGATGCGAACCAGGAAAGTGATTTTCTAATAGGCACAAACCTATTATAAAAAAAGAAAAAAAAGATTATGGCAGCTATGCACTATTGGTGTGAAGGGTGAGGAAACAGCGCAGCTGGTGGCCTTCCCCTCCTCCTTTCTCTAATACTCATGCTCACATCACTCCTTCTCACCCTCACTTCCCTTTCCCACCCTTTGGTACACTACACTATGCATGGCCATGCTATGCTTTACACTCTCCCCCTTCTCCTTTATTTCACCCTCACTACTGTAGACCCCTTTTCATAATGTGCTTCCCTGTGCTGCATATTCGCCCTCTACTAATGGCGGCATCTGTCGTCCTTCAAGTGGAGAGGAGGTCCTAGTGGAACGTGCCATGACTTTTGTATCATGCGTGTTTATATCAAGGGAGCCCAGTGAATGTTTTCCACGCCGTAGGGCAAGCAAACTGAGCTTGAACACGCTGTTTGCAGTATGTGACCACCTGCCATTAGTAGGGCAAACTGCATTGCAGGAAAGCTAGTTTTGCAATTATGAAAAGGGTCTATAGTATTATGCGTGACTATGCCATGCTTCCATTTCGCCTTGCACAACTGCGCTGAGTTTTGAGCGGTCGCTGGCCACGGCTGGAACTCAAGCTTAAACAGCTCTGCTGTTAAAAGTGGGTGCCGTTTTCACTTTGCACCCCCTCTCAGGAGTTCCAGAGCCACGCGGCAAAGATTCTGGGTGCTGTGGACTTTTTGGGTGACCCCGTGGGACTCATCAATGACGTCTGCACGGGTTGGTCCGATTTCATGAAGGACGGCAATGCTGCTTGCCTCATCAAAGGAGTCACCCACGGCCTGTCCAACTCCACTGCCAAGGTGAGACCTCTGATTGGGGCCCTAATGTTAACGAATGTGGACATCTGTCTCCGCTGGTGCTGTGCAAATGTTCAATCGTGAATAGTTTTTCAACCACTGTCTTGCTGAGTAGACGCGAGGGCATAAACCACAACCATCTTAACCGTAACCTACTAGTTGAACCTTGATGTAGTAGACATAAAAAAGTTATTGAGTGTAACAATGTAAATAAAGAAATTTATAGGGGGAAGGGGGCTAGGTGGATGGTAATATTTTATTACCCTGCACCTACCCAGCACTGAAAGAACTAGCGGTCATACAGTGATGCACATTGTGGGGCTTTCACCTCTCTTGTTGAATTACCGATATGTCACACTATTATGTGGTCACCTTCAGATTTAACATATGTGTGTTTTACCATAGCATTTCTGGTGGCACGCATCATAACAACACTTCTGGCAATGGCGCAGCAGTTTTTTGACGCTTCCAATGCTGGCAGCACAGTGGAAGAGATGCTAAAAAAATAAAGGATCGGTGGAACCTCGGCTCTTGCATTCATGAAATGAGTTTCTTGACTCTGTACTCTTAGTAGCTGTGCGTGACCTGACTTGTTGCACACTTCCTTTACAGATGGCCGGTTCGCTATCCGAGAGTCTGACCACGGTGGCCAACCCTGGGCGACAGCTGGAGCAGCGCAGCCGCAGCACCGCGGCCCCCTGAGAACTCAAGCGAAGGGCATCTGGTGACAGGACTGCGTCGGCTAGGCAGCGGAGTGGTCGGGGGGCTTCACCAGCATCGCCAAGCATTCGTACCAGGGGGCCGTCAACGAGGGTGTCCAGGGCCTGCTGACGGGACTGGGCAAGGGCCTCATTGGAACGGTGGCCATGCCAGCCGCTGGATTACTGGACCTGGTGACTGAGGCTGCCAGCATCGTGCGCGACACCAGCAAACCCCCGTCGCACGTCCACCCACGGCGTTGCCGGGCGCCTCGTCTCTGCTCGGGTCCTGGTGGCCTGCTTCCCTGCTACTCGACCACACAGGCGCTTGGGCAGCAGTTTCTCTGCAACCTGACTGATGCCAGTGGAGATCTGTGAGTAGTGCTTCTGTCTTCTGTCCCTTTGTGGTCTGTCGTCGGGCCCCTCCTGACAACACATGGCCACGGTGGTCCGTGCTTGGGCACTGCTCGAGAAGTTCTTTCATAGTTCATTGACGCACGTGTTTTCTCATTACATTATGCACCATCTCTAAATGATTAAGTAAACTTCTTTTAATTAAGCTTTGATTTCATTAGTTTCAGATTGGAATGGATGGAAGGTGGGTAAAGGTTTCAGACTGCAAATGGTTAATGAGTTGGAAACTTGCATCACAAAGGGAGACGAGAAGAAACAGATTCCAGGGGCTGGGTTTTTGTCATTCACTGCCATTCGAAAGTTCCGTCGATAGCTCAGTTGGTAGAGTGGTGGACTGTAGAAGCCTATTTGAAAAAACATTGAATGAAGCCAGATAAAGCATAAAGGAGATACGTTGCTGTGTTTCATTTAAACATAATTAAGGTAAAAGGAAGTGCAAGTGTATGAAAATATAGCTTGCTGCTGATGGAAGCCAAATCCACACATTTTCATTACAGATGCAATGCTTTGGCAATTAAGGTACAACAGTGGCTTCCACTTTTTTGGGTATTTGTGTGGGTGTGCTCACCAGCCTTAAAAGTTGGTGGGCACTTTAGGCCGTGAATGTGAAAAAGTGGCTTGGTTATCTACGTAAAAGCTACCACAATCTAAGAGAGTGCATAGGTAATTTGCACATCAGAAGGATTATGCGTCACTGCACTGTGCGGTTCATGTGCAGGTTTGTAGCCATGGAGCAGCTGGAGAGCCGCCCCGACGGCCTGCGAGTGCTCATATCGACCGAGCGTGCCTTCATCATCAAGCGTGAGGGTGCTCATGCCGAGAGCATTGTACACGTAGTGCTCTACAGCAACCTCAACTATTGCCGCTGGTTCCCTTCCAACTTGGGGCCCCAGCCTCAGCCGCCCTTCTACGTGGAGTTCCTGCTGAGGCCTGAGAACCAGCGGCTCTCGGCCAGCCTGGACCTGAACCATGGATCTCTTCGCGTTGGCTGTGAAAGCGAGACCACGGCACGAAAGGTGGGTCAATATTTGACGCTGTGAAGTGTCTGCAGGCAGGTAGCTGCTACCTCCTTTTTGTGTTGACAGTGTGTGTTGAATCACGCTATTTGGTCTTGTATCCTAATACCGTATTTACTCGAATCTAGGCCGCCCTCGATTGCAGGCCGACCCCCGAAATTCGCAAGGCCAGGAAAAAAAAAACGTTTACCTCGAATGCAGGCCGAATGGAAGAAATGCCGTTTCATCGGCAGAAAACCCAGCATTTTTATTGCATAAGCGCGCACTCCGTACACACATTCTTTTCGTGTACGCCGAATCCCTGCTGCGCTTGCAGGTTTGAAGTTTTCTCCGCGTGCAAAACGACGCTGCAGTGGCACCACTTGATTGGTGCCATCGCTTCAAAAGCACATGTGGTGCAAGCGTTTCGCGAGCACGTGGTTAAGGCGCGACACTTCCAGAACTCTACCAATGCGACTGCACTAAACTTCAGTCTGCGCACCGCGCCGACCGCGCCCGTTGACTGCGCCCGCGCAGGCCCGCGCCTGTCGCGCACGCGAGAGGCGGAGAGGAGGGGGGTGTCAAAGGGCACGGTTATCGCCGGCGCCGCTATGCCGCAATCACGTGACGCGATCCACCTTTGCCGGCGTGAAATCTTGCCGGCTCGACAACACTCGCTGCATGAACGTATATGACTGCGAGATTTCGGAACAATGGACAGTACGAAGCAGACAACGCGGTTCCCCTGTGTAGACATGGGGACCACCGCTCCGCCGCTGAGCGACCACGTCGCCGTGCAACGCTACCGCAAGATGTCGCGAAAATGCCTCGGACGCGCATGCAGAACTGCCTGCACACGGCAGCCCGAAATGGGCACATGGCGAGCCGTCATGCCGCTAGCGTGGCCGGGCCTTTACGTACTCATCGGCCGCAAAAGTTTGCGGGATCTGCAGGGCGTCGCGGAGCGACGAAACTGCATTGCTGCGTCACCTACCGTGACGCGGCGGGTGTTCAGGATATCGGCCGCGGCCTCTGCGATAAGATCCGGCAAAGGCGCGTTATCTAAACGCGCCGTCGCTATTCGCTGAGGCCGATAGCCTCGAAAACCGTCACGGTAGGTGACGCAGCGCTGCAGTTTTGCGTCGCTCCGACACGCGCTGCAGATCCCGTAAACTTTCGCGGCCGACAGTATGTGGCGGCTGCGGTCGAACCATGGTACTCGAATCTAAGCCGACCCCCCCACTTTCGCACATCCCTTTTTTGAAAAAAAACATCGGCCTAGATTCGAGTAAATACGGTACCTTCGTCTGGCTGGCGCATTAACCACTGCCTTGCATATTGTGGAGTGTAAGTGTGTCCTAAATTTGAAAAAAGATCAAAGCTATTAAAGACAATGTCAATACATGCTTTCGATTATGAGGTACGATTATGTCCAATAATTTGATTGAATTGCACTACCATATTTACTTTCACGCTAACAGCACTGGCTAATGGCTGAGTGATAGCTAATGTTGGCTACCTCTGTTATGACAGAGGCATAGTTTTCATCTGTTCTCATTTGAATAATCAAGTTGTCCACTAAGTTTTTATCCAGTGTCTCTTTTCAAAGCACCGTCCTTGCAGCAACAAGTTTTTAATGTTGCTACTTACCCGTATACATGCTGTAACTGCAATTAGAACGCTCGTTACTGGCTATGGCAAAACTTTCTGACACCCTCTTGGTTGTGTGGCTTGCTCTTTATGTTAGGCAATCGATTTCGGCAGCCATGATGTGTCATGGCAACATTTGATGTCGTGTGTGCTTTCTGTTCACATTGAAACACAGTGTTATAGATGCCAAAATTTTCCACGAAATGCAATGCTGCACCGAATGTTCCATTGCTTACATGCAAACTAGCCTCACTGTGTTATGTTGAAACTTGGAAGTGCCTCTGTGATTTTCTTTAAATGACCAACGTGAACTTTCATTTTTTCCCCGCTCTGATAGCCACAGGCAGTCATTTTAATTCACTTACAGGGCACACACCTCTCAAAAGCATTGTCACTGGAGCCACCAGAAGTGTGTGCAATTGACCGCGCATAAAAAAATTCCGGCTTATCTGCCAACTTTGAGGTAATCTGCTCAAAGAAGCTTCTGAGTTAGCTTAATTTGAGTTGACCACTGAATTAAGTATCAATGAATGTGCCAGGAGATAAAAAGATGCCGACAGTAGTGTGTAAAGTGTGAGGCTGCTGAGGAGTGTGTTGTTAAAATCTGGTGTGCCCCGATCCCCACAACTAGCCAGCTACTTAAGGGGGGTACGACAAGGTAAACAGATTGCCCTTGTTTCAGCTTTATATCTCAGGAACAGTACCATATCTTTTTAAAAAAGATTTGGAAGGCCTCTGTCACTCCAGAAGAGGACGCTTATGCGAACAAAGCACTCGTCTTGAGACAATATCCTACATTTTGAGCACTGTGTTGTTTGCTGAATTCTGACTGATTCGTGTGTGCAGGTTGTGCAGCTAATAAATTATGCAAGAGACACCTACGAGGAAAGGAAGTACACAGCTCACTTCAGCGATGATGACGAAGACGACGACTGAAACACTTGGAAGAAAAGAGAGCGACGGGACATTGTTTTCAACGAGAGCTGCTAGCTGTGATTGTAGTGTATTTAAAGAACTATTTTTGCGTGGGCACAACTAACTTACCTCCCAAATCGCGCGCACACGTGTAATAAAAATGCATAGCATCCTGTCTTGCCCGTACAGTGAAAAGTATGTCAACCACCATCATGCGTTGTATCATAGTTACAAGATTGTCAACATTTATGGTTGTTGCGTAGAAGGAAGATGTTAAACGTGTTGATAGTCCTTGAACAAAAGTATTTTCCTTCTGCTGAGATAACGGCACATAGGTTATTGCCAAACTAAGTTATTGTTATAGAAAGCCTGGTACACAAGAATTATTTTAATATATTTTATGTGTGAAGGTGCTGCAGAAGAAATTAAGCTGCTGTGAAATTTGTCTTTTAGAGCTTCCTTGGTGCTGCCATTGTTGCGACTCCCAAGCCTTACGATTGTAAATAAATGCTTTCTTTTTTTATACGCATGATTGTATGCCCCATGTTCATTGTGCCAAGTGCGCTTATGCAATATAGTAAAGTGGCCACTAGAAATGACTTGTACACATAGATTCACTGATGCGTTATGGCTTTGCAATTCTGCGTCAGTGACTGATCAGTTGACAATAATATGTGTAGCCTGGACAGTATGCAAAACTTGCAAGTAGGGTGCTTCTCCACACATTTTGTCTGACCACAGCCTAGAATTGTAAAGGTGTCAATATGCAGGTTCATGGCATCATACCTTCCATTACCATCCAAGCTTTCAAAACACTCATCTCAGCTTTAAGGTTCTGATATACAGTAATCCCTCGTTAACTCGAAGTCGTAAAATCCTGCAAAATTTTCGACATAAGCGGTATTTCGAGTTAAGCAAATACGCCGAAAATATGTGGCCAGGTCACTATAAAAGAAAAGTCAGTGCTACTAGCAAATGCTCCACTGCACGGGGGAGCTACCGTAATAAAGGCAGAACAATTCACAGGAAATTTTATTTCCGCGGGATGCTCGCCTGCTTGGCGTTCGCATTCGGTCCGAGAAAGGCGTTCTCAAGTTGCTCCACACATCGCATGAGCCGTTGGTCGCCATCGCTTCATTTTTTTCTCCGACGTGAGAGATTTGCACTACTTTGGGCGGGACATCTAGGTTGATGTTCTGAAGCGTTTGTTGCGCAGACCACTCACTACTCAGCAAAACTGAAGTCAAGATGCTTCATGCGCAGATTGCGGGGAAAACAAAGAACATCAACTCGCACTCGCAAAGGCTAGGTTGCATAATGACGAGCTCACGCTGCGTTCGGCACATATAGCAAGAGATAAGCGTTAGCACAAAGCCGTCGTTGCCTGTTGGAAGCGGACTTTGCCTTCCGCCCTCTCGGTCAAGATTTCGAGATATCCGCAGTCCCTTCCGAAAAACGTTTCGAGATAAAAGGGGAGAAATACGTAGCACCTATAGGAGGTTAATGCACGGCGAGAAACAGTTTCGACTTAACCGAGATTTCGAGATATGCGAGTTCGAGTTAACGAGGGTTTACTGTACTCCGACGTAGCGTGTGCGTGGCACGGCGACATCACGTTGGAAAAGTGCCGTCCTCTAGAGTCTGGCAACTCTTGACCACTGACGCAGCCAACAGCTCCTGGCGCTTGGACGCTGCCCGGCTCCGAATAGCTCCGTCTGCATATTGCACCAGCTGTGCCGGTCCATTCCATGCTTGTGTGAACAGGAACCTGTTCCACGGGCTGTTTTACGGTTTCCCAAAAGGTGGCGCAGCGCATTCTTCGCATTACTGTGCATGCACTTCTCCAGCTGCGGTTGCCTCACCACGTTGAAACTGCTTTGTCTGTAGGAAAGCCCGGCTCGCTCCTGACGCGGTATCGCCGATTTCACATTGCGAGACGTAATCATCACACGGGTGCGTCAAGAACGTCCGAGTATAACAGAGCAGGAATGCAGCTGTGTGAAGCCAAGAAAAGCGCCAGAAAACGTGGCTGTCTTTGTTAGTGCAAGATGTGTGGTAAAGTTAGCTTGTGGAATAATGTGCCATGTCATCTATTGTCTCGTTGCAGCGTCATGGACATGCCTATTGTCTGAACATTATGAGCAGCATCTAATTTGAAGTTCATTTTCTGAAGTTTGTTAAAAATTCTTTAAGGAAGGTTTCCGAAGAAAAAGAAAGTTTTTTCAAAAGCAAATTACCAGGTGCAGAGGACATCCACAAATTTTAAGACCACAAAAATTAGTTAAGTGAGGCTCACATACAATAATTACATTAAAGCACCCATTGATATTGATGCATTGCAGTGGGTGAGCCAACCATTGATTTTAGATAAAAAAGATTGGTTAACTAACTGAGGCTTGCATACCGTATATATACATTACAGCACATGTTGATATTGATGCATTGCAGCTGGCGAGTTGGCAAGGCGTAGTCATTTGGAATGAAACTCGAGGGTGGTGTGAGATACGCACCAAACTTGCAGTAAGGATACACTGTTCAGTTACATTTGCAGTCAAACACCGTTTTGGACATTGAAGTACAGGAATAATGAGAACATCGATATATTTTGTAGCACATTTTGAGAACGCTTACCTAGAAACTCGTGTCTCCCTGAAAACTGTTTATGCATTGCTAACTCGCTAGATACAATTTGTGGTAGAAATACGACCTGTAATCAGTAGAAATGTTGATTTGTAAATCAAGTAACCATTAATTTGCAGGATTTTGACATATATGGATGTGTGCCACAGCTGACAGCTTGAAGTTTCCTTTTCTCAGAAACTGATCTTCAAACCTTTTGGCATTCTTTGGAAAAAATGGCCAATATTTCACTGCAAATATGAGGGGCAATTACACAGCACCTAGAAACCTCCAATTTTGTGTGCACTGTTGTATAGTTTTGCCACAACATAGTCACTTGTTACCTTTCCCATTGCGAGCCAGTGTCGGCAAAGATTGTTTACAGCTGCGTAATGCTAGCGAGCCACATGGTGTTTATCAGAGGGCCAACCACAGGAGCTTGCTCAGCATACTGCTGGGCATGATAGTCCTTCACGTTGAAATGCTTTTCATTTGACAGCTCTTGAACTGCCCAGAAAGCAATCTTGCAAAATTTGCGTTAAATTTAGATGGGCCATAAGCAGTCGAGAAATCATCTTTGGTACAGGCTCAGCGAGTTCTGTTCACTCGCTGTACATCCACCAAAGCACAGCGATATCTACAGTGTGGCCTGCTATCAAAATAAACACACAAAAAAAAGGCGAGTGGATGTTTTTATTGATCTCTCGGGAAATGTGACTGCATAAAGTAGGTACACCTCAACCAAAAGCACAGCATAGACAGTGTAGTCCACTGTTAAAGGGAACACATTTAAGGAATTGCAGTCGCATGCTTTCAATGACCATTGAAATCCGCAAAACTCTATCAGGCTCCCTTTTGCAAGCTTGCACAAAGAAGCCAATGGGGCACGTATATTTCAGTGACCGTTAAGAGTGTGCAGCAGCACTACTCGATTCCCTCTATCCCGGGTGACAGGAAAGGTTGGGATCCCGCAACAAAAGCGAATCGTAGGGAGCAAGCTATGGGAATTCCTTATTCACGCTTCTCCACTGGAGGACAGCACTGGCTGCAAGAACCTGTTCTGAAAGCGTACATGATTCAGTGGTAGCTCCTGCGATGCTGGTCTAGAGGGTTTAAAAAGATATGCTGGCATGGAGACTGTACTGAAGGTAAAACCATCTGCCATCTCGCCACATAAATCCATTACCTAATGGTACACAAATACCAGAAAGAAAGAAGGGCTTTCTTCTCACATTTAGTGCCTTTAAGCGCTCAGTTTTGCTGAATTGATGCTGCTCAACATGCTTGTTTGTGTCGAGTTTCAAGATGAAACTTGAATATAACGACAATTGCGACATCGGCACTTGGCCAGAGGTAATTAGTGCAAAACAATGCGCTCTTGTATTTCGATTACTCAAGAGTTCATGTTAGTAGAACAAAAACAGCTGAAGTGAAGCATCAAGATGTAGCTGCAGCGGTTACTCCAGAAAATTTCTTTTAAAACTCCGTGGTCTTGTTCGTGGAGTCCCCGTGGGAAGGCCCATCATCTGAGCAATTAGTCCATTTGTTGTTTGAGTCCTTTGGGCACGTTACTCTTTTTCCAGCTTGCAAAAGGGTCTAGTGTTATGAATTATAGCATGAAGTTATCTCTGGCAGAGCACTCAATCGCCTGGATTTCCAGCACATAACCTGCAGTTGATAGCGTTGGCACCTTCTTCACACCTGTGCTGCGATACACATCGAAGCGTTCTCTAACAACTTAACATGTTACATACTAGAAGTTGAGAAGATGTCTGGGATACTAAGCGTACATAATTAACCACTTGAGAAACAAGAGTTCAGTTTTCGCCATATAAAGGCTGCATGCCCAACAGCACAAATTTAAAAAAAAAAAAAAAGAAAGAAAAAAGCAACGTGGAAGGAATTCATGTTCAGTGCTACAAAGGCCATTCATTAGTTTGTAGACCCTTCGCGTGTAGCATGCAGTGTTGTCAGAGGAGATTACCAAGAGTTAATGTAACTGGTGTTGCCGATGTCGTGTGATGGCACAAATGGCACAGAAGACTTCTTAATCCCCAACACATTTGTGTAAGCTTCGGTGGCAGTGATAATGATTAAGTCTGTTAGCTAAGTGCACAATATGCCTGAATGAATTCGTTATGAAATGGACAGACCACACTTTAGGAGTGCTGGGCGATCAGTTACGATTACAGCCAACTTCATGCTCATAAAGAAATTTGACCAAATGGCCTGGTTCTGTGCAAGAGCTGAACCTTTTGGCCAAAATCTCTTCACAGGAAATGTTGAGCAAGCGCAAAAAAAGAACACGAATAGAATAGTAGGTGTGAAAGTTTTTTATATTTTCCATCTGAAACAACAACAAAAAAAAAAATGTCAACCAAAAGCACCTCCTCATCAACAGCTTGTCACAAGAAATAATTTGGCAGATCACAGGTCCTCTCTTCACTTCATTTTGATGCTGCGTGTCACGCCGGCGCGGATGCCAGACAACTCTCCACCGTACTTCTGAAGCTCCGTCCTGACCTCTCGTACCTGCGATGAAGCAATACATCTTCCTCAGCACAACACATTCCCTACTACACTGTGCATCAAACATAACATGTAGCACAGTGGAACTTGTGCAAAAAATGTCTCTGAATTATGGTGAGCCTACGTGCTTGCAAGCGCTCACGTGAGCCCTGCAACGCGAGGCATCGCAATGGGCTGCAAATGAAAAACTCATAAGAAGCAACAAAACACAAGATTGTGCACCATGCTGTTAACAGCCATCTACCACAGTTTGTTCATCTTCAAGCTACAAAAACACTTTCATTTATTACTCGCCGTAAATATGAACAATATGAAGTAAAAACTGCTAAAAAAAAGACCAAAATATTTCCCAGTGCAATGCAGCTCCTGCAAGGTGCCTTATTATCCTTGGCGTCTTCGACATGGGTCCACCTGTAGAAGTGTCTGAAGCCTGCCTGAAGCCCATATCTCCACATAACCCCTATAGCACATTTCTCTCCGAGCAGAACGAGTTAAATATGAGAGTTCAACTTCGTTATGTGAGGAGTTCACAACCAGCCCAAGACTCTAAAAAATGATAGTACTGCTTATTGTCTGCAGCACAATGAATTCTAATTGATTTCAGGGAAAAGGAACAAAAAGGCAGCAAGAATCGCCTAACAATGGTCGTGAAAAGTTTATGCGTAGAGCATTGCTGACATAAAGACAGGTTAACATCCACTATTCATTTGCTATTCGTTGCAGCCATGATGGCATGCACAGAATAGAGGAAACTGAAGTATGATACATATTTAAATGATTTCAGGC
The DNA here is from genome assembly GCA_030522465.1 of Rhipicephalus appendiculatus. Lineage (NCBI taxonomy): Eukaryota > Metazoa > Arthropoda > Arachnida > Ixodida > Ixodidae > Rhipicephalus > Rhipicephalus appendiculatus. Next base: position 2,358,819 of record JALIZH010012893.1, read on the forward strand.
TTTCCAGACCCCAGACAAAGCTGAGCTCTAGGGCAGCTTCTGTTCTTGTCGTGGCCATTAATGCAGTGCTACGGAGGTTTTCTTGGATGTCTCTTGTAGGGCAAACGATGTCCATTACTATATAAGCCCAATTAACGCAACAATCTTGGCCTATTACGCTGGCATCCCGCCCTGCAACATGACACAATCGATGTAGTGTCATCCGCTCTTAGACTACTACACTGCTCTGCGTAACAGCACTCTGCGGAGCGCCAGTGTATCTGGCGCAGCCGCGCATCGAAACAAAGCGGCGCAAGCAAGCACAAGGGCGTGCCGCTCTTGCTGTGCTACAGAAAAGCAATTGTGGCATGCTCCAGTGCTGTAACAGATGAGGCAAAGCACTTCCGATGGGTCCCTGCGTGCTTGCGCCACTTGGCTTCGGCATGCCTTGCCTGGTGCACTTGCCCTCCGCAGAGAGCAAGGGCAAGTGTGGCTCTGCTGAGCAGTGTTCACCCCTAGAGCGGACGACCCCGTAGGACAGTGCATCTCGCCCTATGGCACTGCTATGGTATGACGAGACCACCGCATCCAATCCCACAACAATGCACCCAGCCTACGACATGCTATGCGGTTGACAAGACACCGCATCCAGTCTTATAGGTGTCAGATATACACTCAAACCTCATTATAACAAAGTTGCATGTTACGCGAAAATAAGTTCGTTATATCCGAAAATTCGTTATAAAGGTTTATTCCTAACACTATATGAATTAGAAGACTGCTCTTCATTTACTTCGTTATAACCGATATTTCGTTATATCCGGGTTCGTTATATCGAGGTTTGAGTGTACTAGGTTGATTGGTTGGTCCAAATGGCAGAAAACTAGCCAAAGAAACAATATACACATCTGAAGCTATATACGCATTTGAAAACTATTTACACTTCACTGTCAGTCAAGAATGAACTCATCAAGCCATAACCCCGCTAATAGGGATGTGTGAATCGTAAATTGTTCGAAGCGAATTTGAAGTGAATAGTGATCTGGTCGAATAATTTTAACTTGCACAATATATATATTTTTTTAATAAGGCATGTGTGAATGTCGTTCTTTTGGTTCAAAGTGAAGTGGAAGCAACTTTGAATAGTAGACGAATTTGAATTTTAGAAGGATGCAAGTGATAACTGGCAAAGTACGTTACATTTTAAAATTTACCGTACTTAGAGCATATAAGCCTGTACAACAAGCCTTTAAACTTAACAAATGATCAATTGATGTGAGGGTAATATGTTCATTTAACCTTGAAGTGGGGTTTTGGGGGGCAGTGTGGATTTTTTCCTAGATAGAAGTTTTTATGGCATAGCACTCCTATGCTGCGGTGAAACCACCTTTACAGGGGGGTTACATATGGCCTAATATATTCCCATTCGTTCATTTCAAATACATTGAAATTGCAAATAATTTAAGTTCATGCTGAAGCGAATTAGAATACTGTAATATTCGGTAGAATATTTTAAGTGCTTGAATATTCGACCATGCCTACTAGCTAAAAAGAAAAATGTATAACTCACCTGTCCCTTCCTGCTGATCTTGGCCTTGCGGTACTTCATCTTGTGCCTCACACGTGGGTTGCGGTACTCCTTCTTTCGCTTGGCTGTCAGGCCCTTGTTCTTGGCAATCTGCAAGTGGCGTTGAGGAAGGCTTGCTATGCGTCTTGTTTCAACTTCACAGCTACATAAAGCCTATCATGCGTTTTGACGTGACGACAATGACTTCGCACACTTCATATATTGGATTATACGCCATCAGTTGCGCCAAGTGGCAAGCATACGATCTTATAAAAGGATCTTCCAACTTTTGCAGCACGTGGAACAGCCATCTGATGGCAGCCTATACATCAGAAATTGCATGCAACACTCTATTGAAGAAAAACTAATTAGTTAAACCTCGATATAACTACCGTATTTACTCGAATCTAGGCCGATGTTTTTTTCAAAAAAAGGGATGTGCGAAGGTGGGGGGGTCGGCTTAGATTCGACGACCATGGTTTGACCGCAGCCGCCAGATACTGTCGGCCGCGAAAGTTTACGGTATCTGCAGCGCGTGTCGGAGCGACGTAAAACTGCAGCGCTGCGTCACCTACCGTGACGGTTTTCGATGCTATCGGCCTCAGCGATTAGCGACGGCGCGTTTAGATAACGCGCCCTTGCCGGATCTTATCGCAGAGGCCGCGGCCGATATCCTCATTTAGTGACGCAGCGATGCAGTTTTTCGTCGCTCCGCCACGAGCTGCAGATCCCGCAAACTTTTGCGGCCGACAGTACGTAAAGGCCCGGCCACGCTAGCGGCATGACGGCTCGCCATGTGCCCATCTCGGGCTGCCGTGTGCAGGCGGTTCTGCATGCGCGTCCGAGGCATTTTCGCGACATCCTGCGGTAGCGTTGCACGGCGACGGTCGCTCAGCGGCGGAGTGGTGGTCCCCAAGGCTACACAGGCGAACCGCGTTGTCTGCTTCATACTGTCCATTGTTCCGAAATCTCGCAGTCATATACGTTCATGCAGCGAGTGTTGTCGAGCCGGCAAGATTTCACGCCGGCAAAGGTGTATCGTGTCATGTGATACGTGATTGCGGCGCCGGCGATAACCGTGCCCTTTGACACCCCCTCCTCTCCGCTTCTCGCGTGCGCGACAGGCGCGGAGCTGCGCGGGCGCAGTCAACGGGCGCAGGGCGCAGAGTTCGCCGTTTTCTGAAGTTTAGTGCATTCGCATTGGTAGAGTTCTGGAAGTGTCGCGCCTTAACCACGTGCTCGCGAAACGCTTGCACCACATGTGCTTTCAAGCGATGGCACCAATCAAGTGGCGCCACTGCAGCGCGCGTCGTTTTGCACACGGAGAAAACTTCAAACCTGCAAGCGCAGCACGAGTTCGGCGTGTACGAAAAGAATGTGCGCAACGGAGTGCGTGCTTATGCAATAAAAATGCTGGGTTTTCTGCCCATGAAACGGCATTTCTTTCATTCGGCCTGCATTCGAGGTAAACTTTTTTTTTTCCTGGCCTTGCGAATTTCGGGGTCGGCCTGCAATCGGGGGCGGCCTAGATTCGAGTAAATACGGTAACTTCAATTTAAAGAAGTAGTATTTCACTTTTAACAACTTTTTGTCTATAGAACACCAAGTATTTGTAACCTCAATATAATGAAGCATGTTATCCTTGACAACCTGATGGCAGCCTATACATCAGAAACTGCATGCAACACTTCACTGAAGAAAAACTAATTACAGTTAAACCTTAATTTAACAATCTTCAATGCAATAAAGCAATTCACTCTTCAGAACTTCATATCCATAGAACACCATGTACAAAGGAACCTCATTAATTCGCAATCTGTTATTTCGAAATCCCGCTTAATTCAAAGGATTTCTGCGGTCCCGTATTCTACAATGTAAATCTGAGCGGATAATTTGAAGCGGCGGTCAGCACCAGCCCGGTTAATTCAAAAACTGTGTTGCAGTGAAGCACGTCTCCTTTTCTGCAGGCACGCACTTCAACTGACCACAAGACATCACTTTCTTTTTTTTTCTTTTTTCGCTGGCAGCAACGAGGCCCACCGTTTCCCCCGGGGGTTTGCGGAAAAATTGAGACCAGGTATTGCTGGACAACATAACCCTGGAAGCCGATAACTAGCAGGCACAGTATATGACCACCTCTGATTACTTTCAGTATTTCAGAGTTCCTTGCATTCCGCTTTTTTTTTTTTGTTTCATTAATTCGAAAACCCACTTATTTCAAAGATTTTTCACAGTCCCAGTGACTCTGAATTAACGAGGTTTCACGGTATTTGTAACCTCAATATGATGAAGCATATGACCCTTTATTTCAACATAAGAGAGCTTCAGTGCTGCCTCAGCGGAACACCAAGGCGACAAGTTGAAGCTTACACTGGGGGCCAGTGGTAATATGGCTGATTTGCAGACGGCTTTTGCAAACACTAATCCTAAATTACCACAGTGGCACTGGATCTGCGCTTCTTTTGTGTCCACTTGCAACGTTCGACCGCTGTTAAGAGGACTCCTTTGCCGGCGCAGCATCCAAGGCACCGTTGCCGCGTCTCAGCTTAAAGAAACTAAATTTTTTTCGTGTTATTGAAGTTACTTTTTCGTACTCTCCTATCATTGAAACATTGTTCCGGTACTTCCCGTGCAAAAAAGGAAGCTATTGGCAAACGTACTTTGCTTAAAAGGCCGCATTTCAATTTGAAACTGCTTCTATGTAACAAAGTACGTTGCCAGTTTACCGACTTCATTATATTGAAGTTTAATGTAGGTCATTAACCCATCTGATATTTTTTCATGCCAACTATACGTTGCTGCAAACTCAGTGAACTGGTACTGAAGCTAGGTGGTAGCTCGTCATCTAAAACTCCCACTTTAGACATCTTGATGTGTTTATACCTGATATGTGATGCCACGCCTCTCATCTCCACCTTCTTCCTCGTCTTCATCAAGTTGTTCTTGATCCTCACCATCAAAGTTCTCCAGCTCGACATCTTCTTCCTCTTCCTCCTCGCTGCAGTGCATCAAATGAATCCCAATGAGTCAACACAAACTCACAAATTTCAAGAGCAGTCATCATGGAACAGAGTGGAGTAATGCTGTCTTAAGCTAACATGCTCACAAGCAAGGACGCACTGTATTAAAGAGTGCATTAAACCAGTGACTTCCGTGGCTTCTCCACTAAACATCCATGTGGGGTGTGTTCTGTGTGAGAGGGCAGTTGCAGGGATTTCCAATGCTCAAGCCTTTCATCGAAGCTGCGAGCAGTTCACTGCATTTTGGGCTTAAGAAACTGCTCACACTCTACACAGCTCAAATGCATTAGCTTATTCCTTCCTGACATTTTAATGTGTTTCTATGGTGCTAAAAATGTTGTCCAGCAAAGTAGCACAGCACTGTACAAATGCCGAACAGTTAAATTACCAGACGCAGAGAGAAAGTAAACAGAATTGGCACGAGGTATTACTTGACATAAGCCCAGAGTCGTATTTTTGCAGTAATTCACCTCAATTTCCACGTCCTGTCGTGCCAAGTGGGCAGCCGTTATAACAGATGAGCGAACAAAAAGGGGGGCAGAAAGAATGAAAAGTACAGTAATGGTTCGATACAAAATGTAACCTCAGGCAGATCAACTGCCCCTTTACGCTACTACCCTAACACATTTTCAAGAGTTTGCAGCACAAGCACATTAATGCTCAAGGAAAAGTGCTCATGCGTATCTTTGCCTTCCGTTCTTCACTGTGTCGCTTTTCTTTCAGCAACTCTTGAAAATGTACATTAACTAACTCGCCCATATGCCCGTTCTTCTTCAATGCTACCAAACACGGTTTAGCGTTCCCTAAATGTAAGGTAAATCAGCACAGCAATCCACAAAAGCTTATGGGAAATAGTATTTGCCCAAATGCTGATATTTCAGCGAATCCTGGGCACACAGCCTGCCTAGAATACAAGGTTTCAACTTGCAGTAGTAGTCTATGCGATGGCAACAGCTAATACTGCCCGCTATAACAGAAATTTGCTTCTGCAGCAGAACCCACGTCCTTTAAACTTTACGGGTAGATGAGAGATGGACGAACGCACGTACCTGCCAGAGCTGCCCTCGAACCGTGACTTTTTCCGCATCTCTGCGTACATGTCGAGGATCGCCTGCTCCTCTTCAGTGTTCTTGCGCTTCTTATCCTGCCAAAGTAAGACATCCCTCGTGTCACGCTTCATGACAATGTGGGTATCAAAAAGAATGTGACGGCACACTGTTACAACGAGAGAAGAGAGCACACGGCCTGGGGCGTTTTTAAACCATTCCGCTCGGAATCACATTGCAAGATTTTGCACAGCTTAGCAGAGAACTACTTTTTATGATACATATATATGTTTCGACCACCTGGGGTTCTTAACGTGCACTGATATCGCACAGTACGCCGGCCTCCAGCATTTTGCCTCCATCGAAAAATGAGAGTGCCGTGGCAGGGATCAAACCTACGACTTTCAGGTCAGCAGCTGAGTACTGTAACTACTGTACCACTGAGACGGACATCAACCAACATCACACTTGAAGACAATGCTACTTTTCATGGTTGTGCTAGAAGAAATTTGAAATCTTTTACTGATGATGCGGTCTTTACACTATTCATTCCATATTCTTTCACTTTGTTTTATTTTTGATACGCAATCTAAAATTTCCTTGACATCTATCATGCACAGATATAGTAGACTGCAGAAGAAATGAGTGAACATGCATAACAACTGCTACTTGTGACAAAACGAATAGTATACTAAACAGAAGTAATGACTTACCTGTTTCACTGAACTTCCCTTGGGAGCTTCTTTCGTGCTGCCTGATGCATCTGACTGCACCTGTTGAGTGATCCTAAGAAGGGATAAAATAATGCAAACATATATAACAGCTAGAAATCAAATAAAAAAAAGTACTACACACATTCAAGCACACACACACAGATAACACACACACAAAATGAAACTTATTCCCACTTCAATGAGAACAAATACGACGCACACAGCTTAGTCGCGTGCGAAATCATCCACACGAACTTGCAACAAAATGTGCTCTGTCTCCGCATTATGTGATGGCGATGACACTGTATCCGACTCTTCTGCTGGGAGGCTGTTGCCAAACGCGGTTTCAGTTTAGTTTTCATTTGCAACAGATTTTCGGACTCGTTTTGTAGGAATGATGCGCACTAGATTCGATATTCCTTAATGCTGAGAATAATGACTCGCTCACACCTCCTCCAATGCTTAGCTGTCATCTCTAAAAATAATATAATCTATCTTTCTTGGAGAAGTGCAGGATCGGGCTGCAGGCTTATTCAGGCGGACTGTACCCGTTTTTTGGAAAAGACAGTGTCACTGCCTATATTCTTAGCTTTACGATTATATGATGCCCTGATTATACAACGGTTTTGTGTGGTCCCCTCAAAGTCGTATATTCGGTGTTACACTCTATATCATTAATGTGCTATAGTATTACTGATAGTCTTACATCACTAGACTATACAATAAACCGTCTTGCAATCAATGATGGCCATTAAAGAGCCTCCTGCTAAAATGAGTGGCCAGCATCGCAACAGGCTTCACATCTAAATAGAAGAACAGAATGAACACCGACTCTACCTTAGTTTAGGCTTTTGCTGTGGCTTTGTTGCTGATGCAGTCAATGGCACAATGTCTTCACCCTTTGATAACTTGTCCAGCAATATGTTCACTTCATTGGCCAGCCGTTTGTCTACTGGCTCCAGTTGCTTCAGAAGCTGGAACATATCAGCAACACTAAGCTTGTAAGCATGCAGACAAGGACATGGTGCCTCGTATGTGCGAGGCAAAAAATGTTTTCAGTTCAAGTCGAGTGTTTAAAATTAAAAACACAAAGCATTAAGCCTCACATGCATGTAGGACGAGAAACATCCCATGTACTACCGTAGATGGAAAAAATAAAGTAGTACAGTAGATTAGATGACAGTAGAAGTAAATGACAGTAGGTTCGCTCAACGGAGAGCTTGCACACGAGATGCAAATAAAAATGTGACCATAACTGGCAAACAAAAAATTAGCAATGAAAAAGAAGAAATATTTATGCGCCCCTTACTTGACAACCTAAAATTTAGCCTTGGAAATGGGCTGGCTATAGGATCTCTTTCCATTCTCCTTAACCATATTGTTTTGTAACACTAGCAATTGAACCTGCAAGTTGAACCCTACTACAATGGAAATTGATGCCACAATGAAGAATTTTCGATTCCTCACCGGATGGTGATTTAATGTAATATGATATCCTCTCTTTACAACAAATAGATTTCTTAGAGGTATTTCGGCTCCAACCAGGTCTTCAAAAGTGCGACCGGCCATAGAAAAAGTGCTTGCTCAGGACTGTTCCAAAATTTGGGATGGCGGCATAAAAATTTTGCAAGAGCTTGAGACTTCCTTCGCAGTGCAAGCACCATCTTCATCCAAGATGTGCTTTTCTCTAGCCGAACACATCTTGATTATTCTTCCCCTGCGGGCTGATTGCATAGATATTTTATCTGTGAAGGCAAGAGGCCACCCCCTTCATATTTTGCCATTTTGTACAGTTACCATACAGTTGCAGCTGACGACCATGGTGGTGAAAACCATGCCGTTTTGCTTTTGTTGCGCATGGGTACCCGCCTCTGGGTACCCGAACGCAAGACACACCATTGTGCTTTAGTACTCGTCAGTGTGGGCGCCCGAGGATGGGCTCGAATTATTCCATTTTTACAGCAGAGCTGTTATGGTCGAGGCTTGCTGTATGTCGTAGATAGAAAATTATCATCATAATGAACCAGCACGCGCTCTATCACCATCCAAGCACTCTGTACAGATGGTTAACAAGAGAAGCTGAAACATGTGGCCCCAGTGTTTATTCGCCGGTTTAATCCCGACAGGTTATTTAAGTCTCCCTCGATTATTAGGTGACGTCTGTATCAAAAGCAAGCATAGCCATGTATAGTACAGCATTGCAAGGGATGGGAAAGAGACAGGAGACAGGGTAAAAGCCTAGCCAAGCCAGGTGCCCACCAGCTCTGCTGTGACCCGGCCTTGCGCGACTTAGTGCAAGCTACGCTTACTTTTTTAAATTAACGAGTTTTCAGAGTAACAATTTGTATAAATATAAACATAGCCTGTAGTACATGAAATTTCGCAACGACGATCTCCCATGTGAGTCTCATCAACCTCATCGTAGCAGGATTTGACCGTACTACTACCACAGATATGACTGGCATGTGCTGAAAGTAGTGCCCAGACTCATTCTTCCCCCCCTCTATGAACAGCCAACCTAAAAATGTGCAGCAGTGAGATGACTTACGTTTCTGAAGGAGACGAGTCTTTTGATTACAGGGGTGGTTTGCGACAGGCACTCGCTTGGCCTTCAGGATCATGTAGAAGGTAATGTTTGTGCAGTACCTGAAGACAGCAAGTTGACAGGCCATTAAGCAAGCAACAATCACGTTTCTCTGTGAAAACCACTAACAAAAACAGTGTGCAAGTCAACCATGTGACCACTGGCACAAGCACAAAGTTTTAATTTATTGCACTGGTCTTCCTTCACGGTACCAGCAAAACTTCATTGCATTGAGATTGCGGATAAACATGTTAAAAGGTAAATTTGACATGTCAATACCTTCATATGTAAAACCCTTAGACATCAGGAAAGCTTGACACAATAATGGTAACGTTCCGAGACCAATATTTGCTAAAACTCGTTCATTTCAGCACAGCCTTTTTTCCCCAAACAATTTCTGACTGGAACGCTCTTCCTAAATCCATTTTTGAGGAGGCTAATTTTCTAGTGGCACTGGAAAAACTGTTGTTTTAGTTATCATTTTTATTTGCTTATTATATAGTACGTATTACTATATGCTTAGTCATGAAACCCTGTTCGATTGCTAATGGTGTTATCAATTTGTAATCCCGATTTTTTTGTTTACTTATCTTGTTTACTGAGTTTCATTTTCCACTCCTGCTCGGGCCTGTTATAGCTGGCAGTATTGTGAAATAAATAAACAAACACGCTTTGTTGTTTGGAGGCTTCATATAGTCCACGGTTTTCTATAAACATGAAGTTATAAAAACTGAAATACTTCATATCATGAATTTCGTTACATTTAAGTTTGTAGTATCGAGGTTTAACAGTACCTCAATGCTAATTAAATTAGCCTTCGATATACTAAACAAGACACTTCAGTACAATGTTACTTACTGGACAATGAGCTGTCTCTTCAGGTTAACATACTCAATTGCTGGTATGGAGATGACCTTTCCACTATCAACCAGTTTGGCCAGTGGCAAAATTGTGTCTCGTAGCTCTATCATCTGCAATGAAGGATAAGTAACGTCAAAAACACTGCCGATATTTCAAGCAACAAACTTCGTGAAACAGGAATCTGACCTTTGCCTTGAAGTCGTCCACAAGCTCGAGCAGTTCTGCGCTGTCTTTGGATAGCAACTATAAAAGGAAGAAAACCGCAGCAGTGAGTAAACTTAGGATAACACAAACCTCGGCATTCTGCAGAAGACACTAACCTTCAATTTCTCCCGTTTGGAAAGCTTCGATAAGGTCCTTTGAAATCTTCTCAGACACTTCTGTGGTGTCTTCCTTCGGCAGCTGTGCAAAAAAGCATGAAAATAAACAAAAGGCAGATTGACAGAGAGATACAATAAATAAATAAATTTTATTTCCGATCCAGTTGTACAGGGACTTACTTATGCAAGTACCTACACAACTGCATAAGAAATATTTTCTGCAAGGTATCTTGAGACATACGTTGAATACTGTGGAAACATTGACGAGATATCATTAAAATAATACTCTGGGTGGAGACCTGGCAACAAGGCCATGATTATGACATAACGCAAAGCAAGATTTTCCCTGATGTCATGTAGCATGACGACCTTTCTTATAAAAAAGAAAGCATATGCTGTCCATGTTTTTTTTTCTTTGTCTTTTTTTCCGCTACGCTTGCAGTAACCGGGCAAGCCAACGTTCATAAGAAACGTTTTCTTGGTACTGCAGCTAAAGCTGGTTTGTACAAACAAGTGTTCACAACAAGTTCAACAGTGCCCGGATGCTTATCATCAGGTTGTTTTTGGGTATTAGCGGCACTGGATGACCATTTAACACAAGAAAATGGCCGTAGCGACAAGTGAAAAAAATTGTCACATCAGTGTTTCCTCAAATTAGATGTTGCTTGTAGGTCTAATCTGTGTGGTTTTTCTGTGCCAGCTTGATTTTAACATTTTAAAAAAGTGCTGACACCAAATTTTCGAACTCTGCAGTGCTCGAGCCATTCTATTCTCCTGCATACATAAAGTACATCTGAGAGAGTGTTAGTGGCAAATGACACCTTGAACATGTCTGAACATGGTTTTCATGAGTTAAGGGCTATTCAAGTTTACAGCACCTTGTGAACCAGTACGACGCATTTTGTCATTCCTATGGCTCTCTAAGTGACGTTTTGCTGCTTGAGACATTAGACACCGCATGATGGGAATAGAGCCTGCTCGCTTTTGTCCCCAGTATCGCTCCCTTGTAAGGCGGATCATGCAAAGCTCTCCATATCCGACTGCCCACATCTGAACACATTGCCATAACGAGGCACCAGTTTGCAGTGTAACAGTGCACATTGGAGCAAAGAGGTAGCACCGTAGCAGTCGGATTGTTTCATTTTTCCTGCACACAGTGGTGCGCATGGTTTCAAAAGCGTGAAGCATCACTGAATTCTGACTGAACACAATCATACGTGATCAGGCACATATTTAATCATCAAAGCATAAAAGTCCCAAAGACTTCACTATTAGCGATGCAATAATGCAATGACATCTGCAATAACAAAGCCTATGAGCAAGCCCTCATGCCAGTCATCTGTGTTCTCTCCACCATTGCTTTCCCTGAAATGTCTGCGTTATTGTTCATGCAGTAAGAAATTATTAAGGTAAAGTAAATAACAGCACCTGGAATAAATCAAGTCCAAAGTCTTCCTCATCCAGTTGTTCGACAAGCCGCTTCTGAAGTGCGCGGGCCTCCTGTTCCTCTAGTCTTGCAAGCTCGGCTGCATCTTCGGTGATACCTAACCAACACACAAAACAAAGTCGGGGTCAGGAAACGAAACGGCTTTCCTGAAGAAGAATGATTACTCAATGTCTGAACTTGAGCACATCGCTTCAGCAAAGTGAGTCATATGTGCTGTTCTGGCATCAGCGATCATGTCAAAGGCAACTGACGTAAACATACCATCGAGACAAAGAAGTTCCTACGCTACATTTTTAAGGAATCGTCATCGCTTACGTACGTAAACATACGCACGACGTCTTGCGAGAGAAAGGAATGGCTCGTTCTCGTCGGCAACAAGTGCGCAGGAAGCTTTGTTTATTTACTTAGGGCACGTGCCGGGTGCATTTACGGCGTCAAATTACGGGCCGGCGCTTACCTGCGTAGTCTTCATCGACGAAGTCTGTGTGGTAGTAGGTCGATTTCTTCTTCCCCCCACGCTTTCACGTCAGGGCAGGCCTAAAACAGCGGCGAAAGTGGCATAGTATCAGAACTTTCGCCCAAAAAGAAACAACGTCCCGGCCGCGAAACACCGTGAAAACCGAGAAGCAGCCTCGTGAGCTAAACTCACCGTCTTCTTCATCTTCGATGTCGCTTGCCATATCGTCCTTCTGGATACTCCTCGCATGGGCCTCGCTAATTGGGCCAAGTTCGTCATCGGACTCGTCCAAATCGAGGTCATTATCGCTGTCATCGTCGTCCTCGCCTAGCGAAAGAACCTCTTCCTCCTGCGAACGCGAACGTAAGAGATGCGACGAGTAAGTTACTTAAGATCGCACATGCTCGACAAGCAAGCGAGGCTACGACGACGTCCATGACACTCACTTGCCCTGACGAGCTATCGGCGTCCGAATCATCGAGCAGCACCTGTTGAGGAAACAAAACACACGCGCACCAGCTTGTGGTTACAAACTCGCGAGTCCGATACAGACAACTGGGACGTGTCGCAGCTGACACCGAGCGAAATTGGCCGAGCGTACCTTATCGCGGTCGGCATGAAATGCGTCCACCGCGTCTTGCAGGTGATCGTTCGATTTCTCATCGGGCTGCTCCAAATCCGAATAAAGGGCTTCGTCGTCGGATCCCAGGACCGTTCGACCTTCATTCTTTTGCCACTTACCAGATCTAAAACGAAAGCAATAACAAAAGATATTTGTTTTTACTTTTTTTTCTTTCGGTGAATGGCCTCGCTTGTCCACCCGTCGCGACATTACCATACACATCGCTACGCAGTAGGCTGGCCGCCATGTACTCACTTTTTCTTGCCCATTACGTTCAGCCGAGTAAATATAGCGTTGAAAGCCGCGAGTATGCGTCGATAATGAGTGGCACAAGCGTTAGACAGCCAAATTAAGTATGTATGAAGTGAAAGAACGACGTTCAAACAGCCTCTGCACAAACGAGAGACTCGCTGCCTGCGATGGATTCGACCACTGGATTGTCTTGGATAGCGGTTCTCAAGTTTGCGTGCGGTGACGTCAGCTGCCTGCGTGGCATGTCTGAGAATAATTTTTCAGTGATGAAATGTGAAGAAAATAACCAGCATGACTTTCATTAATTTTTCTTTAATAATAAAAAATGCGGTAAATCTGTTTGTTCTTAATTTCAAAGCGATAAGTTTAAAGCCGCAATGATCCAAGGAATTTCTCGACTAGTCGTGGCGGGTTCTTTAAAACATTGAAGTCTGGTTGGGACGGATAAAACAAATGCTTACTGAATTAGTAAATATCAGGAAGGAATGCTGTCAAAGGCGTGTCTCCCATTACAGGATACCAGTGACTACCGACTCCGGTTGCAGCTCGTGCGAGGACGGCCTTCCCAAGGCTTTTTCAAAGCCGTGAGCGAATCGCTACCGCCTCCATTGGAGTGTTCTTGCATTCTCAACCATTCGTGCTGGTCTCCACTCACAGCGAGGTGGCTTCTATATTGAGTCACGTTTACAAGGTGCTACTACCCAAATGTGAGTATGCATTAACCTGCATGCCCGAGGCTGTTCGCCTACTGTGGCATACCTGCGTCTAATCTTACGTTGATGCTGTGTGTGTGGTCCGCATTGCTGATCTCCGTCGTTCCTCGCTTTACTAAATCGCAAGCTAAAGCGTGCGCCCACTCATCAACCGAGGTACGCTTTCGTGACCTGATTGCAGCACATTACGGCAATGTCGAGGTTGAGCTAGTCAACGAGTATTCTCACGGCAACGTTGGGTAGTGTACCCTGTAAAAACTTCCTACAGGCATCGTGTGAATAAGATATCACACCTTACTCATCCACCGCGTTCTAATTCCTGAAGCTTAATTACGGGGGCCTTGCAACACTTTTCGACGTAATCGTCGAATGGCTTCATTAAAAGAGCTCATTGCCTCACGAATCGACTGCGGCAAAAAATTTTTAGAGTTCGTGAAGTACAACTGGAGTTACAAAAAATTTGCCTGCACTTACGTATAAGCGAGCGCACTGAAGGCTACGCAGACGGGTGATGAAAAGGGGCCAAGAAGATGCGGCCGTTCCGTCAGTGTGTGTCACGACCTTGATCACTTTCTTTTGTTTTTCTTCGAACGCGCGGCTTACTTTCCGTGTGATCGCGCGGGCACGTGGTGGCATCTTGTGGCGGCCATGGTAACTGTGCAGCTCACGATGCTCAAATCAGCCAATGGCCGTGGACTTTGGGTTTATGGCGTCATTTGTCGAGAGAAGAGAGAGCACATTCTAGCTGACCTTGAGAATTAATTGCAAATTCCAGGCCGCGTGCTGCGCTATAATGTTTGGCTCACGTGTTCTCAGGAGCCTCGACTACCGATCGGCGGCGTTTTCTTTTAGCGCTTGCCCCGTTGTGTCTTCCTCGTCCGTGTGTGTTAGCGCTATATGCCACCTTTTGATGCATGTAACCGACTAACCCAAAAAGCCACGTTGACAAGCATTTACTGACCGTGCTCAAAAAGTGTTGGACCCTTTAAATGTTTTGAAAGGGCTCGTGAAAGAGGGACACACAGACAGTGTGTCAGTGAATGTACGCCTTGTCTCGTTTCATGATGAATCCCTGCCAACTATATCAATTTTCTGGTTCAATCTGTTCAAACATCTTGAATGAATGAATAGACCTTATTTAAAGTGAGCACCTTGAAATGCTGAATTTTCCTTGAGCTGTATGTTTGAACATTTCCCCCCATTATTATTACTTCTCGATTAACGGGTTAATTTGATTATTTTTCGTCCATTGCTACACTTTCGGACATCATTACGCTGCCTTTAATTACGCCACTTCTCTGCGCATTTTTAGTGTTGAGGGACTGTGAGTGCGTCAGAGTATACTTGGTTCCATGCACTTCGGGGGGCGTCGAACATTGAATGTGGTATAACCATAGGCGTGCGCAGGGTTCCCCTTCAGGGGGGGGGGGGGGCGAAGGTTTGTCGCAGCGCTCCCCCTCCCTATTATCTCAATGTATGAAGCTGACTTTGTGCCCCCCCCCCCCCCCCCCCCGCCCCCCCGAGTCACAGCGTCCCCCCCTCCCTATTATGTCAATGCATGGGGCTGTCTTTGCAAACATAACTTACTAGCGAAAATCCCATTTTAGGTCAAAACTGCCATCTCGGCTTTGAGATGCGAAGTAATACGGGAAGAGGTGGGGGTTTGTCGTCATACCGGAGGCTGCATAATACTCCCTCGCGGGCCACATTCGGGCCGCTGGTAGCCGACCCCTGCCGTAGAGCAAGGAAACAAACCAGGATGGAGTATTGCGACACGTAGCCAGCTTTCGCAAGCCGACTTGTCCTTGAAGCCAACCCCCCTTCTTCATTCTGTCTCAGTGCTGGCCCAACGCGTGAATCTGTATAGGCTCGGTGGTTCGATTCAGCGCTCTCGTTCAATTGGCCTATTGTTCTTGGTTCCAGGTAGGTCTTAATCGATGCACACTCGTTCGCATGCCTCGCTGCGAACCACTTTCTGTGTACATATTTCGTCATACGCTCGCGCAACTTCGGCTGTTTAGTTGCAACGTGTATGGATTTATTAATTAAGGCGAAAAAAACCTTTGACGCCTTGTCAAGCGGGAAAAGTGACTGTCAGCGGCGTTGGCGTCGACAAGAAGTGATGCGAAAAATCATCACGTGATGACGGTATCATGTAACGTCATCATGGCGCCGCAGCTCGCGAAAATGTCATCACGACGTCATCATGATGTCACTTTGACGTCACATGAGGGCGTCATCGCATGACATCGTTGGTCACAGGTGGGACGATCCCGGAGGCAGCACAAAACCACGTTGGGTGCAGAAACCTTTCGGGGGGACATCAATACATTCTACAGAGAAGAAGAAAAAAAATCTGGCATTTCCACGCAGTGAATCATGACGAGTGGGCGAAGCACTGGGGATCGTATCTTACCGTAAATCACCCGTGACATTGTCCACTCGCGCATGTAAATGAGTGACAACGCGTGTGTACAGTATATATACAGTGTGTTTTTGCCGTTGAGCCGCAGCTTCCCGCGTCCTCAACTCCGGGGTGGCAGCTTGTTGTCGGCGTTGCCGTTTTGCCTTTCGCGGGCGAGAGCGCGTTCACGATCGTTTTCATCCATGGCAGAAAGAGAATAGAGAATATGTGGTCTGGAACGCGCTTATTCTTCATCGTCATCATCATGTCGTGTAATGGTTACATGGTTACCTTGCATGTGCTGTGCCGTGATGGCAGCGTCATCGCACTAGCGTGGCTACACCGGGGGAGTGATGGACAAGCCTCGACCTTAAGGAGCTTCGCCCCTAAAAATTTACATCCGGCTTCGAGTCGTCTTAGGAGAATGCATAATGCCACAAGGGACCACGTGAATTTGTCTTCGTTTAATGAGTGCGGCGGCTGAGGGCGCTTTGGTGTCGCTAGTGTTTGTAGATGTAGATCCTTAGATTGTTGGCTCACACCCACCCTGGTGATTGGCCAAGAATCGGGTAACACGACTACAATATTTAAAATGTATGTATAGTTAATCTGCGACCAGGCGCGCGTTCTCTTCGCCCAGAGGTGGATGACTTCCTTATTCCAGGTAGCCATGGTCAGAGCTGCTCAGGATTTAGTTACGTCAGCAACGCCTCCCACTGGTCTTCCGGATTTGGTTGTACTCTCTGTTCGTCCATGGTAGCAAGCAGCGCCGAAAGCAAGACGGACACATAAAAAACAAGAACAAGCGCTGGCAAGGTTACGGCCCGCCACTATAGATTCCCACAATAGACTTCACAATAAAACTTGTCTTTTCTTCCTCTGTGTCCGTCTTGTTTTTCGCGCTGCTTGCTACCATGGATCCATACCCAACTGGCCCAGTCATCTACACTTTTGCTCTGTTCGTCTATGGGCGAGATACTTGGATTGTTTCGACATCCCTATACCATGTGGTACATGGCGTTGACAGTCTCCGGGCGGTGCAGTTCTTTGTGGAGTTGCCGGGGTACATTGCTTGGAGTAGTGTACCATGTGGATAGGTGCTTGCCTACTCCCACAAGCCACTGCCTGGTCTCTATAGGCAGCCTTTTAGATGTGAAGCATCTTATGGCGAACCTTAATCCGGTGGTGGTGTGCGGCGTGACCACCCTTACTGCGCATGCGCAAACAGTTAAAAAAATTAAAAATAAAAAACCTCCTCTCCCCCCTCTCTCTCCTCTAGGCATCCCTCCCCGCGGCAACCACACCCTCACTGCGCATGCGCCTCCCTTCCTCTCTCTCCTCTTACACTCCCCCCCCTCTCTCCATCCCTGCCCGCGGCGTCTAACTCCCCCTGCGCATGCGCGTCCCCCCCTCTCTCTCCTCTCCTACGCTCCCCCCCTCTCTCCTCTACGCATCCCTGCCCACGGCGTTCACACTCCCTACTGCGCATGCGTGTCACCCCCCTCTCTCTCCTCTCCTACGCTCCCCCCCCTCTCTCGCCTCGCGACGCAGGCAGCGTCTGCTAGCGAGTTTCTTGGTTGAAAAAACCGACTGCTCGCGCTGCACAACCGTTCACTGGCCATCCCGTATATATGGCAATGGATCTTGACCTCCAAGGTGGTGCCGGTGGGAGATTTCTCCTGTGCGTTGTTGAACAATAAAAAATTCCTCAGCGTGTGCGTTAACTAAAAGCGGACTGCGGGTCTCTGTGTCCAGTCGGAGTCTTCTGTCTCTCATTGCCCATTAGCAGCGATTGGCATGTTCCAGTAGGAAACACCGCTCGATCACTGCGTGCTTTGCGCCTCCCCAGTTTTCTCTCCTTCGCAACGCTGCGATGAGCGCCAGCGTCAACACCGCCGCCGGTGTAAGCGTTAGCGCCCGCTGCTTCACATCTACACATGGTTCCCTTTAGCGGGAGATGGTGTAATTTTTTATGAGCAGGTGGATAGTGGCGTCGTTGCTTGTGGTAGTGCGCGAGTGTTTCCGAATATCGTCTGGCTATTCGCTTCTCTGCGTTTCCTAAGTCCGAACATCAATGCGGAGAAGCCCGGTGAACATGCTGAAAAGAAAATAATTAGTTACGCCTATGTTGTCCATAGCGTCCACGGTGTCTTTCTTTCATCAATGGAACAAACCATTGTGAATTTTGTGGGCTTTCTGAATGTGATATGACACCGAAAGCAGTGGCGCGTACCAATATGTACCGACCGGATTGAACCATTATTGCGCATTGTAAATGCCATAATTGCAATAAGGCAAATGTGGCGTATTGTAGTAGACAATGCGGGTAGAATGTTCTGCGGACACGTATAAGCTTCGTTGCTTCGTCAGTGTCCACGAAGCGGAGCTGCTTAACGACAATGTCAGCCGATAACCCCTGACGTTGCATTCCAAGAGCTCTGCACTTCCTACCTTCAGCCCCGAAAAGCCGGGGACCAAGGGCAGGCCGTCGTGAGAAGCGCGTCATTGCCTCACTTTCATTGCTTGCATCCGTTGCTGAAGCTTGTTTTATTTCGGTCTCGACCAAACGGGGTATAGGCATAGGCGTGCGCACGAGGGGGGGGGCAGAGGGGGGCGGCCGCCCCCCCTAGTCACCTAAGAGAGGGGGGTGCAAAGTCTGCCCCATATAATGACTTAATAGGGAGGGGGGGCGCTGCGATGAACCTTCGCCCCCCCCCCCCCCCTGAAGGGGAACCCTGCGCACGCCTATGGGTATAGGGGTGCGCTGTGGTCAAACTCAATTGGCTCCCCTTAATGGAGAACCCTCCGCACCCCTGTGGCTCCCTCCACCAATTCCCATTATTCCTTTCGTGCATGCATCGTTAATGAAGGAATAACTGCACGCTTCTACCACTGGTATACCTCCATTTAAGAGAGTTCCCTTTGAACATTTTACGTGCATTTACATTGATTTGATGCAAACAGCTAAAACATATACTCGTTTGAAATAGTACGAGAAGTTTTTTTTTTCTTTCTTTTTTTTTTTCGTGAACGGAGTTCACGCAAGTTCTGTCTATACCGCCACGCAAGCAGAGGAGTTCCCAAACGCTCCATTATTTAAACAGAGTGGTAACGGATTTTCGCACCACTGTTTGCACCGTGCACGGTGCAAGCAGTGGCTTGTGTCTGAGATCAGGCTGTTGGGCAGAACGCCGAGAGCAACTCCACGCCTCGTAGATCTTCTCGCATGCCGCTTCGAAAGCCTATAGCTGGAACTGGCCATCTGTCCGGCGTAATTCAAAAGTAGTGGATTGGCGTTGCAGACAGGCCGCGGGAGTAACAGCGAGCTGCCCGCAGATGCGTATAATATAGCACACTCACCCTCCGCGGTATCCCTCTTCGAACGAGGATAGAAGAAACAAAAACAAACGCAGCCGTGAAGAAGAGTCACTGGACTCGGCAGCAGCAGCAGCAACAGCTGCTGCTGCTGGTTTCACGCATCGTGCTTGACTCGTTCCTTGATAGCTCGTAAAACAAGTCTAGTTTTCGAAGCGGACACAACTGCAGCGTCCCACGACTACCCATGTTCCTTTTTAGACGTATATGTGTCTCCGCTGCGGTCTCCTGGACTTCAGGGGTGTCACTGCGGTGAGGGGGAGGGTGGGGGGGTATGGCGAGGTTGCGCGCGTTCTCGCGGGAAACTTCGCGCCTCCTCGCGACCCTCCGTACGCACGGAGTTGTCGCCTGGGGTCGCTGTCATCACGTCCATCACGTGTTTTACACCGACCCTGCCCTTATTCCCTTCTCGTTTTCCCAAACTCTCTTGCCCCACAACACGCCCTGCTTGCAGTGTGCCCTGCAAAGAAAGGCCTGGGAGCATAGGCGTGCGCACCGGGGGCGGGGGGGGGGGGGGGCAGAGGGGGCGAGAGGGGGGGGGGCGCAATGCCAGCCCCATACATTGACATAATAGGGAGGGGGGGGCGCAAAGTCAGCCCCATACATTGACATGATAGGGATGGGGGGGCGCTGCGACGAACCTTGCCCCCCCCCCCGAAGGAGAACCCTGCGCACGCCTATGCCTGGGAGTATATATGTATCTGCATAGAAAACTTACTGCATGGCACAACAAAATGGCGGGGTTGGAGGGGGGGGGAGGGGGGGGGGGGAGCGTGATTCTCCGAAAACGGATGTTTGCAGTTGCACCACGACGTAACATTGGTATCGCGTTCCGCGCGGCTCGCGGCTTCTGCGAGTGTGGAGAGATTTGTACGCAGCTTACGACCGGGCTTTATACCGTGTCGCGAGTGTCAGATATACGAACAAATCTTAACAACGCTCTTGTCGCAGACGAATGGGCCAATTTGGCTGTCGTCGAAACGCTTCGCGCCCTTGACACCCACATGCATGCCTGAGATGTGGATCTTCAGTTCACCCATGTCACTAAACGCTCTGTCCTAATTCACGCTGAATGATTAGGCTACTTGTTCCACCATCTGCGATGTTTGCTATCAGGCCATAATCGTGCGCATGCTGAAAGAATTCAGTTGGTTTCTTCGAACTGTTGCGTTGGGAGATAGAAATAGATATATAGAGAGAACTCTTAAATTAAATGCAGAGGATTCTGCGGGCGTGTATTTAGGCGCCTACATGCATTGGGAAGATGATCGATGACTTCAATTACCTGGGAGTATATAGGAGGACAGGAAAGGAAAAGTGAAAGCAAGAGAGTATACATATGAGGAGCTTTTTTTTCGAAATGGGCTAAATCCAGAACCGAAACTAGCCCAAAAAAGGCTCCGTTGGCATGTGACATACGCTCAACTTTCCTCAAAAGCAGTAATAATAAATTAATAATTATTATTATTAACGTATTATGACTGCTTTAGAGGAAAGTTGAGAGTATTTACGTGCCAACGGAGCCTTTTTTGTGCTAGTTCCTCATATATGGTCGTGGTATATGTACACCCTTGCAATTTTTTTAACAATATCAAGCGAGCGATGAGCGCGGGATATGGTAGCTTTTAATATTCTCGTAAAGTAACGAGATCTGCCGACAATGCGCAAGCGCACGAAACACCTTGAACTGCGAGCGCCGTCTGATACGCTGTTTCCTTCAGCAGATAGTTAAGTAGTCTTTAAGTAAATAACGCCCTACAACGGAGCACATGGCAGAAATGCTGAAGCGTATGCACGTGCACGCTATGCGCAGCCAAGTGCA